>ML998427.1:0-11515 GCA_010365825.1 Otus sunia | reverse complement strand
AAGTTGTTTAACTTCCTGGGTCCTTCCTTATTCTTCCAGGGTCATTCCCTCGTCACATCCTTGCTGAAGCTGAGGCTTTGCCAGTCTTACTCATATGCAGGATTGCTCACATGCAGATTTCCCAGCAGGAAATCCTTTAGAATCCCCACACTGACTTTTGTCAGGTACTTTTCCATTTCAGCCCAAATCAGATGATGGAATATTCTGGTACTTTCTACCAGTTGTGCAGGCCCATAACTTGCTAGATCTTGGAGTTCTAGTATCATCGCCTTTGGGCCACAACCCAAGTACAGATGTACTAGGCTGTCAGGAAGTATTGATGCTTCCTATTATTCTTTAAGCAGTAAGAGAGGGGAGCAGAAACCAGGTGGGCTAATGGGGCACCTTAATGCTCTGGTCTACTGCCTCCCAAGCCATTTGAGTTGACATATGATCCATTTCCAAGCCATAGGGAAGATAGGAGTCAGGAGCATTAAGGGAGTGCCTTTATACTCTGGTTCCCTACTTTTCTCTATTCATCTTGGGTTGGCATGTGACCCACGGAGGGGAAACTTGCACTAAGCACCAAGTGGCCCAAGAAAGGGGGGCGTTGTACTACCACACGTAGCTAGGTACATTAATTTGTCTGCTTATATCAACTTTGGTAGATCAAATATAGAACAATATTTTGCTCTGTTTAGCTGTTAATATTTTAAATTGTTCCACAGCACCCTTTTCTTCAAATGGTTTAAGCATTGTTAGAGAGCTCCGAATAAAATCAGAAAAAATTATCCATTTGTCATCCATTGCAACTGTAGCTAGAAGGGAAACTATAAATAAAGATGATTAAAAAAATAATCTGTTTTAAAAAACTAATAAATGCTTAAACCAGCATGAATGCAGGAGCTCTTGACAGTTTTTTAAGCTGTCTTACAGTATTGTTCATCTTGAATACGATACAAACATGCATAAATCAGTCTGCTCTATGAGCAGGACAGGTAAGAGTAAGATTGTTATAAATGAGAACATTGAAGAGGAAAATATTTTTTATTAAAGTATTGTGACTTTCTGTTAGTTAATTTATGTCAATTTTTTGTTTTGTTTTGTTGCAGTATATCAAGATAGCTGTCAGTTGAACTTTTTGGTTCAGGTTCCTGTCAGTATAGAGCATTGTTCAATGAAAACTTAATAAATATGTGAGTGTTAGCCAAAGTTACGACTGAGTAGCATTGGAGAGTACAACATTTTCCTGTCCTTTTTCCATCTTCTCTAGGATGATGAAGAAGAATCAAGTAGATTAGAATCAGATGAGAAGATACTTCTGGATCCTAACAGCGAGGAAGTTTCTGAGAAAGATGCTAAAGAAATCATTGAGTGAGCTTTGGATTATGCCTTTTTTTTTCCTTTTTTTCTTTTTCTCCCCCCCTCCTTCCCCTGAATAGTGATTTCTTATCAGGGTTCTCAAAATTAGCTTGCTCTAGATTACCATGAGTGGCTGGTTGCTGTAGTGCCTGTGGCATGCATCTGCAGGAGAAGGGATATGACTGCTTGGTAGTACTTGTGTATTGCTTAAAAAGTAATGTGCATTCTTCTAAGGGTTAACTCCTCACAGTTGAGGATTTCTACTGCCTCTTTACCACTTATATAAATAAGTGAACTATATTGAAAAATATTTGTATTTGTGGGAATTTACCTTTATTGTTTTTCTGCTTTCCAGGACAGCCAAACAAGATGTGGATGATGAATACAGTATGCAATATAGTGCTAGAGGGTCTCAGTCCTACTACACTGTTGCTCATGCAATCGTAGAGAGGGTGGAAAAGCAGTCTTCTCTTCTTATTAATGGTACACTAAAACATTATCAGGTAAGAAATATAGTTGGAATTAGCTTAAGTAGTACCAAACCCTTTTATTCAAAATATTACCCTGCTCTGCAGCTGACATAATAATGGCCAGGCTCCTATATAACATACTTTTCATTGAGTAAAGCATGTTAAAATGTTTAAGACTTGCCTTATCCTAGATATTTCATTACAGTACTTAAAATGGAAAACTGTTTTAAAATGCATACAGAAACACAGGATATCTATTAGGTTAGAAATTGATGATCATATGGAGAAAGGGAATGTAGTTTTATCTATCCCAAATCAAATTTCATACATACTGCTTAAATAACTTTCTATATATACCTGTAAACATCTCTTTTCATTGCAGACCAATAGTGGTTTGGTTTTGCTCTCCTTCTCATCAACCCAATATTTGGATTTTTGGTCATTATTTTAATTTTAATTCATTATTTTTTAAATAATCTTTTTCTTTTTTTAATATTTAAAAATTTAACAATTTGAACTTTTAGCACCTCAGTGTGGATCTCCAGTGATTGAAGTGATAAAATTTTTCTATACAATATTTGTTTATATACAGATTGTTAGTGTTACAGATAAGGTGCACACTTTTCCAGAAAGCTTTACAGCAGGCATGTTGAGAACTGGTTTTGGTTCTTGTTCTATCACTCTCCCTTTGACTCTTATGATCTTCAATTTCCTCTTGATCTTACCAATTTTTTCATGCCCCACTTTCCTTCTCTTTTTTTTCCCTTTTTCACATGTTCTTCATTCTTGACTCTAGTTAGGCTGTCTCTTCCTTCTACACATCAGTACATGTTAGTGAAGGGGTGATTGATGACACAGGAAAGAGTTTATTATCAGTTCTGCAGCCACTTGTAAGTGGGAGACAATTGCAGAAGTTCTGCTTGACTGTTGTTGCTCTGAGTTCAGTAGACAGTCTTCAGAGAATTTAGTACCTAAATATAAATCAATCAGCATATGTATGAAGCTGATAGATTGGCTGTATTATTTTGTATAATTTTTCATGGATACTTTTGACATACAATGTTTTCCCCATACTTCTTAGCTGAATTTTCTCAGACCTGTTAATTTACTTCTCTCCCCATGCATGAGACTCATCAAACATCTGGATCACGGAAGTGGGAATGTGTCTAGATTATACTTGTATGGGATAATGTGATATATACATACATAGAGGACTGTGCGACAAGAAAGTAGTCACTGTGCTATGATGCGATAGAGTGAGCGTGTCTTCTAGCTAGCTAGGCCAGCTAGGTAGATACTGCTTACTACACTGTTGTGGCTTCTTCCCAGCTCTGGGATTCTATATGTCAGGCATAATTGGTCAGTGGACCTCTTCTGACACATGAAGTTGTGGACAGCAAACACTAAATGGGAGTGTACTACAAGAGTTTCAAGTAATACAGTCGGGGGTGTGAAGTGGAACCAAATGTGAGTTTTATGGCTAGTGCATGAGACTTGATAGGTTTGGTTTTGAGAAAATTTTCGTTGAGGTAGATATCTGACATGAAATTTTACTCCAAAGGTTTTAAATTTGATGGTGTCTAAATTAACAAATAGAATCTTTTAGTGGTAAGTGTTAAGGAACCTGAAGTATGGGTGACAGTGTTAGTCTGCCTACAGTACAAAAAAACTTCAGTATGTATAAAATATGACTTTGTAGCATGGGCCATACTGGCCCTAAATAGCAGTGATGACTTTCATATAGATGTAAGTCACATCACCTTTTCCAAGACATATTGGGAACTGCATACACATTGTACTGTGGAAGGAAAAACAGCATCTAAGTAGTAAGAGAAGTAAGAACCTTGCTTCTGTAATATTAGTACTATCTACGTCTGTGGATTTCGAATAATTGAAATGATTATTCATTTCAGCTCCAGGGTCTGGAATGGATGGTTTCACTCTATAATAACAATTTGAATGGAATTTTAGCTGATGAAATGGGACTAGGAAAAACCATACAGACTATTGCGCTCATCACTTATCTGATGGAACACAAAAGACTCAATGGCCCCTATCTCATCATTGTTCCCTTGTCGTAAGTAAAGAAACTCATTCTGCTATTATTCTGTGTATTGTATTTTGGTTTCTTAGCAACAGGTACTTTTTTTTCACACAATCACACCTTGGAATTGCACTGAGCGTGTACTCTGAATTTAGCCTGTGATTGTTTCTTCATAACTGATTGTCTAGCATTGGAAAGGTGACCAGATGGCTGATAAAAGCACTTTGTTTCATTAATTTTGCTGTTCACTCTGCTGGCATGCTATACAGTATGTCCTACTTCACTGTTACTTACTCCTCACATTAGCCACAAGAGAGGAATGATACTTTTTTTATATATATTACATGTCTGTAGTTTTCCCCATTCTAGGAACCTTTTAAAATTTCTAGAAGAGAGAAGCTGAAACTTGAGTCACTTGAGTTATTTTAAAACTCTTTCTTCCTTCTTTTTTCCCCCTATAAGATGCATATCAGACCAGGTTGGTGCTACCTTGTCATGTCCAATGACTTCACAAACAAAAAGGTTATCTTCTGTTCCCATATCATACTGACAAACACACTTTTACCCATTTTAAAGACTAATTACTGTGATCATAAAGCTGAAACCACACAGTGCAAAACCAAATCTGTCTAGTGGCAATAGTATATCATTACAGCTGAATACAGATGTATTTTACTGTAGACTTCATATGCTATATCTGAAAAGTTGCAGACTCAATTTATGAGAGGCAATTGGTTTACAATGACACATAAGTCTTTCTGTGTAGGTATATCTTCCCCTTAATATGTGTCAAAATAAAAAGGTAAACTTCAAATACTTGCTGAATTGATCTGAAAGGGACCCCTGAATATAAGGGGAAGAGAGATTTTCCCCACTTTATTTCTATTTCCTCCCTTCTCAAATAACGATACATATATCCTGGTACAATATATTATATGCTTCTTTTTAAATATACTGTTTATTATAGGGGGTGTAGGAAGTATGTTGAGAAACCAGCATTCAGTGGGAAACACATGGCATAATTATGAAGTTTAACTTTATTTAACAAATAATGAAATATATTATTTTTACCTATTAATCTTGTATTTAGAACTTTATCCAACTGGACATATGAATTTGACAAATGGGCTCCTTCTGTGGTGAAAATATCTTACAAGGTTTGTTTTATATTTTTATATGAACATAAAGCTGAAAGAATAAAACATGAGAGTTAATCATCCCAAGATTACTGTAATTAATTGTAATTGCTTTTGGTTAGCGAAAGGCAGAATAAAATTGTTAAATACCATATTGCAAGGATTTGCTGAGAGCAATACAAATGATAAATACTGCAAATTTTGTATACAGCTGAATATTTTGTTGTTTGGCTACTGCAGTTCCTATAAAGTCAAGCAATTAGTAAGGAGTCTAGACTGCTGGCTGCATGCTTCCATTCCCATACAAAAACAGAGCTTTACAGTCCAGCAGCTGATTAGGGAAACCACTCTTGAAGGAGTATGGAATATATCAATATATTTGGTATGATTTTTCAGGATTACAAGGTCATATATTGGCTCTTTCTCTGCTAATTCACAACTGTACTGCATAGAATATAGGTATATCTGTTTTCTTCATCCTTTGTCTCTCTTTTAGGGGACACCTGTCATGCGTCGCTCACTTGTTCCTCAGCTTCGAAGTGGAAAATTTAATGTTCTTTTAACTACTTATGAGTACATAATAAAGGACAAACATATTCTTGCTAAGGTAAGGAATGTCTGTCATCTCTTAACAGCTAACCCTTAAAGACATCATCTTATTTAGTGCATAGGACAAAACACCTGTTTTTGATCTATAGTCCTGAAATGCTGTTTTGTCTTGCTAAAAATTAACCATTTCATCTACATTTTAATTCCCCCGTTGACAATTGAATCTCTCCCTCCTGAAAGACTCAGTTTATAAAAGCTCACAAACTGATCTGTAGATATCGGTGCCTTGGATGTAATGAATTGTTCTGAAAATTGTATGGTAGTGTAAGAGTATTTTATAAAATACACACAAACTCGACCAATTAGGTATGTTTTGTCATACTGTAAAACCTTGTGATCCTATTGTCTTCCTTTTATCCCATTATAGATTTAGATGTCTCATTTGTCCTCTCTGGAACATAGACAGTACATGATCATAGCATAATTCTGAATGGTTGAAAACAGTTTTACTCTGCACAGTTTTTCTATCCCTCTAGTTTTTGTCCACCATTACTAAAAGATAAGAGCAGGGAACAGCAGTGTGGCACCAACATTTTCTGTGCAATGGGGCTATGTAGCATCTGATGAAAGCACTTGAGGACTACAAACTGAGACCTTATTGGTTATGTGATCAGTACATCATAGTCTTGTTATGTTGCTGTGCACCCCATCACATGACTAAAATGTGGCATATAGCTACAAACAGAGGTATCCTCTGGTTTATGCCCTTGGTGTAGGATTTTAAGGATCTGCTGGTTGACAGCAGACTCAAGATGAGTCAGCAGTGTGCCCTGGCAGCCAAGAGGGCAAACTACATCCTGAGGTGCATTCAACACAGCATAGCCAGCCGGTCAAAAGAGGTGATTATCCTGCTGTATTTAGTGCTGGTACGGCCTCACCTTGAGTACTATGTGCAATTCTGGGCCCCGCAGTTTAAAAAGGATGTTAAGGTTCTTGAATGCATCCAGAGTAGGGCAACAAAGCTGGTGAAAGGGCTGGAAGGCATGGCCTATGAGGAGCGGCTAAGGACTTTGAGCTTGTCTAGGTTGGAGAAAAGGAGGCTGAGGGGGCGACCTCATTGCTCTCTACAGCTTCCTGAGGAGAGAAAGAGAGAAGGATGTGCTGATCTCTTCTCCCTGGTATCCGGTGGCAGGATGCATGGGAATGGTTCAAAGTTGCACTAGGGGAGGTTTAGACCGGGCATTCGGAAACATTTATTTACTGAGAGGGTGGTCAAAGACTGGAGCAGACTTCCTAGAGAGGTGGATGATGCCGCATGCCTGTAAGTGTTTAAGAGGCATTTGGACAATGCCCTTGATAACATGCTTTAACTTGGTCCACCCTGAAGTAGTCAGGCAGTTGTACTGGATGATCTTTGTAGGTCCATTCCAACTGAACTATTCTGTTCTGTTCTGTTCTGTTCTGTTCTGTTCTGTTCTGTTCTGTTCTATTCTTGGTGTGTGACCTGACTTACATGAAGCCTCTGGTCACATGGCCTAGGATTTGGATATATGCCCACATCTGTTGGAGGGGGTTGTTATATTTTTGGTTATGTGATGCATGTTTGTCTACTGGTTATCTGGCCCACTTCTTTCTGATCACTGAGGGACTCAGAAAGCATATAAAGCAGCAAGAGGCACTGAGAGTTTCACATCTGTAACAAAGTAGGTTGTAAGGCAGTATTTGCTTTTTAAAAAGCAAAACCAACAAAAATCCCCTAAACAGCTGACATGAAGTGTCTGAAAGGACCAAACTAAAGAAATGCCTGAATCACTGATGTGCTGAGGTTCAAGCAGTGTCATATCAAGCTCATCCTATGGAGTATAGAGTAGCTATTCATGTCTTAGCACAGAAATTAATAAAAACCATGGCAGTTTTCTTTCAACGTTTGCTCTGACTGCATTAAAGTTTTATTTCAGAAGATGCAGTGACTGAGATGTTCTTAATTATGTTGCTTCATTTTGGGGTTAGAAAAAAGGGATTAACTGAATTAAATCAAAGTTCAGGGTTACTATCTTTTGAGAGAATACAATTATTTTGTCTGAAAATGCCTTTGTGTTCTGTCTAGTTTCTTCTTTCTGACAGTTTAATTTGGATTTCTCATGTTGTTTCTCTTCCCCAGTAAGACAAATTCTCACCTTATGGTGCCAGTCTCCTGAACTCCTCCCAAGAAATGAGGGGATTCAACTGTTTGTTGATGCAAGCTTATTTACAGATGTAGCCTACCTAGTATTTGTTTCTTCTCTTGTTCCTTGGGAGGCCACTAGTGCTTGGATAATGTCAGATTTGGGTTGCCAGTCATTCAACAAGAATGACTAATGTTTCAGTTTTGAAACATTCCTATTTTAAACCTACTGTGAGGTAAGTTCTAATTCTGATGCTGACCTGTTTGTTCTTTACCAGCTTTTCTTCTTCTTGCAGATTCGATGGAAATACATGATAGTAGACGAGGGCCATCGAATGAAGAACCATCATTGCAAGCTGACTCAGGTGTTGAATACTCACTATGTGGCCCCTAGGAGGATACTGTTGACCGGGACTCCACTTCAGAACAAATTGCCTGAACTCTGGGCTCTTCTCAACTTCCTCCTCCCTACCATTTTCAAGAGCTGCAGCACCTTTGAACAGTGGTTCAATGCTCCATTTGCCATGACTGGAGAAAGGGTACTGCAACAGTTTGCTTAAAGTTCATTAGAAACAAACCATTAGGATGGAAACAAAATGGAGGTCATGTTATAGGAATAGTCTTTGAACTCTCCTTTGTGCTCAGAGAATTAGCATGCTTAAAAGCCACCTTTATTACAGCTTTAAAAGTCTTCATTAAAGTGTCTCTTTCTGGACTCTTGAGACAATTTAGTTATAACAAGTAATTACTGCAAACATTTATAATGAGAAATAATCTTTTACCCAATCACGAAGACATTACATAATACACTGAGTTGCCTTGTTGTGACCTTTATAAACTTTTGTAGGTGGACTTAAATGAGGAAGAGACTATCCTGATCATCCGTCGTCTCCACAAAGTGCTCCGTCCCTTTTTGCTAAGGAGACTGAAAAAAGAGGTTGAATCTCAACTGCCAGAAAAGGTTTGCAATAGAAAGGGGTTTTATACCTTTTTTTGAGCACTATATAGTATTGTGTTTTGAGATGCATGCTAGTTAAGAGGACTTATTAAGTGTTCGTTTTTGTTGTGGTTTGTGTTTTTAACTCTGCAAAGAAGAAATACTGGCCACTGAGGAATCTCGATTTCTGCATTCTCAATCTTAATTCGCAATCCTACAGTTTTAATTTGGTATGTAGCCAGCCAAGGTTTATATAAGACATACAGCTTGTTTCCATAGTATTTGCTTTCAAGGCATTAATGAAAGCCAGTCATACCCTGAGGGTCAGATTGTGCCACTCATGCACTGAGAAGAAACTTTACTACATAAATTGTTTCACTGAAATTCCTAAAGGACTATGTGACATTCATAAAGTTAGCAGAATTTTAGTTAACTTTTCAGGACTCTTGAACTGTGTGAAGTATTCTGTTTGCTTGTATATGTGTCTTAACCACTTTGTGCATCTCAATGTAAAATTCAACACTGATTTGAAAGACCACTATTTTAATTTCCAGGCATCTCACTCTACTCACACCCCTGTCCTCCTTTGTGATTTTGAGCCTCCTTCCCCTTAAACCCACAAAAACATAACCAAAAGTGAAAACTGAAGGCAGATTGGGGAGACATTTGATGCTTAAACCTACTGGGTTAAAACCATAACAAAAAATAAGTTATTGTTACATGTGAACTGTGAGGTTGTATTTACATTGAATGAATAAAGAGTTCTTTATCTGCATTTAAAAAAATACTTCTAATGAAAGACCTAAAAATTTAAAATGTTATGAAGATTGTTGCTGTTTTGACCTTCTGTTCCCCCAAATGTCATATTCACAATAGCCTTCTATGCAGCATTTACTTGAGCTTTAAACATAGATCTGAAAATGTCATCTGACATTCTACCAGGAAAATCTCATTACTGAAATTTTTATTGCATTTCAAATTTCTGCCAATTATAGACACTGTATTTGATAGAACAATTAAGAGTCATGGGAGAAAAAATATTTAAATTGCATATGCACTGTTACTTAGTGGAGCACTTCTTTCATTTCTGTCCCCTTGTTTTCAAAACAAAGCATGTCTGACTTAAAGCATCAGACTTTTTGACAGAAGTCTGTTGGTGACGGTTCTAGCTATTCTGACAGGCCCCTGATAAAGATGCTAAGTGGATGTTCATGTTTCTTACCTGTGAGCTCATCTTTCTGTCCTTCTGAGCTGAAAATAACCTATTGATTTTTTAGTCATAAAATCATATAGTTTGGAAAGGACCTCTGGAGGTCTCTAATACAACATCCTACTCAGAGCAGGTCACTCAGAACCTTGTCTAGTTGAGTTTTGAATATCTCCAAGGATGGAGATCCCAAAACCTCTCTGGGTTCCTGTTCTAATGTTTGACCACCCTCATGAGGAAATTTTTTCTTTATATCTAATCAGAATTTCTCACTTTCCAACTTGTGACCATTGCCACTTGTCCTTGTGCTGAATGTTTTCAAGCAGAGTCTAGCCCATTAGGTAGTTTAAGAAAGCAATAAGGTCTCCTGAGTCTTCTCTTCTCCAGGCTGAACAAGTCCAGCTCCCTCAAACTCTCGTCGTATGTCATGTGCTTCAGCCCTCTGTCCACTTTAGTGGCCCTCTGCTGGGCTTGCTCCAGTATGTCTATGTCTGTTGTGTAGTGGGGACACAAAAGCTGGGCACAGAACTCCAGATGTGGCCTCACATCAATAGAGGGGAATGATTGCTTTCCTTGACCTGGTGGCTGCAATTTTGCTAATAAAGTTCAGGATGCTGTTGGTGGTCTTTGCTACAAGGGCAAATTGCTGGCTTGTGTTCAACATTTTGTCCACCAGGACTCCAAGATCCTTCTCTGCAAAGCTGCTTCCTAGCCAGTTGGCCCCCAGAGTATACTGGTGTTATTCCATCTGTTGAACTTCATGAGATTCCTGTCAACCCAGTTTTTCCAGCCTGTTGAGGTTCCTTTGAATAGCAGCCCTGCCTCCAGCATATTGACCATTTCCCCCAATTCAAGGGTTATTCCATCCCAGATACAAGACTAGGCATTTATCCTTGTTAAACTTCATGAGGATCCTGTCAGCCCATTTCTCCAGCCTGTCCAGGTCCCTCTGACCTACAGCATATTGAGTACTCCCCCTCCCCCTCCAATTTGGTGTCATCCACAAACTTGTCGAGAGTGCACTCTGTCCCATCATCCAGGTCATTCATAAAGACATTAAACAGTATTGGCCACATATTGACCCTTAAGGGATACCACTGATAATTGGTTGCAAGTTGGAGTACTACTGTAGTGGTACTGGATTTGTACCCTTTGAGCCAGCCAACTTTCCACACACTTTATTGTCCACTTATCTAGTCCATATCTCACTAGTTTGGTTATAAGAATACTATGGAAGACCATGTCAAAGGCCTTACTAAGATCAAGATAAACAAGATCCAGTGATCTCTGCTTGTCTACACAGCCAGTCATCTCATCATAGAGGGCAATCAGTCAGGCATGATTTCCTTGTTGCCAGTCACCTTCTTGTCCTTTAAGTACTTGGAAATGTCTTTGAGAAGGATTTATTCCATAAGCTTCCCAGAGATGGTGGTGAGGATGAGTGGCCTGTAGTTCCCTGGATTCCCCTTTTTGCCCTTATTGAGAAATGGGTGTGACATTTGCTTTTACCAGGCATTCAGAATCTCCCCCAATCAACATGACTTTTCAAAGATAATAGAGTGACCCCACAATGACATCAGCCAACTCCTTTTGCTGCCTTAGATGAATCCCATCTGCTCCTATCGACTTGTATATGTCAAACTGGTTTAAGTGGTATCTAACTGTAT
>ML998422.1:122251-189038 GCA_010365825.1 Otus sunia | reverse complement strand
CCCCCCCCCCCACGCCAAAGCCTGCGGCCACGCCGCGTGGGACGGTCTCACCCCCCCCGTGTCACCCCCACGCGTGGCTCTGGCCGATGGTTTCGCATCGAGGTCGGTCAGAAAAAAAAAAACGCGGCCGGTGCCTCTCGCTCGCCCCAGGAGTAAAGTCCAGCGAGGTCGGTGTCGGCGCGAGGCTGACCCGACTCACGGGGGATTTGGGGGAAAAGTGCCTAAAACTGTTGATTTAACCAAACCGCGCGTGTTTCCGTAAGTTTGTGGGTGGCAGGTACCTGGAAAGGCCTCGGCGTGCCTTTAGCGTGCGTCTGTGTTGGGCGAAGCCGTGCAGGCCGCCCTCTCCCCTGGCAGCTTTAAAACTTTGTGCTGTTTTTTGATGGGGAAAAAAAAAAAATAAAAACAATAGTTAGACTTTACTTGAGCCTGCCAGAAACTCGGCGCTTTCCGCACCAATCTTAAAATGTTGTTATTTAAAAGTGTTCGGGCAAAGGAAGAGTCACCTTGTTAATGTCCTTTCTAACGAGTGGTGTGTTCCACCGTAGATAAAATAATTTAAAATTAATTGGCTGCTCCTCGTTACCGCTTCTCAAAGTACGCGGGCTGTATCGATTATCTAGTTGTTTTAGTGGCTTTGGCACTAGGAAATGATTTAATTGGGCTTAATTAACCTGCAGAACTCACTGGTAAAATAATCTTTAGGGTTCAGAAAGAAGTTGGATGCTTTTATAGGTTTGAAGGCGCACGATTAAATTATTAAACTTTAGGAACAAGTTGGCGGGTTGTGCGCCAGGGCAGCGCGCGGCCCAGGCTGTGGTGCTGCTGTAGGAAGTGTCTGTTGATAAAGTTTGGGGTTAGATGGTGGTTTTTGCAGAATTTGGAGCCTGCTTGGAGGATGGGAAACTGTTGCGTGGGGGTTTTTTGTTGTTGTTGTTTAAATAGGCGGGTGTCAGTGATTTCGGACTGCTAGTCTAGTCTAAATTTAAACCAGCCCCCAAACCGCCAGATGTGTAACGGTCTCTGAGTGGTGGGTTAGACGAAGTGGTTGGGTTTTTGGGTGCTCGTTAACCTGACAAGTGACTTGCTGTCCTCTTCGAAGGTGACGGAGTTGGTGCTCGATAACTGCCGATCCAGCAACGGTGAAATCGAAGGTCTCAATGACTCGTTTAAAGAACTGGAGTTCCTTAGCATGGCCAATGTAGAGCTGACCTCGCTGGCCAAGCTCCCCACGTTGAGTAAACTCCGAAAGGTACGTGGGGCTCGTGTCTGCCGGGGCTCGGAGGGCTCCAAGTGGTGGGTGACAACCCGTGGTCGGGCCACTCGCCCTTGAACTTGCGCGGCGGCGGCCGCTCTGCAAAACGACGCCTCCCATCCACTGGGTTGGGGTTTGTTGGGTTTTTTTTTTAGATCTGAAATGATTTTGAGTCTCTCCGGTTAATTATGGCTGAATTGGGGTTGGGTGACGCCTCTTAGGACTGTAAATGCTGGTTTGTGAACAACGTGAAGGTTGGCGGTGGTTTGCTGAGCACTGATAAGAGGCCCAGCCCAGGAAGTACCGTTGCACGCTGCTGGCAGAATCAATTTTTTTTTTTTCATGTTTGCAGTGAACCCCAGTACTATTTATTCTACTAACTTAAAATTTAGGTATCCCAACCCAGGAGTTTTGAAGTTTATAATTCTCAAACTTCAAGGAACTTTTTGACAGCCCGAGCTCGTTAACTTGTGCGACTCTTCCAAAGCGTTCAGCTCTGTGATTCAACTCTTAAAGGATGAAGGATTCAAGATGATGCAGTCTGAACCCAAGGGGAAGAAGCCAACCGTTTAATTAATTAATTTTTTTTCTCTGTATAATAGTTGGAGCTGAGCGACAACATCATTTCAGGAGGCCTGGAGGTCCTTGCAGAAAGATGTCCAAATCTCACATATCTAAATCTAAGTGGCAACAAAATCAAAGATCTTGGCACTGTGGAAGCTCTTGTAAGTACGAAGTGAGAGGGGCTTAATTGAAAGTTTTAATCTCATAAATAGTACTTTTTATGAAGAATAAATTAGGGGTTTTTTGCAGTGGAATGGGACCGACGTGGCTGTAAGGGCTGTGTGTGAGCAGGTTTTTTGAGCACGGTGTAGAAAGAGCAAAGAGGGGCTTTAAACTAGAGCAGTGTGAGGGCTCAGCGAGCACGGAGGGGCCTGTTCTAGCTGCTTTATCTCCCTTTTCAGCCGCAAGGCATGCGAAATGGAATCGCTTTCCTTACCTGTCATATGTTCTATATATTTATTTTTTTTCCCTTGCCAGCTCAGGTGAGATGGATGCTGCGGTGTCTGAGGGTTTGTCAGTGTTCCAGTTGGTCCCGACTTGATTAACTCGACGTGGCGGCTCTTAGAGACAGGACTTGTAAATGTGCCGCTGTGGTCGTAGCGGGATGTACTGAGCGAGAGGTTTTTGAGCTTCTCTTTTTGTCTTTGAAAGAAAAGTAGCCCGGTTAGGTCTTGCTAATCCTCTTGCGTTCATTTGGTTCGGTGTAGGTTGTCTAACAAGCCTTAAGCTTTCATTAAACTGAAGTGTGGGGAGGTGGGAGATGGTCAGTTAGGAGTGAACACCTGGAAAGCACCACTGGTAGGTTATTTAATTGCAGGAGGAAGCTGCCAGCGCCTGTCCCTGCCTGATCTCACCCATTTTTCTGGATGATTATTATTTTTTTTTATAGGCCTTTGATACAGACTTTGATATAGTTTTTAAAACTGTGCATCAAGATTCTCCACCTGCTTTAAGGGCGCTTTAACCCACGGTCAGCAGACCAAGGAAAACAGTTAGTGCTCTCTAGAAACACTTTTATTTAGACCTCAGATACTTGCCAAGCCGTGGGGGTGGCTCGTTCTGCACGTGCGTAAAGTCCGAACGGTGAGAAAAATCACCATCAGCTGCCTAGTTAGTGCAGTTATAAATCCTCCCAAGTGCCTCTCGCTTGCTCCTCGCAAGAGCCCTGTAATTAAATCAGTCAAACTGTTTACTGAAAGGCTGCTGGAGTTGTTAAGTTTTTGCCCACGATTGCCTGAACAAAAATAGGCCACGCAAACAAAACCCAGACCCAAAGCCTGCGTGCGGTGCTCTGGCGCTTCGGGGAGGTGTGGGGCACGCTGTGGGGCTGGTCTGGGGGGGCTGCCCCCCAGCTCCTTGGGCTGAGGCTTGTGTGAACGGGGAGCAAAAGTTGGGTAGAAAAGGAGGGATGGGGCCAAAAGAAACTCGGTAGCTGGCACCTGTATTTGGGCTGTGACCACGCTGTACTTGAAGTACCATGTCAAGAAATAGGAGGGGGGGGAAAAAAAAAACCCTTTTCATTTATTTTCAGCAAAATCTCAAAAACTTGAAGAGCCTTGACCTGTTCAACTGTGAGATTACAAACCTCGAGGATTACAGAGACAGCATTTTTGAGCTGCTTCAGCAAATCACATACCTAGATGGATTCGATCAGGAAGATAACGAGGCGCCGGACTCGGAAGATGATGATGATGAGGGTAACTTCTCAAAATAAACCGTGGATAGAAATAGCGTGCTGTAATAAAGATGTAAATGTAGCGCGGGGTGTAGTGACTTCGTGAAGGCACCGGCGGGGTTCTGTGCTCTGGTTTTTGAAGCGCAGCCTCGTAGAGCTCGTTTGGCTTTTACACGCTGCAGTACAGAAGGAAAACTCCTGTCGAAGGGTTTGAGTGGTCCTGCAGAAGCTTGCTGAGCTTAAGGAAACTTGACTAAAGATACTGTTACAAAGAGAAATATTGTTGTTGACAGTAGTAAAGCACTTTGGCACCGCTGAATGGTAGAAAGCGAGGGGGCAAACGCATTATTTTCTGTGAAAATGTGTAATTTTACTGTTTTTTTTGGTCACGGCTTCAGTCTGATGCGCAGATATAACGCTGTTTTTTGTTTCAAAAACTGCCTAAGTGCCATTCGGCCTGACCCCGGTTGCAGTCGTTAATGAGGCTGTTCCTGCATCTCTTTGCCATGGTTGTTACCCGCTGGAAAACGAAACCCGCGGGTCCGAGCGTGTCAGCGTGTGGCTACAAACCGCAGCGATGCGACTGCAGGAGCCTGAGCGCTGCTCCTCAAACCTCCTCGCCTTGACGGGAGACTGACCCGCTCAAAGCCGGTCAGAAAAAACATCCCAAACATCTTCTGAGCGCTGGTGGAAATCACGACGGGCCGCTCTTGTGATGCGGCGTCTTAGATGTGTGTGCTCTGAGTGTCCCTGCAAATAACCAGCGAGGTTTGGGCTGGTTTTGGCTGATGGAGGTTTTTTTTTTGGTGGGTTTTTTGTGCTCTCGGTTATGAGGTGGGAGCTGACGCCGCTGTGAGCGCGGGGCTGGCGGCGAGCGCTCGGGCGCAGCAGAGTTTGGAAGCCTGTGTTTAGAAACTCAGTGAAAGCCAAGCAGCTGGTACTTGGAATGTGAAAATAAACCCAATAACCTATTAATCTATTTCAAATATTAACTCAAAAATGATTTTCAGTGTTAAATCACTTTGTCATTTCTTGTAATTTGCTGAACTGAAACTGTGAAAGCGATTATACGCTCCAGACGTAGAAATGAAATGAGAGATCATCTCTTTGGAACTGTGGGTGTTTCACTAGTAAGTGATTAAATAACAGATACATGTAATCTGTTAAGCTGGTTTTGTCTTTAAATATTTTAGGGTTTGGTTCTATAGAGAAGCCTCTCTTCCCCTTCCACTGACTGAATTTTCAGCTCCCTTGCAGGAGTTTGCATACGGAGCCGCTTCAGGCGTTGAGAATTTTGCCTGAAGCTTGTGATGTAAAAACTTTGGTAGCCTTTCTTCAGGGGGAAAAAAAAAATTTATAAAGATTAACTTCATTAAAATCATGCTTGTTTCCCACGTGTTGCCTGCATTTAAAAATATTTTAAAAAACCCCTGAAACCCTGCTGGAAAAAAAAAATGTTAGGACTAGCTTGGCTTGGTGTATGCAAACTTGCATAAAGAGGAGTTAATGAGACTTAAAGTTTAGCATATTTTTATAAGTGTATGCTTTGTTTCAGAAGGAGATGAAGATGATGATGATGAAGAGGAGGATGAAGCTGGTCCTCCAGGAGAATATGAAGAGGAAGATGATGAAGATGATGGAGGTTCAGATTTGGGGGAAGGTGAAGAGGAG
This sequence comes from Otus sunia, assembly GCA_010365825.1. Classification (NCBI taxonomy): domain Eukaryota; kingdom Metazoa; phylum Chordata; class Aves; order Strigiformes; family Strigidae; genus Otus; species Otus sunia. The sequence goes on along the minus strand of ML998422.1, from coordinate 183,873 downwards.
GAGGAAGTTGGGCTTTCGTACCTGATGAAAGAAGAGATTCAGGTAAAGGTTGTAAATTCTACCACATCCAAGAAATGAAGAGAAACTGCCTCCAGGCTTCTGTGTGAACCTGTAGGGGCGGAGTAGGGGAGCGCAGGGTAGGGGCAGGGAGGTGTTTGGAGAAGGCTCCTGTCCCTGAGGTACCCAGCGCTGGGAGGAGGGGCCTGGGTGGCCTCCAGGACCTGCCTCCCTCCTGTCCCACCCCTCGGGATGGCAGAGCCTCTCCCCAGCCTGCTGGAACCCTGCGCCACTGCCGGGGAACACAGCAGAACAGAAATACACGTTGAGTAAATATTAATTTCTCTTGGAAAACCCAAGAAAATAACCTTGGTCTTGTGAAAGAAGCGACCAAAGTAGCAACCACGTTACCAGTACTGCAAGTAAAATGAAACAAAGGAAAAGTCTAGGGGTTTTGCTGTACTAGATGGTGGGTTCTTACCGTGCACTCACTTGAAAATGTTCTCAGTAGTGGTGTGAAGGGCTGTGGAAAAGAGCCCCCAGGATCTCTCGAGGAGCACTGTGCAAATGGAGGAGCGTTACGAAGCTGGGCTATGAAAATACCCCTTTTATAAGGTTACAAGTAGATCCTTGTAGATACAAACTGGGTTTTGCTTCTATCCAATAATCATTTGGGCGTGCCCAGGAGTCCTGATTTTGTGCTCTCCTTCGGCAGCCGTGGGGGGTTGAGGGAGCACGTGTCTGGCACGGATTTTGTGTGCAAGCCCGTGCAAGCAGCTCACACAGATCAAAAAAAACCCCAAAAAAACCCACCCAACCGTGGACATGGCTTCTCTTCCTGTTTTGAGAAGAGTTTACTTCCCATCAGCTGCGTTTCACAGGGATGTGCAGAAAATCTTGAGCAAAACTCTTCATTTTGTTCTTGGAACTAGCGCTGGTATGATTTGCTTATTAATGTAACTTCATTCCTGCCTTAATGCTCTGAAGAGGTAATGGCCGTAACACGGTTCATGAAGCTAAAACTAAAGAACGAAGTTTGTTTTGAAGCCAAGACCTTAGAGGTAGTTGTTTGGAAAATGAACAATATGTGACTAGGAAGAATATTGGGAATTGTGTGTGGTCGTTAGCACCCGCACGTTAGGTGGGCATGCTGTAAAAACGTGAGAGGAGTTTGGAACCGTGGCCCTTGGGACCACGGTGCAACAAAAGCAGATACTGAGTTTATATTTTGCAGTAATTTAGGTAAGGGAAAAGTGGTGGTTGGGGGAAGTATGTAAAGTTTTGAGAGTTCTAGTCTGGTGGCTTTTCCCTGTATTTTCAAAAATGAAATGGTGCAGCACTCTAACAGCACTGAATTAATCCAGAGTGGGTTTTAATTCCCACGTTCTAAGGGCAAATGTCAGATGGGGTCTCTGATGTTTTCATGTTTTTCCCTTGTTGCGTTGCCCTCTGTATCCCAATGGATGTGGCAGATGGATATAAACCCAAAACTTCAACTTGTCGTCGAGGCTTGACGTGGTGCCAGTAGGGCAGAGATCTCACACCACTGTTTAATTTTCCAGGGCTGCTGATGGTTAGTTGGTTTACATTTTTCAGCTATTGGCTTTAAAAAGAGGAAAAAAAAAACCCCACAACCCAACAGCTTAATTCATTTGAAATAGAAATGATAATTTTGTAAAGATGTTAGCTGTTCTGCTTTCTCCTCTCCCTTGTTCTTTAATGACAGCGGGTTGAAAGGAAAACGAAAGCTGTTTGTCATCTCTGTTTGCCGTCGGGGCCTCTTCAGTTAATTTTGCAATAACTTACTCTTAAGCTGGCGTGAGGTAGCGATAAGTGGGGGGAAAAAACCAAATGAGAATACCGGCCCAGATAACGCGCTGCTTGGGGGATTAAACGTTCTGTAGTCAGTTTGGCTGCCCAGCCTTGTGCAGATGGCCAGTAGCAAAAAAGTAAATGTGGAATGTGACCTCTGAACAGAGTAAGTGGGATTTTCTGAGTTTCTGCTCAGGATCAGCATGTCAGCAAAACGTACACGGCAATTGTAAAAAAACTATTTCACGATTTTTGTAAAGGATGAAGATGATGATGATGACTACGTTGAAGAAGGAGGTGATGAGGAGGAAGAAGGTAAGTGCTCAAGTCGTTGAAGTGACTAAAAGGATTCGTTGTCGTTCTCTAACTTTGCCGGTTTGGGATGTGCGCTCTCACGGTGTAAATCACTGTTTGGCTGCTCAGTTTCTCAAGGTATGTGAAGTATTTTAGGATGGGTTTAAGCAAGAGCTCTAGCTGGCAGTGAAGTAGCTGGGCAGTATTTGATAGTTTTTGTTGGCTCACTTGTAAAATAAAAATAAGAAGTGACAAGTTTTCAAAGTCTCTCGTTGAAGCAGTTTTCTAAAATGGAAGGTGCTGCGTCTTCTACACGGTTACGAGTTTTAATTTTCCAGCGTGGAGAGGAGAGGGACTCTTCCCTATATCTTGCAAATGTTATTTGCATACATGTAAAATACCTTGTTTAATGCCCCGCTGGCAAAGCCCTGGAAGCAGCGGCTCTCCCTTTTGGCTTTATCAAGCTGAAAGGGGCTTCTCCCATAAACCTTTCCACCTCAGGGGCAAACCCGACCTGCCGCCCTGTCCAGCAGCTTAGCTAGTGAGCCTAATCCTATTTTTTTTTTCTATCTAGTCTTTTTATCAACGATTGTAACTTCTTAATTTCATAAATGACTGTTTTGATGTCGGATACACACATAATAGCCAAAAGCTTGCAAAATAACCCCAAGCCAGTGCGTGGTTCACCCTGCTTTGAGAAGGTTGAGGTGTCGAGGGCGCTGATCCTGTGCCTTTGGCATTTTGCAGAATGGAACATTCGGTTTGCAAGAAGTGGTTTACTGGAGTATTTTTTTCATAAAACAACTTTTTACTTCAGCTTTCAATATTTTTTAAAAAGGACCTGCAAGAAGTTAAAACAGGACAAAACGTGTATCTCGTTCCTTTTCTGCACCTTGAGTGAGGTTTCTGAGCCATCGGGGTAGGGACCGGCCGCTGCTCGATGCTCCGGCTCCATCCCGGGTCCTGGAGCAGAAGCTGCTGTTCTTGTCTCCTGTGCAGATACTGGTGTGCTCTGGTCTGTGCTGGTGTAGGCACCTGCATCTCTCTGCTCCAGGGGGTGCGACTGAGACACCGCCTGGGAGGCCCCTGTTACCACCAGTCTGTGGCTGTGACAGTCCCTTTAAGAAAAAAAAAATTGCTTTTAAAAAAAATCATCTGACAGCGAGCTGGCTTTTCCTCTGTACTTCTCATGCTACAAGGCTCTCCCAGAACTTTTCTAATGGCTCAGAACTTTGTCTTGCTCTTTAAACTATCCCTAGCAGCAAAGTTTTGTGTTAATCCTGAGGCCCGGTTCCATGTCTGTGCAAACTACCCGCAGATTCTAGAATTTCTCACCAGACTCATCTGTTGGCTCAACGGAGCAGTTTTTGGAGACCTATCGTGCACGTGAAAAAAATGGCAATTCTGGAGTAGTCATGCTAATCCTTCACTGCTTACAAACGCAGCCTTCGAATCTATTAAGACAACAAAGCAGGCGGTCAGGATGGCTAATTAGCCAGGAAATGACTGCTGGAAAATAAATCTATTAGATTTGACAAAATTGCATTTCATGATTTCACCACAAGAGCGCACAGTCCACTGACTGAATTAAGCATATTTCTAATAATAAGCCCGAAGATGTTTATGCAAGAGGCTTGTATCAGTTTGTCTTGGGAGAGAGGACGGAGCACATTTCACTTGGTATCTGCAGCAACTGCTGGGTTTGGGCAGGGTGGGTGCAACTTGTTTCCATTTTAGTTCTCAAATTGGACGTTAACAGAAACGGTTTTACAAATCTACTTCGTATGGGTGGTTCCGGTGTGGAGCACCGTGAGCTTAGTTTAATACGGGCTGCATGAATTATTGAGAATCTTGTAAACTGATGGTTTTTGGAGCCATAAGCGGCGCGGAGATGTGCCGGTGGTGAAGGCGTTGACAGACAGTGGCTCTTTCAGTCGCCTCTCCTCAAAGTGTAACTTTGCATCCTGATGCGTGCGCAACGTAACGAGATGTGTGCAACCTCTTTTCCTTAGCGGAGGGCGTTCGAGGGGAGAAGAGGAAACGAGACCCTGAAGATGAAGGCGAGGAAGAGGATGATTAATTTGTGATAGACACAAGTAGGACCAGACTCTTAAGTTACAGAATACGCAATAGTGATTATGCAGATCTGTATGTCTCCATGTACCATAGATGTCCCTACAGAAGATAATATGTTAACTTTTTATAGGAGAAGTGTGGTTTTACTATTCTTGCCCTTTTTATCATTCCAAATAAGATATAATAGCCTGTTAGTGAACCTATATGTAGAAAACAATTTCCAACCCTATAATCACTGAAGCCATTGTCGAGTTTTTTTTCCCCCTAGACTTTTATTTGGAGCTCTTTAATTTTATACAAGCTTGCTGTGTTGGTCATCATTAGCCCAGAGTTAAAACACCCATTTCACATGGGTTTAATAGTGTGGATTTCCATCAAGATTTTAAAGTTTTTATACTTAAAAAGCTGAACTCAAAAATGCTATATGGTATATTCCAGTCTCTTTTAAATGAGAAGTCGACTATGAGTTTACCAGGGATTCTGTTTCAAATCGACAACTAGATCACACCTTTATTTCAGCGTTTTAAAAGGTGACTCCTGTCATATTTTTTTTTAGTCTTCTATCCCATTTTTGCGTTACACTGTAAAGCCTGAGTGGGTTTTGGAAGATCTTTTGGTTTTTTCCTGCTTGTTCTGGTGTTCAGCGTTCGCTGGAGTATCGATAGATACCTTCAAGAATGTATCTTGGCCAACGGAAAGGGTTGTGTAATCCCTAAATTCTCTCCAAAATACACAGTCGTTGCAGGTGTTGCGAAAGCGAATCATCTGTAGTTTTTAAACCATTCCGCTAGAAGTCTTTGTGAAACTTTCACTCACTTCACTCTCGTGTTGTCATTTCAGGAATTCTGCAACAATCATGGTGTTTGGCTGTAAAATATGTGCATTTCTGATGCAGAAGTTAACACATTTTTTTTCCAGACACCCCCCCCGCCCTTTAATAGAATCATGGAAGGGGGAAAGACGACCCTGAGTCAAGTCTTTCTTCACAAAGTCACCTTTTAAACTTTTTAAATCCGGTTGTAGACAAAAACATCCAAGTTTGTGTATAATACTAGTTAATAGTTTAGGGTTTTTTATATTGAATGGCTGCAGAAACTTGTTCCGTTGCATACAGTCGGTGGCAAGTACAGGAGACATGCAGACGAGTTGTTGTTTTTTTTTTTTTTTCCCAGCAGCCTGATTGTGACCAACAGGTCTCACTAATTCTGCCCCGATGGATTTTTTTTTTTTCTATGTGAGCCACTGCGACGCAAGTTCAAACGTAGAGCATTCCTCTTTCAGTCAGGATTGGGATTTAAAACAGTAGTCTTGACATAAAACTAATTTACATTGTTTCACGTAGGTACTGAACCAAATATCACACACAGCTTTATTCAAGAGACTTATTTTTATATCTGTATTGGCTGACAATAGCTGCCATTAAACTGGGGGAGACACCAAGGGTGGGGAAGAGGGAGATTTCCTGGACCTAAGGAAGAGTCAGTCGCCCATAGATCGGTTACCTGTGAATATTTAATAGGTATTTCACACACTAGCAGACTTTCGATGTGACTTCCAACTCTTAAATCAAGTTTAGATACTGCAGGGTTGAAGTTCTGCAAAGCCCAGTTTCTTGTGTGTGTGTTTTTTTTCCCCCGAATAGAGCCTTAAATCATAGTTTCTCATGTAGCTGTAAAGCATAGCCAGCCATTACAGGCAGCCGAGTGAGACGAGCCAGGCAGACGGCACCAGACTTGGAAACGAACTGACTTAAATGGGTTTTGCATTTTTTTTTTTAATGAATATCTGTAAAGACACTAGAAAAGTAGTGGTAAAAACTACATTTGCAACCACAATCTGAGTTCCTGTGTTTGTGTATGAATACTGAATGACTAGAAACCTTAGGTAAGTGCACATCCTATCTTGTCGTGGAGGCTCTGTGTTCAAGGCCGTTGCTTCGTGCTCAGCTTTGAGATAGCAAAGTGTGTTTTCCCATCTTTTTGCTTTTTTTTTTTAAGTCTCGGCGGATGATTGAAGCCTATTATTTATAAGTGTGTACTTTGAAGTACCTCATTGTCAGGGTTTTCCTTAACTGTCTTTTTACTGATGCATATAAAATCAGTTTTAAATGGAAACAAACTTTCTGTTTTGATGGATTAAAAGGATTTGAGTACTGGTCTTGTTTCAGTAAGCGACTCCACCTTGGCCACTGGATGAGCTCATCGGGCAAAATGGAATAAAGTGGGAAGGGGTTTGCAGCCTTTCCCTCCGACAGGCTTAACACTTCCTGAAAGCAACTTGCAGGGTCGTGCATCAGCCGCTACGTCTAAAAATCTGAGCCTCACGCAGACCTTAACTTCCTAAGTAACTTTTGTCTTTTCCTCAGTGTTACCATCTAAGTATAGTTTCATATTTGTCAGCTTGGCATGCAATTAAACAGCATAGCATTTTTTAAAATGAGTAATACAGAGCCTCCAGATAACTTTTGAAACTTTTTTGCTTGGTGGGTGGTCTTTTCATGCAAATATGTAAGGGTGGGTTTTATATTTTGTAGAGGTTTTGTCCTATTTTAATGCTCTTTGTATGGCAGTATGTATATAGTGTGTTTCGGTTCCTTATCAAACTCTTTCCTTAAACTTTGGAGTAACTGATTTTGTGCAACTGTGTTTTGAATAAAGCCATGACAGTGTTAAATTAAAGAAAACAACCCTGCAGCACTCTTCTGATAATTTTTAGTTGTAACAAAACATGTTTCCTCCCCATGTGTGCTGTAAATTTTAAATTAAAAAAGTTTTCAAACCGAATTATTTCAAATAAATTGAGACTATTGTATTGGATTACTTCTTTTAGTATGTACAGCTGTGGAGAACGTGGTACTTAAGGCATGAGGTGATTGTTCTTTCCTGTTATCTTCTTGTTTGGGGGGAAACCTGCGGAATTGTGTGTCTTTCTGGGGCAAGAACTTGGACTTTACGGTGCTCTTGGTAACGTTGTCGCTGTCAAGGATGCTTTGGAAAACCCAAAGTGATGATGTCTGGATAGTTGCCTTAGTGTTTCCAGATGCAGAGGCAGCGTTGGAGCTGATGGGGCTTTTGCATCCTCCAGAAATCAGTACGATTCGAGTGTAGCTGAGCTAGGCAAGTCTGGCCGAGTCTTAAAAAATGAAAATCAAGAGTCTGTTTATATTTTTCTTTTCATAAATGCTGACTTGCTGTGCCCGACAGCCCGAGCTGCAAGTCTAATGCTGTCCTTTCAAAGTAGCTGAATTACTCCTCCTTCAAGAACAACGTTTTAAAAAAGCTGCTTCTCCTATCCAGCTAGACATAGCATTGTGTTTTTATTTTGGGATTAGTCCAGCATTCTTGGCAAAAATCCCCTGGATGCACTTGAGAAAGCTAGTAACTAAACAGGCTTTTCTTCTACTAGATGAGCGATTAGCCAAGAAATGGGTGGTGGTTTTCTGGGATTACTTTTTTCATTTTTTTTAGTGGGGGGAGGAATTGCCTTTCTAGCTAAAGCCCTGAATTGGCCACTCAATCCCTCCGCACCTCTTTGTCCACGGGAGCGAGACCCAATGGAACCTGAGCTTTAGGATTGTTTTTGTCAGAAGTTTAGTCTACCTTTTGTGGGGATACTGGTGGTTTTAAGTAAAACCAGGCTGTTCCATTCCGGTACACGCATGGCAAAGGAGATGAGAGGAAATTCAGTGCTGTGTAGGCATGTCTTCAAAATCAGAACTTGAGGTGTGGGCTGAAGGGCTCCTGAGCTTGCTGTTGGAGGCGAGCAGCTTGTCGTGACCTGTCATAAACCACCCTTCTCCCTGCCCCAGCCTGGCAGTCTTTCTCTGGTTTAAACACACCTCTGCTGCTGCTGCAGGAGTCATCTGTCCGGCTCCCGGAGGCGAGATGCTCCCCAGGGCTGCAAGACGTGCTCGCTCCCTGCCCTGGCGGCTGCCAGGCGCGGACAGAGGGAAACCTGCCGCTCTCCAAAGGCTAAAAGCGCCCAGACCGCTGTCTCCAGCGGAATCCCTGGGGCTCGGCTGTCCTCCATTTTGTCGCAGTGAGGGGAAGCCCTGCTGGCGGGCGGCCGTGCGGCTTCCTCCCTCCTGCTCCTTCCTCCTTCTCCTCCTCTGGGAGCTTTTGTCTTTTGTTGCCTCTTCTTTCACTTTCCCGCCCCTCTCGGCCCTTATCTCCCCCTCCCAGCTGCGCAGCCTCCCCTCCCCTTCCTTCCTCACGAGGTGAGTGAGACCCGCGCAGGGGGCGCCCCCCCCCCCCGCCTGAGGGGGCGCGCGGGGCCCCTGAGCGCGGGAAACCGCCACCCACGGGGTTCCCCGGCGCCGGGCCGCAGGGGCCGAGCCGCGATCTCGCCGCTGATTGGCTGAGATTTGCCGCAGTTNCGCCCCTTCCCCCCCCCCCCCCAGCAACGGCCGCCAACGGCTCCTCCCGCCGCGGGTTCGCCGCTTCAGAGCGGGCAGAGAGGTGAGGGCAGGAAAAACTCCTGCGAAATGCCTCATTTCCAGCCTAAAACTCTGCTTTCCCCCCCTCACCCCTCAGGAGAGGCTTTGCCTGTCAGGTTGTGTGAGCTTTGTGCCGGTGGCGGGGGGTGAAAATGAGAGTGTGGTTCCGACTCCGAACGGGGAGGGGAGGGAGTATAAACCCTAATCGCAAAGGGTTTTTTCAACGTTATACATGAGAAAGGATAAGTTTAGCTGGACTTTGGTACAAATGCCCAGCGTGAAAATATGAAGAAATTAATCCCTCGTTACAACCTGCTAGCTAGAGAACTCGTTAAAGCGTGTTAAGTTAGAAATTAAACTCGGGCAGCTCCTGCTGCAGTGTAGTTCATGTGTCCTCCAAATTTGGCCTGCTTTCCCAAGGAAACGTTGCAAATCTACCAGAAGAATTTCCCCTTTTCTCACCTTCATCCCCACAGTAGCTATTGCCTAAATTGCAGGTAAATCTGATCCAGGCCCAGAAGGTTTTGGGGTGCCTTTTTGTGAAAGCGGGTGCCTGTGTCAAGGGGAGCCGTCGATGGTGTGGGTGCTCCCACAGAGGGAAGGGGTAATAAACTTGCTCCTGGGCATGGATTTGAATTCCAGATTCTGGAAATCTGGTTTTGCGAGTTGTGTTTCTCAGGAAACTCCTGCGCTGTTGCCTCTGCAGGTCCCGTCAGGTGCTGGTGAAGACATTGCTTCTGCTTCACACGTGTGTAGTAGCAGATGTCACCACCTTCCCGTCACGCTTGTGCGGTGTCTTTAGACCTGCCTAGAACAGGCATCCTGTTATTTTAGCAGCTCTTTTAACCCTAGTGCAGGTAAGACTGATACAAAAGGATTTTCTTTCATCTGTAACGTAACCAAGAACTATCAGAACCATCCCTTGGCATTCCCACACATTCCAAGATGATGAGTTAGCCTTCTTTTCCCCCTCACTCCCCAAATTATTTTTTTTTTTTAAAATCATACTGCTAAGGGTATATAACCACAAGGGTCTCTCAATGTCTAGCCTTCAGGGAGTATCCTTTCAAGTTTCCTCTGTGTTTTTATGTGATAAAGTAGAAGCTGACATTGTCATGTAATCACACGAATTCAGGAATTTGGGCTTGGAGAAAAGTGTAAAATACTATGAGCTTTATGGTGAAGTAATGAGAATTGTCAAAATGAAAACTGCTACATTCAGCAGTAAACAGAGCGCTGTGTGCTGATTTTGGCAGCAAGAGTTGTTGCTGTAAACTACAAAAATACCAGTTTCACTGATCATAAACATGACAAACGTCTGAACCAAAGAATGAGATCATTTCAGAAGTTACGAGATAAAAATAATCCTTACATTATTTTTCCTGCTAATTTCTGAGTCTCTTGGTTGTGCTTGGGGTTTGCAGCCCGATTAAGATGATACCGTGTTGTAAGTCCACGCTCCCCCTCGTGCTCTCTCCATTTGTTGTTCATCGATCAGCAGGACTGGCACAAATGGAGAGTGAGGGCCAGCAGCTGCCCTGAGGTGGCGAAAGGCATCGGATGGGAACAGCAAAAAGTCAGCGACAGCAGCTGCTTTGGGCAGGATGGCAGAAAATTTATTTCTGCCGAGCACAGCCTGGGGCAGTGAATTTCTGGTGCTACTCCTGTTGGGAGATTTTTCACTCGAGTTACAGCTTTATCTTCCAGGCAACACTCTTCTGCTTTTTAAACTTTAAAATTACAGTTCATAGCATGCCTCAGTTTCTGCTCTGAGTGTGTCTCGTTTAAAAAAACCCAAAAAGCAGCCCCAAAAATAATTGAGGAAACCCTTTCGTCATGCTTCTAATTTAACTGCCAAAAGTGAGGGAGAATCCGAAAATATATATGTACGGCTACAAAAACAAACTGAAACAAAACCACAGGGCTGGGAACTCTTGGCACAGGGAAAAGGGATTCTGTCTGAGGAAAAAAATGACCACAGACTTCATATTTGGTTTTGCGTTTGGGGAAAAAAAAAAAGATGTATTTTTCCTATATTAATATAATATGTTAAAATGGCCTGTTTGATGTGCATTTCCTTCTACAGTGAAGTTAATTGCAATAAAATAATCGTATTGATGACTGAGGAGTAGCAAGTGAGTTGCTCAGCTCCACGTGGGTGAAGCATTTCTGCCCACTAAAGCCAAGTGCCACGCCACAGCCGTCCCCAAGGGACCCGCAGGAGGGGAGGGGACGCCGGCCCTCCAGCAGGCACCTAATGGGCATCACACTGCTGGGGTCTTGTGAGATAGGGGAGAAAGGAAAGCAAAAAAGAAAACGGTCCTGGTCTGATCAAAAGTGATACCTCTGCAGAGTCAGCTCGGCCGGAGAGCAGCGCTTCACGCGGTGCCAGCGAAGAGCCGCCCCTTGCCTCCGGCTGCAGTCTGCAGAGGCTGCCCTCAGTGCTCCTCTGAAGTGGCTGCTTTGGGTGTTAAGATATTTTTATTGTTGATTTTCACTGAAAAAGTAAAAAAAAATCTGTTGGGCTCTTATTTCTGTGTTTGCTCGATATTGTGTTTTTATTAGTTAAAGCATGATAAGGAACACAGACTGCAGGAAAACATAAAATACTCATAGGCTTTTTATGGAAATGATTTTATCAAATAATCGCCAAAAAAGAATTTATGTCAAAATATTATTTGCAGGGATCAGGTTTCTGATCATTTGGGGTTTGTTTGTTGGTTTGTTTGGGTTTTTTTTTACATTTTAAGTATAGCCTCATGACTATGTTTTAATAATAACTTATATTGACAGTGTTTGTTTGGTTTTTTTTCTTCTTCTTTTACTATTAAAACTGTTTTAATAGTAACTTATTTTGCCAGAGGTATTGTTGGCACGACGTAACCTCCAAAGCAGTAAAGAAGTCAGGGTGATGATGTGTGAGACCCTTACAGAGCCCCCACCCGCACAGTGACACGCCGAAGGCACCCACCCCGAGGTGAGGCCATGCACAGGGAGACACAGTTCCCCAACACAGAGCGAAGGGCCGTCGTTCCTCAGCGTGGAACAAGCCCAAGGGATCAAATCCTGGCCTGTGCTCCAGCCCAGGCGTGAGCTGGGAAAATGAGGATGGGGTCAGAGAGAAATAGAGGTGGTAAATTTGTGAAAGGGAGAGAAGGCTCGGTGGCGTGCGGGGGCTTTGGGAGGTGACTTGTGCCTGGCAGCCTTCCCGCCCAGGAGAGTCAGACCTCCTGGTGCTTCTGGTAGAGGAGTGTCAGAAATGTGTTTGAGCTCATGTCTTTTGGGAACTTATTTAAGATAAACTGAAAAAATCTCACTTTTTTTTTTTTTTTTTTTTNTTTTTTTTTTTTTCAGGGATGAAAGAGTGTGGTAGTTATATCAGTATCAGTTGACAAGTTTAATTACATTTGTATATTTGTTGGAAGCTGCGTGGTAACATGATAAATTTGTGTGATGGGGTGTTTGATACACTCACGTAAGGGTGTTAGAGCAAATCTTGAAGGAAAGAGTAGTTAAAGACGTGGGGGTACAAAGAAAATGGGACAACGTTGTCACATCCTTCTCCCTTGGGAATATACCTTTCATGGGAATACTGGGGACATGCAGAAATAATGTTTAATTAGGAACCTAAGATTGGAAGAGAGCTCCTGGCTAAGATCCTATTGATATTAAACCTCTTTGCAGCAAGTGCCTTTCCTAATACATTTCAGGATCACAGTTTTTTTCTCTCAGCTTCGTCACAGCAATGACTCATAATTGTTTTTCCACTTAAAAGTACGCTGTGGTATTTCTTCTATGCAGCCGTTTGTTACTAATGAGCTCCCATATTACAGCACAAACTATTATTAGTACTGAAATGAATGACTTTGATAATTTGTGTTTCTGAAAACTGACATGAATATTTTCTTCAATCTATTCTTTCATCAGTATCAGATGATCTACACAGACAGGAGTAGGATCAGACTTGAACATTCCAGTAATTCGTGCCCTATTTTGTGCAAGAAGTTGTAAGAACAATGCAGTGTTTAAAAATGCCACAAAACCAGCTAAACTTTTTGCTGCTAAAAAGAAAAAAATACCTCCTGCTTCATAAAAATGCATGTATACAGATACACAGACCCTCACGGGTGGGATACTCATTACACATCAGCTCAGGGGAGGCAGATTTACTGGCTATCCACTCATTACAAAGTGTCAATGAGGGTAAGAACATGAGGATTGAGCAAGTTAAAAAGTATCCTGGGTGTATCTTAAAATTTAAGAAATTAAATTTTTTGTTACACATAAGTTACAATAATCAAAAAACATTAAGTTGAAAGAAATTCTCCTTCTTCAAACTCGCAGGGGAAAAAAAAGCTAAGCTTTACAAAAATACCTTCATCTCCATTTCAGCCTCTAGCAGAGAAGAAAAGAAAACTTACTGTTTAATTTCCAGGAAACTAAATCATTAGTTTGTGTATTAAGAATCATTAGTTTGTGTATTAAGAATCATTAGTTTGTTTATTAAGAATCAGTATTCAGCCAGCTAGTGTTGTTCATCCAAGCAACGTCAAGTTACACACCATTAAAGTCAAATATTTAAACTTTCTTAGTTTATGTACTTAATGTACTTTAGGTATTACTGAAATAGTTTTGTTTACTGACTTTTACAGTTAATATTCTCATGTGTCTCTATATATTTGCATCCTTCTCTGCATTCATCCTTATGGATTTACTAACAATACATTTGACGATAGCTGAAATTACTTGCCTAAACTGAACAAAAACCTGTTTAAAAATGTTGTAAGGCCAAGTTCTTAAAAGGGTCCCAAGTCTTGCGGCTGTTTCGTTCTTTAACAGCCATACCTTTGATCTCCTTTACAGCTCTGTAACTTTGATACGGCTGTCTGACTCAGATTTTGTCACTGGAAAACAAACACGCACCAATAATGAGAATAAAAGGGTGACGTTTCCTTTGTAGTTAGGAAGTAATTGGTGTAGGACCTCCCGGGCCAGAAGCTCTGCTCGTGGCCATCCCTCAGCTGGTGTACGGGGTGGGTGTGCACGTGCCACCCCCCACTCACGTAATGGTCTCTGTGCAGCACGTGCACGTTGCTGGTAAAAGTGGCCTGGAGAAAGCAAGAGTGTTTCATATAAAGCAGCAGTGGTTAGTGTCAGCCAGAACCCAGCAGCACCTCGGTGCCAGAATTCAAAGGAAAAAAATGAAACATTACTAATACCAACATGGGTAATTAAAGCTTACTTAAGTCAGGATCTAAAATCACACGCACACACATAATAATTCTTCAAAAGAAGAACTAATTGTTCCTCAGCGGACTGACCAATTAAAAAAATTACAGGTGACGTGCTACCTATCGGATTTTCCTGACTGGAATTTGATTTTCATCAGCCACCTTATCAACATTTAGGTCATAAAGCCGAGCGCCACATGCCTAAGTCAGACCTTGTACCCAAGAAGCAACCAGTGGTTTTTTTTTTCTGCAGAGCCCACCGCTGACCTCGGCAGGAGTCCTGCAAACAAGGGAATTGCTCTGCAGCGCAGTAGCTGACTGAGAAGCACTTCTGATCTCTACAGTTTAGAATTCGTAATCTGCGTAGTGGGTAGGTCAGTCAACATTTTAAAGGGTGTTTTCTAGATGAGAAATATCAAGTGGACTTGATCCTAAATGGATGATGAGACCACAGAAGAAATAATAGGAAGGAATTGGTAATTGGGGAGTGGTGAAACTGCACTGCATTATCGACTTGCTGTGGTTAAAGTCCCAAACATGATTTTTTCACTTGTGGAAAAACCTTATGAAAAGATAAACTGAAATTTTCCTCACCCCAAAATCGTTTGCTTTATCATAGCACACGCTGCTAAACACGAATCAAACATCAACAGGATGTATTCATCCCTCTAAATAAGAGTTGACATGATACGAAGTCAACTTCAGTATCAGCGCTTTTGTTTCAAGATAGTCGTTTACAGTTTAGTACTTTTAAGTGTTTTAAATCGCATATTGCAAAGTCATTTTCTCCAGAAAGGATTTTGCATAATGTCTACTACCTTTCTCCTTCCTTTTAAGAGGTGGCAATATCTTAGGAAAGGCCTGGTTAGTTCTTGTCAGCATAGTGAATAAGTGTAGTTTCTTTAGATATCTCTATGTTATACACACAGAGAGATGTGTAGATGTATTTTTTTTATAACAGTCAACAGTATGTGATCTCTTCACTGGCAAATCACATTGCTAAAACATTTCCTAATAGGTATGTACTACGAAGCACAGCCAATACCATTAAGCCTCCTTTAAAAAAACCCCAAAAAACAGCAACACAGAACACCAGTATTCATCATATGGTTTTATTTACCTGTTTGAATATTGCTATATAGATCAGGATAATTGTTTAAACTTCTGATTTGAGATTTCAACAGACCAGAGCACCTATTCAGTCAATTCCTCTAGACACAACCAAACGAGCTATCTCAGCCACTTGTAGTTGGTTTTCCATGACAATACATGCAGAGAGATGTATAGATGTATTTTTTTTTATATCTGTATGTATAAAATACTTTCATAAGGACTTGCAAGCAAACAGGCACCCGACTTCCTCTAATCATCAGAGAAGAGACTCCCCCGATGGATTCTGCAAACTCTGCACAGCATTCGCAGGCTCAAAGGTGAGCTCAGTCGTAGAACAGCCAAACCAGAGCCAATTCCAAACGATTAAGAAAACTTCCTCAAAGAGACTGACGACACAGGTGTGGGGAAACCAACAACAAATCATCTGGAGAGATGTGGGAAAGGAGCGGTTCCGCTGGGCAGCTTCTCCAGCTGCTTTCAGGAGGCTCGAAAGGGTGGAGAGATGGAAGCAGGCGGTGACAGCCCGATTGTCTCCATCTTGTTAAACAACTGTCATCCCTGTGCTGTAAAATCTTGAAAGAACTTGTGGCACGCACAAAGCTCTGGACCTGAGCCACGGAGAACACTCTGCAAACCAGGTCAGGGCGCAGGAGGTGCAGGTCAGTTGGTCGGCACCAAACGGTAGGAAGGGCCGAGATCCGGCAGCGGTTTTGCAAGAGGCTGTTGAGAAACAGGCGAAGCTTTGAGGGGCCTGTTCCTTCCTGCACCCACCAGCCCGGCCTCGCGCCCCCTCTGCTGCACTGAAGCAGAGTCTCACCGGTGTATGGAAGGGGTTTGTTTGGGGGCTGGCCCACCCAGCATGTTCCGTGTCTTTAATTATTTTCCATATGTAATCAAGCGATGACTTTTGAATGCTAAATATTGGGTGTAAGCACACCTCCCGTGTACAGCCATCCAGTCCTCCTGCTGAAGTGAAGGGAGCTCTGAAAGCTGAGGTTGTACCTCTTGAAATACTTAAAGCTTTTGGTGTGGAAGATAAATGCATGTGTTTGGGGCTCGCTTTCTTTGAAGCACAGACTTCTTGAGATTAAAATGTTTCATCTTATGATATAATGAGGGGTATTTCCATCTCAATTGATGTATATCGCCGGGGGTAGTAAGGTTGGTTGTTACTGAAATCTCTTACATTAACATGTTACACAAATTAATGAGGGAGGCTTTCCCTCAGAGCTGTTTTTTTTTTTTTTACACAGACATCTAGAGTTACCTCTCATTCAAATCACAGGTCTGAACAGACTAGTTGTACCTTTGTAAGAATGAGGAGGGATGGAAGGAGGAAGAATATTAATATATCCCTGCTCTGAATTTCTGAATAGCTGTAGGCTTAAATTTCTGCATAATTTCTACATTGAGATTAAGCATTTTCACTACAAAGAAGATTCCAGGTACATCATACTATTGAAAAGAAAAAAAAATATTTCCTAGAACAAAGTGGAGAATCATGAAGAAGATAGTAATATGAAACGCCCACTGAGACAACCGTTTAAATTTGGAAATTCTTGCTGTGTGTCTTTTACTGCAAGTCTTTTGAAGTGCTTTAGTTGCAACTTTTATAAATTCCCCCAATAGGTCTCTTTTCCCTTTCTCTAGTACACCTGAGTGTCTGATAGTACAGAAAACGTGCTTTCACTAGGGAGCAAACATCAGTTCTATATGCGAGGTTCGTGCAAATATTGCTTGCTGTGTAGCTGGGAAATATGTAGTTTAGAAAGAGGGAAAAGTGGATGAGGGAGGATTCGAGAGGAAGACAAATTCTCTTTCCCTGCTGTGAGGGAGAAGCTGCGTTGGCCTCTTTGGGAGGGCCAGGGGTGGAGAGGGAAGTCCAGGTGCTTAAATGCGTAGTTAATACTCGTCTAATAGGAATGGACTTAGTGCTAAGGACCTGCTTAAGTCGTTTGCTGAATCTACTCCTCAGGGTTGGAAATTACTCAGCTGTCGGTAGCATTTAGACCAGTAGCACTCTTAGTTCTTTATCTTTAAGTGTTGGCCACACACTTAAAGTTGAGGCAGTGGAATTACTCACGGATGTTCTGAATTAATCACAATAATTAGAAACGGCAAAGCATAATTAAGGAAAAGGACATAATTAAGAAAGTGAAGGCAAGTAAATTTATTAAAACTCATTTTGCTTTTACAAGCAATCATATTTATCTGGATTTATTATTTAGGAGATCGTTTAGGACATATGCAAAACCTGCTGTCTCTCAGATGTTTCCAATCTGGCGTAATTAAAAAAAAAAAAAAAAGGAACTTAAAAGACTGTACAAGTTACAGTCACTCAGCTACAGAGTTTTTGCTTCATTTCCCCCTCTCTTTGGGATAACTGTGAGCAGCTCCACAGATACCAGTGGCAAATCTGGAAGTGTTGCAGCGGCAGCGCCCAGAGCCAGGCGGTTTTCTTCTGGCTGGAGTCAGTAAATGAGAAGCTCACACGGATGTGCAAAGACAAGAGACCAGGGCGGGCTGTCTTGCGTGGTCCCCGGGACAGAAAGCAGCGATAAACCTGACACAGAGTCCCTGAAAACAACGCTGTGATTCCCAGTCGGATGCTCCTCTCCGCTGTGCTGATGGCAAAAAATACCTCGTGGTGGCTCTGCAAGGGCAGAGCTCAAACTTCATCTTTGGCTTGAGACGCTTGAAACTATATCGAGATAGGTCTGGTTTATTCTGTGAAAACACCCAGGAGGGCATGATGGTTGAACCTCCTTTCTCTTGGCGCTGTGTGGTTTGGCTGTCCTTAGCTGTAGCTGGTTTTCTGTTAGTATGTGCATGCGCAGCGCCGTAGTACGGGGCACGGAGGCTCTCGGGCCACTCACAGAGGCACCAAGATGCTACTGCAGCACCTCATTTGCCGCTCTGTGAGTAGGGAGGCAGGCGGAAGAAAGAGGAAGGCCAAATTGTTTTAAAAAAAAATTTAAAAAAAAATCGCGGTTCCCTGAAAATCTCCTGATTATTATTTTTTTTTTTCTCCCGGTATTACCGATTCTGCTTGTAGCCTCGTTGGGCTCCCGACGCCTTCACCGGGCCCTGGTTGAGGAGCAAAGAGCACTAGAGGGCACCATCGGCTCGACAGTCCGACCGGGAAGGAGCTTTGTGTCTGGGAGCGGAGAGGAGCGCAGAGCAGTTACCTCCGAGTCACAGTAACTCCAGAAAATGACATGTTTTGGAAGGTTCTGGACTCATTAGCTGCTTTCATTTCATTAAACTTGATATTGTAAGGATGAAAACGCAGCAAAATAAGTAGCGTGTTCTTCTGTCTGTAACGATGCTTGAAGAGCTCGTGGTGATCTAAAAATTTTTTTGGTTTCACATAGTAAAATATATATTGTTTCCATAATGCTTCACTTATAATCCCTGTCCTTACAGCGTTCAGGAGCTATCGATGGCAGGTAATCATCTTCCCCTTCGTTAGGGAACTGTGACAGCAGGCTGCGTTCTGAAAATATTGATTTTTTTCCTGATTCACTTCAGGAGGATTTGTTCAGGGCAGGGGGAAGTTACAGACCGACTTCTTAGCTTGTTCTGATGTTCAGAGTGCACAAGGCAGGGGCGACAGGCTCTGAGTGGGTTAAAGTTGACTTTCCACCGGATTCTGACAGCTGAGCACATCATGATGGGTTTTTAATTTTAAAAGAATATCGTGTGTCTTCATCTGTAGTGTCAGATGCAATAAAAGTGCGTAGTAGGAAATGCAGAACGGAACAGCTGTAAGGATGAGTCGACTTTTTTTAAGCTGGCAGACAAATGGCACTTGGTCCAGTGTCCTCTGTCCTTGCCAGCTGAGAGGTTAGCGACCAGAAAGCACTTCTCTAGGGAACAAGCGGGGCAGTGTGCGGTGCCTGAAAGACCTTATTCATCTAACAGCCTGGAGGAGCTTGTACTACATTGTCTGGTATGCATTAGCTTTGTGAAATTAGTCCTCCAAATTTCTTACCAAAAAAAAAAAGAAAAAAAAAAAAGAAAGTTTGCCTTCTCTTCTACATTCACTCTTCTAAATGAACTGTCTCAAAGATTTAGTTGCTGCTCTGTCATGCTGAGGACTCGCACACTGCTGAGGCCACTGACACAATATTTTAGAGAGTATGTTCTTGATAGTCTGGTAAAAATATAAAGTGCCCTCAGCCCCACGAAGCTGGTGCAGGGTCTGGAGCCCAGGTCTGATGGGGAGCGGCTGAGGGAACTGGGGGGGTTTAGTCTGGAGAAGAGGAGGCTGAGGGGAGACCTCCTGGCCCTCTGCAACTGCCTGCCAGGAGGGTGCAGAGAGGGGGGAGGAGTCTCTTGAGCCAAGGAGCCAGCACCAGGCCAAGAGGGAATGGCCTCAAGCTGCGCCAGGGCAGGGTCAGACTGGCTCTGAGGAAGGATTTCTTTGCAGAAGGGGCTGTTGGGCGTTGGAATGGGCTGCCCAGGGCAGGGGGGGAGTCCCCATCCCTGGAGGGGTTGAAGAGTAAAGTTGACTTAGCGCTTAGAGATCTGCTGTAGTTGGGAGTTGTCAGTGTTGGGTCAACGGTTGGACTGGATGATCTTCTTTTCCAACCTAGACAATTCTGTGGTTCTGTGAATTTACCTCTAAATAATGAAAATTAGCCTACCTGAAAGGGAGAAGGAAGAACCTACTGTAGACAATATTGCTCTTTCTGTTCTCTCATTAAAGATTTAAGGTGACTGTGTTATATATCATTCAACCTCTGTACTTCATAGTCCAAGAAGAAAAAAAAAAAAATCCCTAGAAAATACTGTAATTATTTCACTGCTTTTTAATTTAATTTGCCCTTGAAAGGACAAAAGCTCTTCTTGGCATCGTGCAGGTCATTACTCCTGTGCTAGTGGTTTGGGGATGCTTTATTTGTAGCACAGACCTTAAAGGGGACCCCATAACACTCCCAGGTACATGTGGGGATAAAAATCCCCTCTTGGAGGAGTACGAGGCCGACCCTGCGGGCTGGTCCTGCCTATAAATGCTGAGGCACCCTGCCCGCTGAGCACACACTCCGCTCACTGCAGTGATAGAAATGCAGCAAAATCTGATGCTTTTCCCACAGATATCTCTCAAGTCCTTAGTAAATCTTCTACAAACAGAATTTTCTTTTTTCTAGTCCAAAAGCTTCATAGTCCAAAAGCTTTTCTTTCCAAGGTGTTCACTTGTTTTCCTTTCCTTTGCCCCCAGCCCCACTTTGTTTCCTGGTCTTACCTACACGTAGAAAATTAGACCTGGTCTTGTGGGCATTGGTCTAGTACCTGAGGTTCTTGGGTTTGGGGGGTTGTTTTTATTTTTCTTTTCCAAGCCAGAATATTCTGGGTTTATCAGAGTTTGTATAAAGTTTGTCATGATGTATCTTACCATCATCCATGAAGGACAGTTGTCCTTACCGTGTGTTCTGGCCAACACTCTTCTTGCCCTATTACATTTACTAAATATAGAGGATGATTTCCTAAATATACAAGTAATAATAGCAATTAATGACATCCTTCGGGCCAGAGTGACCTTTGTAGGTTGCAATGGAGGATCTGTCCCTATAGCTAACTGCTTTATGTTTCTCTAATTGCATAAAGCAGCTGTACTCTCAACAGATTCAGTCACTGGTGTGCTTCTACCTGCCAGGGAGTCTCCCCAGGAGATGTGTAGCCACTTTCCTACCATCTTCTTTCTAAGCTTTCTGGTGCAGGAGCTAATTATTGGGAAAATGGAGCTGTGGCTGGAGCAACATTGTACGGTGGTAATTGTAGCAATTCCTAATCTGCCATTGCTCTAAATTAGGCAGGAGCCAGTCCCCACGGCACAACACAGCTGCAGCTCCAAATCAGGGCCATAATGCGCATGCTAAAATAAGATAATCAAATCTTACGCTTGGGGACTGCTGGTTTCTGGGAGGTACATCTCCTCTCCCGTGTCTCTGAACAGCGTTACGACAAATAACGCATCTAGTGAGCTGTGAGTTACTTCAGAGCATTAAGCAATAACTGGTTCTGGAAGCAGGATGCTGGACTTGATGCTGAACGATAACTGAACGCAATAATGAGATATTTTTTTCTCTTTATCAAAAGGGATAGCATGTACTGATCTCCGACCCAGCTAAAGTGATAAGGTTAATTATTGGCCACTGTTGAGAAATGCCACATGCCGCGTGATCAATCTGTCTTTCTGGGTAGCCGGGGGTTCGAGCATCAACATTATTTCCTGCCCTACCTGGGAGTTTCTTGGCAGCTTCTTATTCTCCTCCCAGTCAGGACTTAGGATGCTGATTTCATAAACTCTAATGACATCCCAGGCTGGGGTTGGATGGCTGGAGGCCATAGCCAGTTTGTTCTCTTTTCTCCTGTATCGGCATTGTATTTACTTGCTTTCTCATGCAGTCCTGACCCCAAGACAGTGGCATTTGTACACGTACAAGAATACAAAGTGTTGGCGTAACACAGGAGCACGCACACAAAATCTCAACATCTGGGTCAAAAAGTGTTTGGTTCAGCACATGTGATGAATGTCTTGTAGAGTCCCATACAACTGCTCCATTTCTCAAAGCGTCTGTCACCCCCCTCCTCCTCCTCCTCCTCCTCCTCCTCCCAGCGTCCGTGTTTACTGGGGACGCAAAAACAGGGGTGTGTAAACAACCAGAAATGGTCACAGTTGTAATCAACAGTTGCAAAACTTCTGTGAGTGTACAGCTGAAGTTCACAAATATACTGAGCCCTTCAAGTTCAAGGCTGTATTTAGCACAAATCCAACAGTGCCAACAGTTCTCTCAGCAGTCTGTGACCGTAAACAAACATTTGCTGTATCTTTAAGAGCAGCAAACACGCTCTGGAGATACTGACCCACTTGGGGTGGCCCGTGCATCCCCAACCCTGTGTCCCTTGTGAACAGGAAGAAACATTTTTCAGGAGGTGTCCTTGAATCTGGCTCTTCCTTTCTCCTTTGTCCACTAGCGTCCAGATTTAATTAATTTTCCAGGCATGTCGCAAAGTCCATCTGTTTTCCTGGGCTTTTGGGGAAGTGGCATAGCCAAACGAGCGTTGCCAGCTTTCGCAATTGTGTTAGGAATATTGTGCTGCTCCATCTGAAAATCGCAGCACCCGGAGTCATGGGAATGTAGGATGATTTTCACTGTCGTTCAAGAAACATCCATCAAACCCCTTTAAGCTCGGAAGCAAAGCATGATTCTAGGGCATTCTTAAATGCACAAGAGGCAAAAAACATTGTGACCAAATCGTAAAAGGGTTTTTATTAAACCTCATCTTGTCATTGGGAAGTGACTTATGATTTTTGAACTCCTAAGGCTGGCTATACTGCTAGGAATTGGGAATCCTAAAGTCTTAGGATGTTTGAGTTTACTTTCTACGGAGTAGTTTTGATAATTAAAGTTACTACATAGATGTAATCGGTATTTTTAATTACACAAAGCCTTTGAAGTGCGCCACGGCACTGGACAAATGAGAATGGATGCGTTACCCTGGGCAGAGTCAAAGGTGGTAGAAGCACAACTGCAAACTGCCATTGCCTGAACGTTTCTGCTTTCTGCTTACCCCACAATGCTGTTATTTCACTCTGCCCCGTTATCTTCATTGCATCTGAGTGTGTTTCCTGTGTGTTCAACAGCAGAAGCACAGCTTGGCACATTGCGACCTTAGTCACTCCCTAAAACTGAGTCTGGATTTTGAGGCACTGCCTTCGTTTTGTTAAGAATGTAAAATTTACTGACTGCTTCCCAACCACTTAAGAAAGATTGTTCCTGTCCGGAGGAGCTCCCAGTATTAAGGGCATAATCTCTTTTGCAAAAGCACTTTTCTGTTCTCCCTGCTTCTGTGCAGATAGGAAACGCCGTTGGAGGTGGCTGCTGCTCGCTCAAACCTCAGGAAGCAGCTGTGTTTTGACCCCGCACGAGACAAAGTATGTTGACACCTGCCTGTGAACAGGTGGCTTTCAAACCGACATTAAAGGCAAATGTTTTAAAGAAAGCGTGTGTAATGAAAAGTAGAAAATTCACAGCACTGGGATTTGTATTTTTGTATATTTCTGTTATTAGGATATTCACAAAATCAAGGTTCCCTGTAGCACCAAGAGAGGCTGCCTGTCACTCAGCCCTAGCTGGACCTAGGAAATGCAAAATACGGAACAAAAAGTAGAAAGGAAAGAGGAAAACAGAAGCAGATGAGGAAAACTCTCCCAGCTCTCTAAGCACGACTGTTTGGTGGTGTGTGGTTACTTCACTCTGGGAATAGCAGATAAATGGTTCGGTGCCGACCAACAACCACACCACAGGCATTTTAAATGGCCACGGGCACCCCAGCACCCCCAAAGCATTTCAGCACATCCGAAGCCCTAGAAAACCTGTGGAAATGCTGAACCGTGCTTCAAATATTTCCTGACTGCTGAGTTGAATTCAACAGGAAAATTATAGATTAAAACCAGCGAGTGGACAATTGCAACACGAGCGTTGCCACACGCGTTCCTGCGCACCCGTTTGTGTCTCATGTGAACAGGCTTCCCATTTCGGGTAATGTAGTTGGGCATTTTCATAACAAGATTCCAGGCCTGAAGTCATGCTGCAACCGCTTCCTTTGGCCCCTGATGTTTTCACACAATGGATTGACTGCTTGTATTCCTGGTTTTGTGTGAGAGGACAATGGAAAATGGACCACCTTGGGATGTCAGCGCACTGCTGCGGTATCATCACTGTCTTCTGCAGTCTCTCTGATGAGTACACGAGCTCTAAATAACATCACAGACCACCCTTTTTTGTACCAGGAATGTATGTCCTGGACATGACGTTCAGTTCTGCACATACTGTTTAAAAACGATGAATAACGGGATGTCAGAAGTCGCAACATTTCTCTTTATTATTTTATAACTCTCTAATATTTTTACCCTCCTTTTATTCTGCAGAATAAAATGTTATTCTAGACCATTTTGTTTGTAAGAACAATACATATAATTTAATTTATCTAAGCCATGATTATTTGCAGATATTTGCCATCAGACTTTGTGCATGCCCTGCAGGTAGGACGGGGCTGGCTTGGCCCGTGCTCAGATTAACCCTAAACGGGACAGAATAGGAGAGAAACCCTGGGAGCGAGGGGTGTGGGGCCAGCTGGGGCTGACCTCTGCTGCACTCCACTCTCTGGATTTACCTTACACAGGTGTCATCTGCACTACTTCAGTCTTTACCGTGTAGTCACGCTGTTGGAAAACATTCAAATACTTCATTAAAAAGAAAATTTAGTGAAGGGGAAGAAAAAACCAAGCGATACAAAAAGGTGTATCTCAATACTTAAAATCAATACTGTTAAATACGGTTACTTAGACCTTGGAATCTGTAGTTATCATATATTTTAACCTAAAAGCCTGCCTTGTAGCTGCAGACAGGACATACCTAATGAGAACCAGCTGGAAATATGATACTATCATAAGAGGGCAGAGCAAGACAACTTTTCATTCACCTTCCAATAAACTTCATGCAGGGAGGGCAAAGAGGGAAGTCAGGCTGGTGGCAAAGCTTTCTGCACTAAAACACACACATCCAGCTCCCCAAGAAAGTAAAAGATGAGCTTCAGAGTTTTGAGCCTGCCTTAGCTTTGCCGACTGCGCTCTCACGAGCAGTTGGACCTCAGCAAGGTTGCTCTGCCCTCAGCCTCTTCATCCCAAAGCCCTGAACCTGCGTCTCCTGGCGCGGGAGGGCGAGCGCTGAAACCAGAGAGCGGCTGCGTCTCACATCTGACACAGCAAAGCTTGTCAGGTGCTAGTCCTGGCCTGGCTGAGCTGCGGCTCCCAGACCCGGCCCAGAGCGGCTGCAGGCTGGCAAGGTGATGGCACTGTCCCCGTGACAGAAGTGACCCGTTCGCCTTCAGGTCTCGCTTATCTCACAGAACATTCTTCAGCTCTCTGGTTCCTGCGTGTGTTGCCACAATGACGGAATGTGCGCTGCTTGTAGAAGGGCTCTTCCCACCTTTCCTGGACATCTCCCAGCTTTTATTCATATCTGATCCAGGAGGCACCATCAGCTCCTTTATGAACCGAGGAAAATAGTTGAGTGCTTTAGGTATGAACCTCTGTACGAGCAGACGCAGTTCCCGTGAATTCTCTTCCTCTGTAACAGACTGCGTGCGGGATCGAATGTAGGACACACCAGATTATCCCCCCAGGTGAGACGTCTTTAATCCAGGGCTCCCTCTAATACCAACAGAGACTGACCCTTCTGTCTTGACTGAACCATTATCAGTCACTACGACAAATTTTTATTTGCTTTGTGGCTGCGCTGCTCGGGAGCTGCGGCTGCCACCCAGGTCCTCGCTGGGCAGCATCGTATAGACCCAAAGTGAAAAGTCTTGATAACGACAGAGAAGGTGTGTAGAGGCAGATGTATCATCATCAGGGAATTGAAGAAAAATACTAAGATCGGCTTGTTAACCAGAAATATTGGTACATGATCAGCTTACCCAGATTTCTTTGGAGGCCTCCTAGCAGAGGAAGGTAAATAACTGTAATACAGTCTGATTGTATCTGATTTCTTTTTGTTTGAAAGTTGATACCAATTGGACACAAAGATTGAATGAACGAGGAACTAATCAAATCAAGTGAATGAAAAATGCAAATTATCTTTAATTTTTGAAAACGAGTAAAGGAGATCAAATCAAAATTGAGGAAATGGAAACGCTTTGGCTCAGCATTTCTGTCAGCATCCCATAAATGACCCAAAAAAGAGAAGGTAAACTCGCCAGAAGGCAAGAAAGGAACTGTGACAGAAAGGAGAGGAAACAAAACAACATACCTCCATTGCAACAGCCAAGAACTTATTCAAACTATGCGAGTGTATTTAAAAATGAGAAATCCAAGGGTATAATGACGGGGAACACACTGCGAGACATAAAGTGCTCTCTAGAAGTTGTGGCTCACTAGGAATATTAGTAGGTAGGAAAGTGAAAAGCAATTTTGCTAAGTACAGGCAGAAATCAAAGATAGAAAAGGCAGGAAATCAGCGCTCTGAATGTGACAGAACATGGGGTTTTGTGCCCGTCCTCACACCAGGTACCGTGGGAAGTCGCGCGATCGCAGGCACAGGGAGGCGCCGCTTTGGCGACTCGCTCAAAGCATTTGACCATGACGCTCTCTGGTTTTCTTGCCAAAGTAAATGGCTTTCTTCCCCCACTGTAACACGCTGTCCTCAGACCTCTTCTTCCCTGTTAGAGCCGCTGAGCACTGTTTAGCTAATGCTCATCTTTTATTTCTGTGCTGGATATTGAATTCTGATTAAATTCTTCTTCCTACAATGCTTGTTTACAGATGGCTAAAGTCCCAGTCCTGTTCCTTTCAGGGACTCACTGCAAGGAGCAGAAGCCAAAGCCTCTTGTGATTAGATCCCATGACAATAAAACGCTGCTGACAGGGAAACCACTGTACTGGTTTAACGTCACTGACCCCACGCTCTAGGTAACGTGCACTTGTCTCCCTCCAGATTATTTAGAGGGCATGGCTTCTGCTTTGGTATCTGCCGGGGGATGTGCGCAACGGCAAATGTCAAATCTTAAATCTAGTGCCGTGCTGGGACAAATAATTTGTCGCTGAAGTCAAGTTCCTAAGTGAATGAGACCAGGAGACCAGTCGGCCCAGTACAGTTTAGCTCCTGACAGAAGAATAAAACACAGATCTGTTTTTGACGCTTGCTGTTAGTGCCCTGGAGCATGACACTTGATTACCCGTCTCTTAAAAGGCGCGACAACAGATGTTATTAGTGCTCATAAAATTATTCAACCTTTAAAAATATCACACCGCAGCATTTGACTCTATGATATCTCCCAGCTCAGAAAGAAGAGAAAAACATACCCAAATTTCACAGTAAATGATCGTTTTTTTTATCGTTCAGTCCTGTCAGGTGAAGGGATGTTCATAGACTGAGATCGCAATAAGAATTACAGTGCTGCTTGCATTTCTGCAAGAGCACCAAAATTGAAACTCTCAACATGTAGCAGAGAAAGGTTGGTATCATTCTAAAGAAGGGGAGGAGCAGAAAGCTCTTACTCATGTCCTCACAGCTGGACACTGATGAAACCAAGAAAATGAGTCAAAACTCCTGATTCACATAAAGAAAGCACAACAAAGCAGAGTAATTTAAAGATAACACAACTGTTATGCCGGTAAATTAAGACATTAAAAAATCATGAATAGGGCCAAAAAAAGCATTATAGTGCTGCTCAGAAACATAAACTTTTACATTTCCTTCTTACTTTTTGAGTAAACACCCCTACCTTGTTTTAAAATGTTTACTCTGTGGTTCTAGAACCTGGGACTTTTTTCCTAAATAACATGATTCCAGCTGTTGCAGATTTCCCACTGCAAGGCTTCAGATAACCCTAACGAGATATCAGTGGTGTGGATGAGAAGGAATCCAGCTTCCCTGATTCATTCCTGATCCCTGATGCTGCCTCTCAGGAAACTGTATCTTTTCTTTTCTTTTCTTTTCTTTCCTTCGACTTGATTTTTAGAAACCTGGAAGGAAAACTCCAGAAGGAGTAGCCCTTCCATTTCCTTCTGGTATCATTTTCCTACATCTCCAGTAATATAAATAATCTTGTAAGTGATATAAAACATTTCCAAAAAACATACGTTGAAAGCATGAAGCACTCAAGATCCTCTGCCCAAACAAACTCCTTCCTTCCCTCACTCTCCACATTTTGGTGAGCACTCAGGCAGCCTCGTCATTTGGATAATTAGAGGGTGCCAGATGGCTGTAAATATGTTCACAATCCTTCTTATCCAGTTCCCTTCTAGCTGGCACCCTCATTGCTCTACCCTGTAGCAAGCACCTGGTCTGTTCCGATTTGAAGAGTCTCCCTTCTACTCTCTTGATCTCAGTTGGCACCTCGAGTTTTTATTTTCCCTTTAAATGAAACAGGAAGTTCTTTGGGACTGTTCTGTGCCAGGTGATACTTCCTCACGTTCCCTTTCACCATCGGTTAATTAATAACGTGCCCCCTCCTGTCCCGTAGCCATTCCTGTGTAATAAGCATCAACCTCCTTTAGGAGGGAATTAGTGTCATTGAGCATATGAAGATACCGATCACCTGCAGTGAATCACGAGGGCGTAGCAGCTTCTTCCTATTTTGAGAGCAGAGATCTCATGCTTGCCCTTTGCGCAGGGGTAAGTGGCACAGAGGGAGGTGATTCATCCCACGTCATGCCCTGAGGAACTGGCAGAGTCAGCGTTCGAACAACAGCGCTGGCCTGAGCGCACGGGTCCCTCCCCGCCTCCGCTCCTCGGGGTCCCTGAACTGCACCTTTGCATGGGAAGGTACCTCTGACCCTGTTAATTCATAGCTCAGGACTGCCCAAGCCCTGGGGCCTCAGCCCGTAGGATAACTGCCTGTTTATTCTTCCCACACAGCCCGGCCTGGATCATCGACGCCTTACAGCCCCGCGCTGGTGCTCCTCTCCCCTTCTGTAGGCTGGCAACGAAGGCCCGAGGATATCGGGGTCTCTTACGTAGGGACAAAAGACCTGGGTCTGAAAGACCTGTGTTATCCCTGCATGATCGCCAGGAGCCAAACTCACCGTCCTGACAGGTCAGTTGGACCTTCTATCACGTTCTGCGGTTGTCATCCCGTCGCACCGCGGGATATTTCAGTGCAACAGTTCAGTCCAGGCAGAGCCAACGTTCGGGGCCTTGAAGGGGACCCAGGAGCCCAGTGGACGCTGGACTGGGTGCGAGCCCGTCCGTGAATCACAGAATCACAGAATCATCTTGGTTGGAAAAGCCCTGGAAGATCATCCAGTCCAACCATTAACCCAGCACTGACCATTCCCAACTCCTCCAGATCCCTCAGTGCTGGCTCAACCCGACTCTTCAACCCCTCCAGGGATGGGGACTCCCCCCCTGCCCTGGGCAGCCCATTCCAACGCCCAACAGCCCCTTCTGCAAAGAAATCCTTCCTCAGAGCCAGTCTGACCCTGCCCTGGCGCAGCTTGAGGCCATTCCCTCTTGGCCTGGCGCTGGCTCCTTGGCTCAAGAGACTCCTCCCCCCTCTCTGCACCCTCCTGTCAGGGAGTTGCAGAGGGCCAGGAGGTCTCCCCTCAGCCTCCTCTTCTCCAGACTAAACCCCCCCAGCTCCCTCAGCCGCTCCCCATCAGACCTGGGCTCCAGACCCTGCACCAGCTCCGTTGCCCTTCTCTGGACACGCTCGAGTCATTCAAGGGCCTTTTTGGGGTGAGGGGCCCAAAACTGACCCCACTCATCGAGGGGCGGCCTCCCCAGTGCCGAGCCCAGGGGTCAGATCCCTGCCCTGTCCCTGCTGGCCACGCCAGTGCTGGCACAAGCCAGGCTGCCACTGGCCTTCTTGCCCCCCTGGGCACACTGCTGCTCATTCCCAACCCCCCAGGCCCCTCTCTGACCGGCAGCTCTCCAGCCACTCCTCCCCAGGCCTGGGGCGCTGCTGGGGGTTGTTGTGGCCCAAGGGCAGCCCCCGGCACTTGGCCTTAGTGAAGCTCATACAGTTGGCGTTAGGTCACAGCAGCCACCCTGACCCCAGCCGGAGCGGGTGCGCTGGGCTTGGGAGGCCAGAGCTGAGCTTACCCCTGGAAGCCTTCAGGGTGGGCTGCCAAGGAAGCAGAACTGCTAGCCATGAAACGTGGGCACCTGCTGCCTCGCACCTCGTGCTGCCCCACTTGCACAAGGTACCCTCAGACATTTCCTGAGCTGGCCTTGGCCCCCCAACTTGTTGTGTGAGCACTAACCTGCTCATCAAACAGCAACTTCAGGAGGCAGATGTTCATTAAGGTTCAGCTGAAATGACAAGAATTTTTGTGTGATGAGATTTTCATATGGCGAAATATCTTCTTTTTTGCCTCTGAATTTGTGAATAGTGTTCTTAAAAACAAACACTGTGGTTTCAGGTAGGCAGCTTTTCTTTGTAATGGAAACATCTCTAAATTGCTAAGCAGTAGAAGAGGATGGAAAACTGTATAGAAGGCACTGTGAAAGGGGAAGTTGTTTTTAAAGCATCTTAAAATACAGGCAGTGACGTTTCTAAAACTAAAGAATAAGCAAGGTCAGAAGCTGTCTGAGAGTCTGAGGAAAGCTACAACAGCAAAAAAATTTGGGGTCACTAGAAGGGTGCCTGGATTGTCAGAGGAGAACCATTGAGAGATGATGCATCTATTTATTTAGATTTTTAACTGCATCCACTTGAGCTATCACCCACACTTTGTGTAACAAGGCATTAGCAACCCTGTTCCATGCAGCAGATGCTCCACTTTGCTGGAGTGGGGGAGATGCTGGCCCTTGCTGTCCCATCTGTTGGGCTCCACCTCGAGCGTGCTGGAGTTCCTTCGCTTGTTTTACAGAGTTCGAGTCTCATCCTCTCCGCGGGAGCTAGTGACCACATTTATGAATGGGCACCCGTGGTGCTCGCTCTGCCCTACCTTTGCTAATGATCCCACGTCAGACTTTCCCCAGCCCTACAACTCAGTTTTTCCCCCTAACAAAAGGCAATCTTTTCTACTTTTTTATACATAAACAAGTCAATGTTTAGTCACATAATTCTTATGAAAATCCTGGATAAATACATCATCTCACGTTGAAATTGTACTAGGAATTACACTGGTTTGTCTACATTTTCCCATCCTTTGTCACTTTTTTCAGTATTAGTGCACTCTACTGGTAGTAGTAGTGCTTAGGTGACAGCTACCTGGATCTGCTGGGGTGGATTCTTTAGTTCTGTGACGCAGACCCTAGTGGGCAAACGTTGTAGACTCACCCACACACCCCAGAAGAGATCACTGCCTTTGGTTAAAAAGATGGATTATAGGAAAATAAGAATTCCACACGAAGAGGGCGAAGGGTCAGATACACTCTAACGGAGGCCACCAAAACAAGATGGACAGGTCAATGGATGCAGGTAGGAGTAACTCTAGAGATCTGCCCAGGAAGAAATAAGCAGACAGGAGTCGTGGGAAAGATGAGAGCAGATCAGAAGCTGTTTGTAATTAATCTGGGGGTCCACAGCGGTCAGCAGCATCGTGTCGTGGTGCGAGCTGCTGAGTCTGCTTTGCCTCTTTTTCCTGTTCCAGCTGATGATGTCTGTCTTTCTTTTTTTTTTTTTTTTGTTCCTGTCCTGGGAAGCAAAGGATTGGTGTTGCTGCTTTGGCCCAGGAAACTTGACAAATCATCCTGTTGATCGGGTTCCCTGAATCCCAGTCCCACAACAGTTTGGGGAAGGGGCCAGCACCTGCCCTTCGCCGGGCGGGATGTGCTGGGCGCATGGACGAGCTGCCCGGCTTCATTCCAGACGCGGCTGCAATCCCTGCAGCCATCGATAAGCAGAGTTTACCCCTGGTGACAGATCTCTGCTCAAGACTGAATTTCTAGAGAAATTAACTTTGCTGTTACATAATAGATGAGGAGGCTGCTGCTCCAAAGCATTCTTTTACTGATAGCATACAGTCAGATTGATCTGTGGTTTTGCCTCTTGTTGACTAGCTGGTCGGTTAACTCTTCACTGAAAGCGGGGAGGAAGCAGATGGCAGAAGGCAAATTTGCTTAGCTTACTTGAACAAGGAGACAGATCAACTGATTTTCCTAATGATATATTTGACATACAGAGGCCAAACATTATTTTCACGAGCCACACTCCTTGTTTATAGAATTTTACCATTTTGCTTCCCTGCCAGCAGACGTAAAAGTGACCCTGTGACGTGTAAAGGATCAGAAAGCGAGCAGCCAAGAGTAGGCACTCAAACCATGCTTTTCCAAGAACCTGCCCAGTTTCGAATGCCATCTCATGATTTCTGGGAAGCATGACTCCCAGATTGGACTGCAAAAAAGGTAGACAGCGCTGAGATTATATATAGCAGCAAGTGGGTTGGAAGGAAGAACACTTGGCTCACAGGAAGTGGGAGGCTGTTCTGAAGAAATCAAGTGACTTGCTTATGTTACAGCATAAACAGTAATGAAACCAGGCTTGCCTCCCAGTGGCTGGTCTAACCTTTAGGCAGTGCTACTGCTTCTCCTACATCCAGGCTCTCACCGCTCAGCATCATCGGGATTTTCCTCCCTTGTTTGGGAACTACAACAAGAGGCACTAAAGTACTGGTGAGAGCTTGGCAGAGGTGAAGGAAGGCGCTGGCCTGCCGGGGTGGGGCTTGGTGTGCCCCGTTTGATTCCTGGCTCTCTGCTCTCTCTTCGTCCCTCCTCACATGCAAAGCTCCGTCCCAAGCTAGCTCACCGAGCACGCAGACACGCAGGAGCCCACATCTTCCAGAGGGCCGAGGCCAACCTGAAGCTCACGGCGCCCAGAGGGCAGGGACAGCTGCAGGGCTGCTCTTAGCATGGAGTAACGTCTGGCCAGGAGTATCCTGCTTTGAACTGGGGATCCAACAATCCACACTAAAAGTTATGAGGCTAAGGAACTCGATGCGACCAAAATTATGCATGTGCTTAAGGATCAGCAGCTTGATGAGGGAAGGAAGATATTCTTGATTATAAAACTGTCCTTCCTTTTTATTGTTAGCTGCAGGACTTCAGCTGGTGATGGAAAGCTTTTGGATTAAAGTCGTGATTTCCTCAGCCCATTTATGAATACTGAGAACGCAGAGGGATCTAGCAGAGCCATCTGCTCATGAATTGGAACTCCTGGTTGGGAGAAGGTGAAGTACCACCTTTCCCTGAAGCACCCCTCAGCTGAGAGGTTGTCTAGCTGTCTCTGCTGCTTCTCTCCCCATCCCACTGGATCTAAGATATCTGACGGCCAAGGGGAGGATCTTTAGGGCGATGCAATCTGCTCACGTGGCTGTCAGGAACAGGACGACTGTTGTGCAAATTCCCAAGCGCTCACTCGCGTCTGCCTCCCCGCCCAGCTCAGCTGTGTGCTTCTGGGGCCCCCCGTGCGTCTCAGCAGAGGTCCCCACCCTATGGCTTGTACTCAGAGCACCCTCCATCACCATCGTTGGCAGGCACAGGGCACAAAGTGAGCAGATGTTGGAAGAAAAATGTTAAGGATACTACTCTTTAGGCTCTCCGAGGACGGAAGGAATCATTCTGCCACCCAACAGCCAAAGGCTTTCTGCATCCTTCAAAATAGTAATTCCCTTGTAGGGCATTTGCATTTCTCCTCTTTAGATAGCTATGCGATGCGTTTGCCATGACTAAGTCCATCTGTTGAGAGTTAGTCCTTTAAATAATTATGTCCACATTTCTGCTGGCTAGCTCCAATTAATGACAGTCCTTCACATACTGTTCAATATCAGACTGCAAGCCGCAAATTCTTACAGCTCTGAATAATCCCCTCTGTCTGCCTATCGCCCATGTATGAACTCTTTATTCTAACCACAGAGCTATGAAATGTCTCCTTTCTGTCAGCCTGAAGGGAAGGGGTTTGGAAGAAGCAATAATCATTGATATGCATAACTCCCAAGCCACCAGTGTCATGAGGGTCTGATCTCCAGCACTTTGAACTCTGGCTCGTCTGACCTCTCCCAAACATGCAGAAAAGTTATAAAGATTTTTTTTAAAAAAGACCGTTGTCCCTCTGGGCAGGAAAAGAGGAGAAACAGAGCAAAACAGAACAAAAGAGTTGCCTAAAACATTAAAAATAATGAAGTGGACAGCTCACTATAGTTTTCAGTCCCTTGGGGACATTTTATAAAGTCAAAGAAAATAGATACGGCTGAAAAGACAGCAGAGGATTTGCCATTCTTGGGCCATGCCGATAGAAAGTATAACTCACAGCTACAATTCTCAGCCTTTTCTATGCCAGACATCATCAGAAGTGTCAAACCACCCCCTCTGACCTCACACGGAGGGAAGGAATGCTGGTGCTAGTCTGGAGGGATGCTCCGAGACTTATTAGTAACTCCCATGGACAGCTGTGGTGGTGCAATTCTTACCCCTCCCCGCCCCTCCTTTGGGCTGCTTGGTGCTCTGTGGGATTCCACCCACATCCCCCGAGCTATACACCAGTCTGTGGAGATAAGGACTGATAATGTTAACGAGCCTGGCTCCTGCCCCTCCAGATTGCTCGGAAATGGTTAAAATGACCCATCAACTCCTCAGGGCCTGGCACACCTGTGCCTGGGATGGGGTCAAATGGGAACAACGACAGAGTCGCACATTAATCAAATTCTTGTGTAACTGCTGGAAGGCACCAGAAGGTATTTGANAAGAGGAGAAACAGAGCAAAACAGAACAAAAGAGTTGCCTAAAACATTAAAAATAATGAAGTGGACAGCTCACTATAGTTTTCAGTCCCTTGGGGACATTTTATAAAGTCAAAGAAAATAGATACGGCTGAAAAGACAGCAGAGGATTTGCCATTCTTGGGCCATGCCGATAGAAAGTATAACTCACAGCTACAATTCTCAGCCTTTTCTGTGCCAGACGTCATCAGAAGTGTCAAACCACCCCCTCTGACCTCACACGGAGGGAAGGAATGCTGGTGCTAGTCTGGAGGGATGCTCCGAGACTTATTAGTAACTCCCATGGACAGCTGTGGTGGTGCAATTCTTACCCCTTCCTGCCCCTCCTTTGGGCTGCTTGGTCCTCTGTGGGATTCCACCCACATCCCCCGAGCTATACACCAGTCTGTGGAGATAAGGACTGATAATGTTAACGAGCCTGGCTCCTGCCCCTCCGGATTGCTTGGAAACAGCTATAACAGCCCATCAACTCCTCAGGGCCTGGCACACCTGTGCCTGGGATGTGGTCAGATGGGAACAATAACGGAGTCGCACATGAACCAAATTCTTGTGTAACTGCTGGAAGGCACCAGAAGGTATTTGACAAAAGTCAATTATCTTGGACCCTATAAATGGCGACCACCAGGGAGACCCTTGGAGCTCTCCTGGATCGCAGCGGCCTGTGACCAGCATCTCCCCTGAGCTGGAGCCTCTCAGGTACCAAACCCTTCAGGTGTCTTCTGCTCCAGACACAAGGCCAGGGCGAATTCCCCCTGCTCGAGCCTCAATTATCACCCGTTGAGGAATGCCGAGGCATTGGGAGTATTTACTCTAAACTCGAGAGGGAAATTTTCCTTTGAGCTTGCTTCTCTTTCACCCGTCCTTTCTCTGCTTATTGCTGTGTGGGTACGTACTTCATTCCACTGGATCCAGATACTTTCATTTCTGCGTGTGTGTTTGTACGTTTTGTGTTCATTCTACTGGATCCAAACACTTTTGTCTCTGTGTGTGTGTTTGTACGTTTTGTGTGTGCACATATATATATGTTTAAATTAAGGTACCATCAAGTAAGTTAGTGTGAATCTTGTCATTTTAGAATCTGTGAATAAGTCGCTTTCTTTCAGCATTTCTGAATTATTTTGTAATAATACTAAATTGCTGTTAGTTATTAATAAATCTAGATTTCTTACTAAATCATTACCATGTCAATACTTTCACCCACAACAACAGCTCTTCTCGTTAACGGGCTGGGCTTTGCAAACCAGCATCTCATGCGCTGACCGATCCATCCCACCGCAAACTTTCATAGGTGGAGGAGGGATTATTATCTTCATACAGACGGGGGGGGGGGAAACTGGGACACAGAGATCAAGTTTCTCAGGCGAAGTTGCCAAGGAATGACTAAGCGAGGAGCTGCCGGCTCTGAGCTCTGTTCCTGGAGCTTCGTTTCACCCCGGTGGACCGGAAGCATTTTTGAGATGCCGCCTGCTCCGTGCTGAATGCTGGCTGCACAATCCACACCGCGCGTTCCAGTTCCTGAAAACAAACACTTGATGGCAGGAGCCAGGCTTCCAGGCTTGTCAATACATCTCTGATTACAGTTTCCACTGGCCCTTTTAGTGTCTGCTATCCCTGAATCACTTGGGGGGATACATATATATAGAAGTGTACATATAAAATATATGTATACATCTATGTGTATATATATCTGCTTTTTCATCAGCTTGCTTTCCTTAATATCATCTTTCATCCCAGCTGCCATTTGCTGGCAGTCAAAGGAGAACCACTTTGGCTTGTGCTCCAAAGCACATTTGGAAAGGAGGTGCAGAAAACTCAGGATTCTCCCCTCCAGGGATTAAAGGAAGAGAAGGAAACTGAGAAAGGGAAGAAAGGGAAGCAGGGGAGTCTGGACAGGAGCTTCGGCGCCTGGAGATGGTTGTGGAGGGACTCGGAGCTCAGTGGTGTTGCCCCTGCGGTTCTGCTGCCTCTTTGCCTTTGCCTGGGGGTTCCCCTCTGCCTGCCCAGTGACACGGGCGGGAAGTTCAGAACCAACAAAACCTTAACCAGGACCCGGGGCAGCCGGTGGGGATGGGAATGGGGACAGAGATGGGGACGTCTCTGGTGGCTGAGGAGAGAGGAAAGATTAGCATCTGTGTAGGAGTCTGGGCCGTGCTGGGGGAAAGCTAGTGCAGGCAGAAGAATGCAAGGATGAAGACAAGGCCAGCAAAATAAGGCTGGTAAAACCACTCAAGAGAGCAGATAAGTGAGAAACACCTGTGGTCAGCGAAAGCACCAAGTCTGAGCAAAACAGGGTATGGGACAAGGGAGTTTTGGGCAAGTTTTGGGCTTTACGTGCTAATTGCAATTAACCAATGCAAATGCTTGTGGAGGCGCATGACCAGCGTGTGCAGATACCCTGTAGCCTATTAGAGGATAGATGAGTGCGTGCACGGAACTGAGTAGAATATAAATGTAACCAGGACTGGAAAAATAAAGATGGATCTGATCATCACATTGGGGTTGTGTCGCTCCTGTTCCTGCATGGAGAAATAAGGACCCCGGCTAATACCAGGACTGAAAAAATAAAGATGGACGATCTGATCATCACACTGGGGTTGTGTCGTTCCTGTCGTTCTCCACGGAGAAATAAGGACCTGGCTAATGGTGACCCTGACACATCTGCTCAGGAGGATTTGGGGAGAAATACCGTTACGTGCTTGCTTACCCCTCGTTTGGCAGACAGTGGCCAGGAAG
The DNA here is from genome assembly GCA_010365825.1 of Otus sunia. Taxonomy (NCBI): domain Eukaryota; kingdom Metazoa; phylum Chordata; class Aves; order Strigiformes; family Strigidae; genus Otus; species Otus sunia. The sequence continues at coordinate 146,948 of ML998422.1, read as the reverse complement.
CAAACTGAACGCGGGGATTTCCATCTCACACGGCCCGAGTGCTGCTCACAGCTTACACCGAGCACAGCCAACCCGAGAGGCGGTTCCCGAGGGGCGTGGGGCCGCCCGCGAGGTGCCAGGGAGGCGGCAAGGCCAGGGGTGCTCAGCGCCCGTGACCTGGTGACACTCAGTGCAGGCGAAGAGAGGAGTGTCCCAGCCGGGAACACAGCGCCCCGTGATGTGCTGCCGCAGGACTGATCTCCCAGAGATGAAGGGAACTGTGAGTCAAAACTGACAGCGAAAGATTTCACATGGAAAGACACAAATTAACGCGGATGAGTCTGTAAAAAGACCGCATTAAGTTGCCAAAGAGCCATAATTCCTCCTTCAAGAGAGTCCATCTGGCACAGGCTCGGTGCAAAGACAGCAATTAGAACAAAAAAGCGATATGTAACAAATAGAAACGAGGAGATGGAGGGATTGAGAGCAATTAATATGAATTAGTTTTATGAAGTGCATGAAATTCAGAAGGAAAAAAGGCAGTTTAAGACAGAAATTCCTGGCTGTCAGTTTTAAGGACAAAACATGGTATATTTAAAATTGTATTTAGAGAAAAGAAAACCTTGTAACAGTCCAGGACTTTTAATAGATGGAGAGAATAATGCTGTTCAGAATTATGCAGAAAAATCCAGAAATTTTTAATAAATGTTTCTGATTGGAGTTCAGAAAGAATCAGGAATGATGGGACAGAATCATATAACGATGATGTGCTATTTTCCAGTTCGTTAGTAACAGATCACAGCAAGCAGGAAAAATTGTTTTAAACAGCCAAAGCGTACACAAAGTGTCCTCAAGGAGCTTTCACCAGCTGGTATTAACTGTGAAATATGTGGATTTGTGGAAATTTATAGAATGAAAAATACCTGTTCTGCCTTAGTGGTCAAAAAAGATCAAGTGGAATAACCCAGGCTAGGCAAGCAGTCAGGCTTTAGAAGAACTGGTGCGGGCCAAGCGAGTGACACTCTCGTGTGTAAGTGCTTGTAAAAAAGTGTGAGGTCCGTGTGGTTAATTGGTGACCCCCAGGCTGGCTCTCCCGCCCCCGGTGGGACCCTGCTGGTCTTTAATGACAACGTGCCGAGGCAGCGGAAACTCCTGGCGACCAACAACAGGGTCAGAGTTGATGATTCGTACCACAAGGGACAGGGATCATCCTGCTCGGGGTTCTGAGCTGGCCTCCTAGGCTGGCCCAGCTTGGGAAGCAGAGTCTCACACTTTCCTCTAAAGCACCCGGTCCTGGTCTGTTCTGGATGTGACGCTGAGGCTTTGGGTCTCATCCAGACGAGCAGTTCCTCATTTCTATTAATTAGCTGTAGAACTCTCCCTCGGATGAGGGGTGCTCTGTCTGAGGAGAGCTGCATAATGACTCTCACCTGCAGAATTAATTCAGCCCGGGCTCATTATAGCTTAAGAAGGGATTAAACATCTTGTGGATGGTCTGGCTGAGTGGTGGCTCATTGGGAAGGTGTCGAGGGGCTGCAGGAAGGGCAGGTACATTAGTAACAGCGTCACATCACCATCTCCAGAGCCCTCTGGGCTCTCTGCCCGCAGCTTGTGCCGGGCACCCAAGAGCGTAAGGACGGCGACTCGTTGTCCCTGTTCGGGCACCAGTTGATGACACAGAAGTCACGGACACAGCTGCGACGATCAATGTGATCAAGTTGATGCCACTTAATAAAGACTACACAGCAATTTATACACTATCACCAGCTTCACACGCCACTATCTTATTGCTAATGGGCTAAAGCTACTTGTTCACGGGCACTTTTGCCCCCTGTGATTGGTCCCAGTGTGGTGTCCACGCGCTGCTCTCCCCCCAGGTAGAGTTTTCAACATTCCAACATCTTTATCTCTTGGACAGGAGCGCAGTTTCTCAGGCCGTCTTGGCCTTGTTTATGTCCTTGAATCACAGCTGCATCTTGTTGTTACAGTGAGGCCTCTCGGTCTGGATCTCTCATAACACGTCTGTTATTTCCCACCGCCCTGGGCCGAGGGAGAGCAGCCACTGCTGGCCACACTGTCACCAAAAATAACCTTCCTGAAGAGATACAGGCACCACAGATACTCATACATGCACATTCCAGGGATACACCTACGTATGATCACTGCACACACGTACGTCTGACATAGAATAAATAGAATAAGACTGAACTTTTTCTTTTTTTTTTTTTTTTTTTTTTTAGGGCAGTGGGTCTGTTCTTGCTGCGCTTTAATTTGAAAAACTGGTTGGAACTCGTTAAGTCAATAATTATTCTTTTGAATGTAGGTCAAACTACCTTCTATTTTTTCCTCTCCCTCTTGGGACTTGGAAGAGGGTTTCAATACTCCAGTACTCCAAGGATAGAAGCGCCGTGCTTTCCATTAGTAAGAGACAATTACAAAGCAGGAAAACTTGAGGGATTGAAGATAAATATACTCCTCTATGCTTCAGCAGGTTTTCCTATAGAGCTTCCCTCGAAGCAGGAAATCTGCAGAAATCAAAACTCTCTTCTCAATACAGCATGGTTTTCAAAACAGTAAGATTTTCACCACATTTACTGGAAAATGGAGTGAAATAAGGGAGTTCAGTGTGAGCAGCCTCTGTTGTGCAGACAGCTGCCCGTTCACACGCTCTTCCCAGGCAGGAAAACCCTGGCACTTCTCTGAGCAGGTAGTTGACAGGATCTCAACGCCCGTAACCAAGTGGTCAGCACCTCCTCGGTGCTCCACGGCGAACGGGCATCTCCGGAGGAACATTTATTTCAAAAGTTCAGCAGTCCACATCCAATCATTTGCCCCGTGGGGGTGAGATTGATGAGGCACGCAGGCGAGCTCCAGGCCACCCTCTGCTCCCCAGCACAAACGACCGGGTGTTCATCTACAGCTGCTGATACAGGCATCCAGAAAAACATTCACCCAGCTCCAATAACATAACGGAGGGCGTTTGAATCCCATTGATTTTATTCTGAGTGTATGCTGAACATGCTCGTCAGCCGTACAGCTGGGTTATCAGAGGGCCTGGAGCTTTCCACCTTCTGCAGACCTCCAGAAATAGAGCTTGCCTTCTCTTTTTTTTTGCTTTATTAGAGAAAAAAAAAAAAAAAGCGCAACAACGACTTCTGCGGTTTCCTTCATCAGTAACACCAAGAAATACTTCTGCACAGCAGGAACTATGGGCTGTATCAGAAAACTGTATTTATCCACCCACCTCATCAGACTGAGAACCCTCTGGCATGAGTCACAATTGTTTATGCTCTGTTCTGGGCCTCGGGGGCTTTTCTTTTTTCCCCTTAATGCAGTGGAAGGCTCCAAGACTGGAAACTGCTGGAGAAATCTGACTTTATCCACCATAATTTTATTACTGTGAACTGCTTTTGTAAGATATCCTTCCAAAACATGGACCACTGCTATTTAAACACCACAGGCCTATTTTTTTCTTTATACCAAAGCCCTTTACCTCACTCCAGCGGTGTAAAAGTCGCCTCCAAGTGTGTGAAAATTCTATTTATAGTCACCAAAAGCCTCTTAATAGTTGTCTTCTGCTTTAAAGAGGCCTTGGGGTAATTCAGAAATTTGGCAGCTGGCCTGTTACGGTTGCTTTAGTGATTCTGAAGGGTGTTAGCAACCCACGAACATAAGACATGGGACACTGTGAGTTCCACGGAGGGTAACGGGTCTGTGAGAGCCACCGGCCGAGCTGCGGCCGCGACTGTTGGACGTGGAGATCGTGTGTTTGATCATCAGCATCAAACGAGGCGGCAGCCGCCACAGCGCTGTCACCAAAACGGTGGCTGGACATTCTCCACGCCCGCAGCACAAGCAAGATTGTCACATTCCTCATTTTCCCTCCCACTTAAAATTCTTGGGGGGGAGGCGAGTCGGAGCCCAATCTGCCTGCGGCTGCGGCAACCGCAGCAGCTCCTGGCGCACCCTGGCAGAGAACCACCGTAAGGCTTTCAGAGACGCTGGTTTGTTTTCTTTGTTTTCCTCAAGAAAAATGAGGACGGTGTGAAAATGATGTGTGGGCCACAGCTATGAGGCTGCCTCCCCATCTGCAAGCAGGGTCCGCCCCAGGCAGCGTGAGGGCTGGGGGCGGTGTGGGACTGTCAGCCCAAGGATGGAGGGGGGGGGCAAAGCAAATTAACTACAACTCCCCTGAGGCACCGCAGCAGCGTTTAAAATTGGAAATATTTTGAGTTTGCCTCATTTGACAAAAAGGCCCGACTTTTTCTGCAGAAAAATCAACTGAAAATATAAATTTTGTCATTGAATCAAAAGTGTCTGTGCAAAATCTTTAATCCCCCCCTCCCCAGCTTTGTCGATGGCTGAGATGAAGATATTTTCCGTCCGTTGCTGATCGAAGCACTGCAAGGCTGGAAATCCAACTTCGGACCTTGCTGATCTCACCCATCCTGCCCAGAATCTCTTTGAAACACATTTTTAAAAGCTACAACGGCATCCCCTGACGCCGAGCAGCGCGTCGTGCTCCACCCGAGGAGGTGGTCGCTGCTAAAACTGAGCTTTGCAGCTTTAAACCTCGGAGGGGAGAGCAAGGCTGGTGGGGGGGGACTGACTCCGTGGGACGCGGGGGCTGGCTAATGAAATATCATTAAGGATCCACAGACATGGCTTTTGTGATTAAAATTTAATTTCCCTCAAAACATGCAGCAGAACTTAAGGGAACCCTCCAAGTCCTTGCGTGCAGACCCAGCAGCGCCGGGGATGCTGCTCCGTGGAGCAGGACACCCTTTGCACCCTGAAACCTGCTCCCATGGGTGGGTTTGCTGCGGGCTGTGGCGGCTTCTCTGGGGGTTTATTTTCCGAATCAGTTCAGCCACACGCCGATGCACGGCCCTCTGGTGTTGTCGGGGTTTTTTTTTTTTTTTAGTTGGTTTTTCAAACCTCTCTTCCCAGACTGTCGCGTACCCGTAACATCCCAGGCATTTCCCAGGTGTCTCTCCGTTATTTCTTCAGAGGGAGGGAGAAGGGGGGGGTTTGCCTGTCTTTAAGCCGGCGAGGGGGGAAATAAATAGCCAAAAAAAGCTGCTTTGGCTCAGCTGCTCGGCTGGGTGGGTGCCTGGGTGCCTGCACACACCCGGGGTTCCTCACGCTGCTTCTCCTTTTTTGGCTGGGAGCTGGAGCATGCCGGGGATTGGCTGCGGAGAGGGCGCAGGCAGCGGAGACCCAGGGGGAGCAGGCAGAGAGGGCGAAGGCAAGCGAGCTCGCTGCCTGCGGAGCGGCAGCTGACAAGCCAAGAGAACCAACGCTGACACGCTCGTCGGCATTTGTCAAGCAAATCGCAGCTATTTTTATAGGAGACGCTTTGCCTACATCTTCACTAAGAATCCAGGGCTGGACCTGATCTGCCTGGAGTGTAATGAGAAATATCTCTTCTCAACCCCCCCTTCTCCCCATCTTGCACGTGTTTTCAAGGCACACTTGCGCAGAGTTGGGCATAAGCAAGATTTCTTGGCCGTCAGCAGGCTTCCAAATTGTTCTTTTCTGTGCCGCTCCGCCAGGGTGCTCTTTATTTTTATAATGATATAATTTTTTTGTCTCCAGAGCCAACATAATTGACAGACTGGACAATAGAGCCAGCCCTTTTTGGGAAGGGCAGATTGGTTGCTCCTCTCTTGGCCAAGCATGCCCTCTTTGTGCAGCGTTATTCCCGCATGGATAGACCCACAAAACCGGTGTGCGAGGCACAAAGCGAGGTCTGTGCTCTCTTTGGCTTTGAAGCTCCATTAAGGTTCATTGCAACGTGCCAGTGGAAATGCCATCAAAGGCCGGGGACCGTCACAGGGGCTGGCAGGGAGGGAGCAGAGAAACAGAGGTGGGAAAAACTAGCGAGGGGTAAGGAGAGGTGACCAGAGGCAAGAAGGAGGGCAGGAAGGGGAGCTGAGGCTGAGCCTGGAATGGTGAGGTTATCTTGGAAGCAAAGACAAGGATAAATGTCCACAGATACGTTGGGAAGCCAAGTGATTTGTAGGGCAGGAGGAGGGAAAGCAGAGGTTTGAGAAAAAAAAACCCAAAAACAAACCAAAAAAAGGAGTAGTGAGAAGTGAAGATTAGAAACTGGAGAAAAGGGGTTGCAACAATAATCCACTTTGCCAACAACCTTCAGCTTTGGTGTTTTTCTCAAATCGTCAGGCTCCTGGAGTCATGCAACTAAATGAGCTTCCCCAAACCCCAGAGACATCAGCAGGCAAAACCAATTCCATATTGACTCTTCAAAGCTCCTCCTTTAAGCCTCATCTCCGCGGGTTTGTCTTTTCTGTTGTTTCCTGAGTCCAGCCAAGAGAGTTGTCAGTTATTTTTCAGGTTACCGCTTCTGCTTTTCTGAGTTCTGCATGAGACTCACCACAGAGCCTTGGAAAATGAGAAAGCTTCTCTTCAGGTCTTTCCAGACTCTGTTGATGCAGGAAGCGCAGGGAAATGTGTCCAGCCTGTTTTTCAGACTTCTGAAATATCTTGGAACGATGTTTGAATTTCTGAGGGCTTGGCCAAACGAGTCCTGAACACAAGCGCTTCAGGTTTTCCTGTCACAAAGCATCAGGCAGCTTTTGTGTGCGGCTGGTGACTGAAGGACAAGGGGCTGGTTGTGGAGACGTTGGTTCTGTGGTTGGTTTTGACCCACAGATGAGGCGTGTTGCGGCGTTGGCAGTTTGTGTTCCTGCTGCCACCCCGGGTGACAAAGTGGCTGCTGGTGCCTCGCAGCTCCGTGAGGTCCTGGGGTGAGGAGAGGCTGTGGTGTGACACCGAGAGTAACGGATAAACCCACGTACACGCGTAGGCATCCATCTGTCTGTCTGTCTAGCAAATATTTTCGCAATATCTGGACTTCTCTGGGGAGGAGAATTCCCTGTGGAGACGTCCTTCTTCATCAGACCGCAGCATCCCAACAGACAGCTCAGACTGAGCCTGTCTGGGATGAGAAAAAAACCCCACGGGAACGCGTTCATACAGCTGGTTATTTATCATGACATGGCCTTGTTGCCTAAGCAGAACCTGGGGGGTTATAAATCAGGACTTTTCCTTTAGGGTAGATTGGTGTGATTTGTAAATCTGTAATAGGATCTGTAAATCTGCAGCGGGGTTAATAAACCTAGGCTCAGATCTATAAATTGAGAGCAGGGTTTGCGAATCCATCAGTGGGGGTGGAAATCCTACAGGCCAACTCCTACAGCTGTTGAATGTTTTTATTCTCCATCTGATTTTTAAGAGTGATTTTTTTTTTTTTGAAACCCATCTGTAAGGCTTGGCGTATGCAGGTGAGGTTACTGAAATATGCACCAAGAAATAGGACATTTCTTAGGCTTTAAGAACAAGCCTAGAAATTGTGGAAACCATGGAAGAGTTTAATGCATTTTTCTCTATTTTAAATCTATTTTCCAACCTGTTCTTCCTATCTCTGCTTGGATCACTGTTATTGCAAAAGCAGGCTGTATGCTTTTTTTTCCTGCAAACCACCAGTTACTGTCGAAAAGGTCACTGAGAACAAACCTTGTCCTGTGTTACCCACAGACAGAGCGATTTTATTGTCACCGGTAAAGAGAAAAACACCCTTCCAGAGAATTATGCGAAGGCATAAAGTTTAGATTCGAGCCCAGGTTATTAAATCTGATGCAGGAATTGGTGGCTGAAAATACAGGCGGAGCTCTCAGAGCTGCACGGTGACAGATAGGAGGGACCTGGGCTCGTGGTGACTTTGGGGTCCCTCCTGCCCCCTCCTGCCTCGCTGCCCTCCCTGCTCCGGGCCAGCCTGGCCAGCCCACGCCTAAGGGTTAGTTAAACCCACTAGGAGCCTGATGAGGGTCTTTCTGGCAGCATTAGCTACCTCTGTGAGACTGATCTGTGAGAGCAGGCGCTGAGGTAGGTCACAGTAGTAAAAGAAACAAAAAAAATGGCCTTGATTCTCCTACTGCCGGGTGCAGCATGTTATTGCATATTTTAAGGAAACACGTAGGAGGGAGCTGTACTTCTAAGAGCTGTAAAACGTCCAGGGCTTGAGCTTGCGATGTAAAAGATGAGGCCAGCGGTGCTGGTGACTCTGGTGGTGGATGTGAAAGCAAAGGGGCTGCGGGGGGTTGGTGCTGAGCGGGCAGAAGCGCCGCGTGCCCCGTCCCGCTGCAGCCGGGTGAAACAGCAGCTGCATCTGCTGAGGAGACCCGGGGAGGCAGCGGGTGGAGGCAGGTGGCCTTCAGCGAGTCCTAAATTTACCCAGGCTAAGACCTCTCCCTCCTTCCTCCTCGTCAGAGGAGGCTTTGACAGGAACCTGGCAGCGATGGGAGCTCGCTCCCTCCTTCCAGCCTAACCCAGCTTTGGGCTGATGGCAAAGGTTTAGGGAGGAAATTCTGAGTCCCAGCTGAGCTGTTCGCTGCTGTCAGCCCTCTGACAACCTCCTTGTCATCGTCTCTTCTCCCCATCCCCAAAACTGGGTCCTTCTTAGAAACTTACTGATTCCTGTCTGAAAGGCTGGGCAGGGTAGCTCGGGCGTACCAGGTACCGCAGCACTGCCAGTTCACGACCTTTCTTTCAGCTGTTCTGCTGGTTTTCAGCGTGAAACAGAGCTTGTGTTGGCTTTTCTAAAGGCTTCCACACGTCGCAGCGCTGCTACAGGGCTTATGAAATATGGGGAGGGTCACTGGGGGGACCAGCACCTTGCTGGTGCTACCTGGGTTGCAAGAGGTCACACATGGTTCTCAAGTGGTTTAAAATGGAACCTAAAAGCCTTTCCCACCTTAACCACGTAATGCTTTAGGAAAACTGTAAGGAGGTGGCGTGGTGGAGTTTGCTGGCGATGCTGTTGCAGCATTAACGGGGGACGTTGGTCACTGCCCTTCCCTTGTGTGAACAGGGACTCCCGTCCACCTCGCCGGGGCAGCAGCGTAGCCCTTCCCCTGCAAAAGACTTTTTGTGGAGCAATCCAGCTCATCAGCATGAAAAAAGTGTTTGACAGCAGTCCTGGAAACATCACTTGATTCTAGTTATGCAAAACCCCTTAAGAAAGACTTTTTTGCATTTTATTTTTATTTTTCCTTTAATTAAAAAAATTCTTTTCATCACAGCCTTAAAATCAATCAAAATAAACAGAGCTGCAGCAGGCTGAAACAATGTCCCAGAGTCTGTACATATGGAAGGATTAATTCACATAAAAATCAGTGCAGGTCTTTTCCCAAAAGCAACAACCCATTCCCTTTCCCCCCTCCCAAATCCCCTTTTAAGAGGAGGAAAGGAGAGCCTGAAATACAAGTCAAAGGGGAAAAGAATTGATAGATCAAGCAACAATAAAATCGGTATCATGTTTGTAAATATTCTTTTGAGCATTTGCAGCAAAAAATAGCACCTTCAAAGGCTCTTTGTACAAGCTCTGTGGCAACCAAAGCTCTCCGAGGAGTGTAACCGGGTTCGAGACGCGACATGATGTTTTGCTTATGGGCAAGAATCATCTCCGCCAACTTTTAACACCTTGGGCTTGCGTACAGCTCATGGAAAGAAATCAATCCCTGTCGAAGGGGGTTTATTCATCCCAAGAGAAGCACCTAAAATAGTTTAGATCCGCTGGAGATACCTTTCCTGGGGAAGGAAGCTGAATGACTAAAGGTGGGCAACATTAATCCCTCCCGACTGACCTGACTTTGTACTCCTAAATGGTTTGGGCATTCTTTGGGCATTGACCGAGGCCGCTCCCTGGGGAGGCTCCGACAGCTCCGTGGCCGCCGCGGTGCCGCGCTCAGCAGAGCCGGGACCATCTGCTGCCCTTGGCGGGGTCGTGGCAAGCGCAGTCCTTGGAGGACATCTCCCCCCGGGCTCAGGCGTGCGGCGCACGAAGCAGAAAGAGATTTTGCTCTTCAAATTCTTGAGCTGCTTTTATAAAAATGTTTTGCTCGCGGTTGACGCCGATTGTCCCCCTTGCAGATTTTTGCTGGCTGCGCTGTGGAGCGCCCTGGGAACACGCTGGCGGGGGGGTCCCTGCTGAGCCACGGTGCCCCCCGATTTATTGCTCGGCAGAGCCGCCGGCTGAGGGCCAGGTGAAGGGGACCTGTGGGTGCCCGTGGGGATGCTGCTTCTGCGGGGAGGCCGGGGCAGGTGCAGCGAGAGGAGAGGAGACAGGAGGGAAAGGTTTAAGCACTGAACAGGCGTGAAAGCAAAATACAAACCCTCTCAGCTTCCAGGTGGACTCTGCACTCCATCCTGTTCTCTGGAGACCAGGTATAAAGAAACTCTTCATGTTCAACTTTGTTTTAGTCACCTGATAACACCGGATCTTCCTGAACATTTGCTGCCCCATGCCCAGAGCAATCCTGAGCGGCTTTTGGACAAGAACAGCAACGCTCCCAGAGGGTTCAGAAGCTGAAATTACCGCTACAGCGCTTGAGCTTCACGTCTTGGAGGTGACTGGGAGGTTGTCCCAGGTTGCAAAGCGCAGCCTTGCCTAGGCTGGCTGGACCGAAGCTCGGAGGTTCTGTGCTCGATGTTCTGGGCTGTGGTGGAAGCGAGGGTGAATTGCTGGGATCATCCGCGTTGTCCGAGGCACCGAGGAGGTGGCAGCCTTAGAGAACAGCAAACCCTGGTTCTCGGCTGTGGTGAAGCCCTTTGGGCATGTTTTCCGTTCGAGTGGCTCGTGTGATAAAACTCAAGCAAGCTCTGAAACCCTCACAACTCTCCAAAAAACATCTGCTGGGATCCTCAAGGGTTCTAGTGGCATTTCAAGGACAATCCCCTTCCTTCGGTGACTTAGGGGTGTTGTGGTACACAGGCTGCAAATCCATTCACAAGGAAGGTCCCTTTTTATCACAGCATCCTAAATTCCTCCCCATCCCCTGGTGCAAGGAGCCCCCGGGGCAGCAGCGAGCGGGGCTGGAAGGACGTTCCCACCCTCCCTGGCGGGCAACGGCTTCCTCGGCGTAGGCGTGCGAAGAGATTACAGAGAATCACTGCAATTGCGGCTGAATCATTTTTATTATTGCAGTTTGTAGCATTTTTTGTTGTGTTTTTTTTTTTTTTTTTAAAAAAAGGAGAATTTCTATTCAGTCCTTTCGAAGGTGGTTCAGTCAGAGAAACTAAAGGGTGAGAATCGCTGCGTGTTCAGTGCCTGCCTTGGTCGTTTTTATGGCCAAAGGGAGAATAACCTGTCGCTAACTGTGACCTGTCGGTGAACTGCACCCGCTGGGTGGGAGGAAAGAGGCTCCAGGCACTTCCCCCTGCCCGGGGAAGGATCCCCTGGAGCAGACCCGCTCGGGAACCCGCGCTCCAGAAGGGAGGAAACAGCAGCACGAACGTGACTGGCATGTTTGCCACACACACGCCACTCTTGCTCGTAATTGGCTTTTTGTCTCTAATCCCAGAAGCGGGATTGACAGAGGGGAGAACTTTGCAAAATTTAAAATAAAATTAAAAAAGAATAAAACCAGGGCAGAATTATAGCCCGTGTGGGAGAAGGGGAGAGAGCTATCCTGACGCAGGGATGAGTTTGGAGATATTCTTGTGAAGCATCCAACAACCCACAGAGCCCTCCGCTCTGGCTCTGGTGCTGGGTCTCTGGTGGAGGCTGAGCCCGGGGTTCAAGTTTTCACAGCTTGGTAATCAGACCCGCTCGGAGTCTGGCATTTCTGCCTTGTGAAGAATTCCACAATTCAAATTTAATTTCGTTTTGAATGAAAACAATGTAAAAATTGCCTGTGGGAAAAACTGTCAGGCTTCTTGAAGGGGGGTGGTTGGTAAAACAAAACGTTTTATTTTGACTTGGAGAGATTTTTAAGGAAAAATTCACATTTTGTATAATACAAAAATATTCCCAAGTGAAAAATATACGTTTTCTACTCTGAAAACTCATGGGTTTTTTTCTTCCTAAGTTATTCCTTTTCCTTGGGCCCCACCAGAAATGATGCTTTCTTACAGGGAACATATTCTGAAAGAAAGTTTCCAATCAATTTTGGAAAGAGTAAATCTTCACAAGATCCTACTCAGCAGTGATGAGCTGAGAGAGGAGGAGGAGAGAGGAGGTGGGGAGAGGAGGAGGGAGAAGCCGATGCATGGATCAGATCTGGGATCTTGCCTCGGACAGTTTGAAAAATTGTCCTAAATGACCTGTTGTACTCGTGCCAGCCCGAGGCACGCCGTCCCCCACGGAGCGGAGGGAAGAGCCGGGGTAAGGTGGGGACAGGGGAGAGCGGGACAACTTCTGGGGCAAGAACAGAGCACTGGGAGCAGAAGAGCTGCTGCTCTCCAAACGAAAATATTGCACCTCGAGCGGCATCGAGGTGTCGAAACTGGGAAATGGCCTCGTGGGTTTTGGCGGGATGAGAACTGCGACTCTGCGCGGGTTGGAAGGAGTTTCTTCCTACCTCAGCCCCGGCGGATCCTCCAAATCTGGCTCTAGTTACAGACTAAAAAAGCCTTGCACGGGTTGCTCTGGAGAGCAGAAACGGTCCCGTATTTGTGCCTGGCTCTGCCCAGTGTGTTCCTCATCCCTTTTCTCTGGACAATGGAGACCTAAAGACGTCAACACTGCGTCCAGGCCTCTGGGTTTTACCAGATGGGATTCAGATCCATAATCTGCCGGAGGCAGCAGTGAAATAAAGATGCCCTGGGTTACCTGTCTGTCAAAAAAAGTCACCTGGTTTGGGTGACCACACAGCATTTCATCCCCGCCTCTAGCACTGTTTTGACCCTCTTAATCAGTCAATTTTTTGATGACCTTGTTGCATAAGAGAGACTGGAGAGCGTTTAGTCGGGATCAGGGGTATCTCATGGTCATCCAGCAGAGCGGTCACAACACACATCCATCCCCATCGAGCGCAGTTCAACCCTCCGGGTTTTTACACTAGCTTTCTTATTTTGAAAACAAGGCTATTTTTAATGCTGAATGTCACATCTGGAAAATATTTGCATATTTCTCTTGTTCTCGCGATCAAAGGGCTGAATGGGAAGGGTTTATCAGAGTGGCTGACATGCATTCTTGTTTTTTAATCTCTTTTAGGGATTATGGTTTTTTCCTCTGATGCATCCAAACAGATCCTTCAAGTGACGGAAAAGGTAAGAAGAAAAATTGAGCAAAAATACTGGAAGGGTGACGTGTATCCCCCTGGTCAGCTGCAGCATCCAGCTCTGCTCTGGTGGATGAGTGAGAACTTTTCAGAACCTGGCGAGGGGGCAGAGAGCTGTGCCGGAGCCGGGGGCAAGTGAAGGAGCATTGCAAGGGCCAGATCTGAAGTTTATAAATAATAAGATCTTTAGGAACCTATTGCCAACAGTAATAATTCTACCAGTAATTCGAAGAGGAAAGTGGGATAAGGACTAGTTAAAAAAACCCAGAAATGCTTTTTCTGCAGCGCTGGCAACCGCACATCGGCAACATGAGCCTGAAGAGTAAAGCTGACCAGACACAAGTGGAAGTAACCAATCTCCTTCCCAAGGGAGGTCAACCTTTAAAAGAAAATAGACAACACCAACTGCGACCAGGAAATAACTCTGTTGGTTTTAATATTTTCATGGATTATTTGCAATGTAGGTAAGGGAATTAGGTTTCCTTTTCTTTTTAAAAAAAAAAAGTAACAGTTGGATGTTACCACACTGGTGTACTTTAAGCCCTGTGAGACGTCTTAACATCCTCCTTTCTTGTCTTTCTGCTTAAAGGCGTGAAAACTGAGCCACCTATTTAGCAAAGTGCTTGGCATCACCAAGATGAGGGTATCTGAGCTCTCTTACAGGCTCAGCTTTCATTTCAGTAGGCCTGATTCTGATCTTAGGGGAGCAACAAGCACTATCTGTTGCAGTCCCACTGGCAGGAACCGAGCCTGTGCATGCATGAGAGAGCAGAATCAAACCCACCAAAACTACTTTTGGCTCTTGGTTTCCGGCTGCTGCCTGTACACAACCCTGATTTTTCCATTTCCCCTCAGCTCGAAGAAAAGGGGGAAAAAAAATAAAATAATGAAATGAAAATGGAAAAGTCAGAAAACAACCCCCCCCCCCTCAAACAACCCCTAGGGGCTGTCTGTTAGATTCAAGGCTTTGATCCTCTATTTGCACAGAAAGGAAGACATAGAGCTGCTCACTCCCATTGCACGGGGCCACGGGGTTCTGCAAAGCGCCCACGGACGGACGGGACTCGTTGGGACGCAGATTGCATACCTCTTGCCCTCCTTCTGGAGGGCTCTATATGTACCACAAGAATAACAGCTGCCCACCCCAGGAGTTCACAAAAGGGACCCGTGCCAGGACAGAACCCCGCCAGCTGCAGTCCAGCGAGCGCCTCTGACGACTCGCCTCAATCTTGACGTCAGCCTGAATTTCCAAGCATCTTCAAGACAGTTCCTGGATAACGGGGACTTCCAAGCATTGGCTGGGACAGACACCTTTTTTTTTTTNCCTTTTTTTTTTTTTTTTTTTTGTCATTTATTTCCAAGAGGACAGTGAGGGAACAAGACGAGACTCTTGGTCAAGGAGCTGTAGTGCAGGATACAGCTCAGGCGTGAGAGCAGCAAAGCCAGGGCTTATACAGCGCAAGAGCATCTGTCCCCGTTGTTATGCACGTGCTGCTCCAGGCATGCAGGGGCATTTTCTAGGAACTGGTGCTTTCTTCCGTCCTCCAAGCATGACAGAAGTTGGGGGCCTGCGGTGCAAAGGGTGCTCTTTAAAAAAGGAGGTATAAACTGTAACTGAATTTATTGGAACACAGGGTTGTTTCCTCAGGGGATGTGACGGAGGAAAGGAAGGGTTCAAGCTTTGAGAAGCAGAGTTGGGTGAGAACAGGCACCTTTTCACTCTTTTGAACACTGTAAATAATAATAATTAAAAAAAAAAAAAGACCAAATGGCCGCCCTCCCCTGTCCCTCCCTCCCAATCCCAAGGCTTGCCTTCACATCATGCTCTTCCTGTACTGAGACTGTGAGCTCTGTTTGGGTTTTGAGTCCGACTGCTGCAGTTCAAACTGTTTGTACAGGTCCCTCAACTCTCTGATCTCCTGCAACACCCTCTTGGCTTGACTCCAGGTGGAGGAAGCCTCCCCCAGCAACCTCTCAGATTCCTGCAGGATCCTTTCAGAGTCCGACTTGGAAGATGATGAGGAAGAAGAGGTGGTGGTGGTGGTGCTGGTGTTGGAATCCTTGGTCTTTCTCTTGCCTTCCCCGTAGCCCTTCACCTCTGTCAGCAGTTCCTGAGTTTTTTCCAGTTTCAGTGCAACCAGTTCTTGTATCCGGGACAGCTGCTCTGGTTCTGCTGAGGCAAACTGAGCCTCCAGCCCCCTCCTCAGCACCGCCCGGTGCGTGGAAGAGTCCCGTCGAGACAGAATTTCTTCCATGGAGGCACATTTATTCTTTTCTGAGTGCGAGAGCTTTTTGGGGACCTGTGGTGTGTACATGGTCCCTTTGTCAAAGGAGTCATTGCGCTGCCCAGATCTGTCCCATGAGGTCACCTCCCGTCTCGGGAGGCTCCCTGTCCGGCCTTTCTCTGATGACTTGACGTTCTCTGAATCCGACCGGCGCCGGCCAGCAGTAAGATGTGCCACTGACTTATCCAGATCCACCCGAAAACTCTCTTCGCAGGTGCTGTGATCCTCCGGAGAGGCGTCTTCCTCCTGGATCAGGTCGAGTGTCAGCATGCCATCGGACGTTGAGGTAGATGCCTGAAGAAGCAGACAAAGAAGAGCTGCGTTACCGCGTGGCTGCTCACTGCTTCTGAGCGTCTCTTACACCGAGGAGGCACATCCTGGGATGCACAAGTGGCCTGGGAACGCCAGCCAGTGTGACCTAGTGACAGAGCCCCAGATGTGCTGGGTGGTTCTGGCTGATTTCAGATCAGCTGAAGGGCCTTGGACAGCCCGTCTATGCTCACCCATGAGTGCGTTCCCCAGCTGCGCGACTCTTCTCCAGCGGGAACATGAAGGAGCATCAGGAGAATGGGGGTCAGTGGTGGCAGGCTACCACTTGGCACAAGGGTCTGCACAAGGCAGTGCTCTACAAGACCGGAGGACTAGAGCTGATGACCCAGGACAGCCCTGGGTCTTACCACAATTTTTAGTTCAGGCCAGAGCTCAAAAAACGGGGTTTTTCTTGCATTTAAGTGAAACACTTACAAGGGAATTTTACCTAAAGGGGTGTCTAGAATTTGTTATACGTACCACAGCCATCAAATGTCCCCGTGTTGGAGGGCGTCGGGAGTGCTGTATTTTTGCTCTGTCACGTGTTGGGTGGGCGAGGTAGCTGTCCTCTTCGACAGTGACCTAAAGGGGTGACAAAGGCCAGTGACCATCTGGGAGCACAGGGAGTATGAGCCATTCCTGAGTCTCTGTAGCTGTAATCAGCCAGATGCTCTGTGGCGGATCATTTATTCCTCCAGAATTCCCTTTCTCCCATGTGCTGAGGGTGAACTTCTCCCACATCCCCCCCCAGCCAGGACCCTTCGCTAAAGGTTGTCAGGCAGGAGCGCTCGGCAGGCACAAGTTTGGGTTGCAAACAGTGAATTCTGAGCTCGAATACAGAGTCTGTGGTTCTGTAGTGCCACGGAGAGCTGCGCCCCCCACCTGAACCACGCCTGAGCCAGGAAGGCAACGCGCTCCCGACCGGCGAACTCGCCGAGCTGTGCCGGGATGGCGACTGCTGTTACTGGGTGGCTACAGGCTGTAAGAGCCTCCCTAGGCAGCTGCCCGGGCACACACAGACTCGCAGCTTTGTAAAACCTGCCTGCACAGTGTCGACAACACGCTGGTCCCAAGGGCCGTCCCTGGTCCAGGCCTTGCAGGTGGGGCTCGCTGGGCTGGGTCCTTACGCGGATGCGCAGAAGGAGATTTGCAGGGGATGGGGTGTGGGAATCCAGCCTTAGAGTCTTTCCCCAGTGTCTCCCCTCTGCGTCTTGAGGGGATCAGATCTACTTAAGTCATTCCTGACAATTATCTGTCGAATCTGTAAGGATTTCCGCGACAGACTCTCCTTGAAGCAATCTATACCATTGTTTGTTCTGCTCCTTTCTGCTCTACAGCTTTTCCTCTGCTCTGACCTTCATTTTCCTTCACTACAGGGTTTTGTGTTGCCATCCAAGAGAACAAACAGCGTCACAGCAGTGGGCCGCCTGTATTGCCGTAACTTGAATGTGGATGAGCTAGATCTGAGGTAGATCTAAACCGAAGAATAGTGTCATGAAGCATTAATGAGAGACAGCATCCAAACGCTCTTTCAAACTGCAGCCCTGGAAGCGAGGGGCGCAGCCTGCTCAAAGCAGTGATCATTCACACTGGAGTAAACTATGTGGGGATGCTCACACTGATCTAAACCTGGCCTCTGTCAGAGAATCACAGAATCATCTGGGTTGGAAAGGACCTTGAAGATCATCCAGTCCACCAGACGGCGTGGGACTATCTTGGTTTTCAGTGAATTCCTTAAATTCAGTCCCACCACTTAAAGCTCCTTTGCCAGCATGAGCACGCCGCATGTGCAGTGGGAGGAACGACTCTCCGAAGCCCTGGGAAACCGTTCCAAACACAGTGCCACCACCCCTGCGTGAGGCAAGGCTGGGCTTTGTGTGTGCTGAGGGGGGACGGGGCCTCGGCAGCTGCCCCTTGGCCCTGCTCTGCCGTCAGGGCTGCGTATTCATCCCGGGGCTGGGGGGACCAAACCATCCCAGCCCTTCGAGAGCCCACCTGGAGGTGTTGGTGGCTGTGTCTGAGGGTCTATAAAACCCCAGTGGCTTTGCACTCCTTGTGAATAGGAAATGGAGAGGGTAGGAGGGGCTGCTGCTGCTTCCAGCAGTCTCAAATCTTCACCTGAGACCAGACAAGGGAGCCTGAGCCCAGCCCTGAGTCCCGCTCACCTCATCTAAGATGCGGTTTTTAGCCCGTGTGATTGCCGAGTTGAGGGCGTTAATCCAGGACTCTTTCTCTTCTGGACTCACCGCCAGGAAGATCAGATTTGGTGCCTACAAAGGAGGGAATTCAGGTCAGTGCCAGTGACTAAACTCGTACAGAGGCGCTTTCACACCGTCCCTGCCACAGCCCAGCCACCCAGCCTTTGCAGCTGCCTTGCTTTAGTTTCCACCCGACCCTCCCAGTCCTGCAAACCGGCGCTGGGCTGCGGCGCGGCGCGCCCGGCCTCGGCTCTTGCCAGCCCTCTGCAATACAAACTCGCCAGTCCCTCCCAATACCCAGCTTTTCAAACCAAAGCCTGTGAGCCATATTTACTTCCCTCGTGGCTGCAGTTCCTCCTTCCCCCTCTTTGCCTTCCCACACACCAGCCTAGATTTTGCCCTCATCAAAGGATGATGCAGCCTTTCTGCGCATCTGCTGCTCACATGCCGTTTATCTGTTGCCACCTCGGATTTTGACAGAGGCTGTTAGACCAGCAGCTACAGGAGGTGCCCACAGAAGGAGCTGGATTTTCCATACTTTGATATGTCAGAAGCACGCCGAGGGCAGCGTGGTTCTGAAAATACAGTATCTACAGGGGATCCAGCATCCTTAAGGGTGTTTTTTTGTTGGATAATCAGTAGAAATGAGTTTTAGCCTCCACAGCATTTTGCTCCGTTCCCTCCATCGCTCAGGGCACTTGGGGACAGTGCAGCCGCTTTCCATTTTCCCCTTCCCTTTTCACATTTCGTGGTGTTATACAATCCTTATCAGCGTGGGGCGGGCAAGCTTGGTCTACTGAAACAAGTCAGAATTGATAGTGTAAATCCAGCTCACGTGTGTGGCTGTGGGTGGGTGCGTGCCAGAGACAGCTTGTAGTTAGAGACTGCATCTCTTTTTGCAGTGGCAACTGAGACCTCGTGGGAAGTCCTGCTCTTAGGTAGCAGTGCCCCCATTCTGGCACTTTTTAGCTTTCCTCTGGGCAGAAAGTACTCCTGGGACAAATTCCCGTGCGGCTCTTTTGATGCTGCCCAAATCTGGGCAGCGAACCCAAGGAGCAGCAGCATCCCTCCCTTCCCTGCTCCCCCCGTGACTGGACGAGTGCAGGCAGCTAAACCACAGCTGCCAGGAGCAGCGGCAGGGACACGGCTTGGTCCTTGCTCCTGGCACGTGTTCTGACACCTTCCTAAAGTCGGAATGCTCTCGGAGAAACAAGCTCAGCGCTTGGTTGTATTTACTGGGTACACCAGAGGCCCCAGTCCTCTCCCAGCAGACACACGGCTCCTCCCTCCACCTCTCACTGTTGCTATCGGTCCTGACGTGGCCAGTGGACGTTCACAGATTTTAAACGACTCAATCTGGGCTCCTACACAGCTCGGCCTGGCCAGTGCCAGCCCCAGCGAGGGCCAGCCTGCCCACCCCTCGGGCTGGGGGTGTGCTGGCGAGCAAAGCTTACCGTGTTTCCAGGCTGCCTGGAGTGGGCGAGGGTAAATTTGCTGTGGTTCTTTTTACTTCTGCTTTTGGACTTCCTGAGCTCTTCACACTTCTCATAATCACTCAGGTCAAACATTTCCTGTATGTTTTTTTCATCTTTTACCTGCAAAACAAAAATAAAACGACGGCGTTGCAGATGTCGGAGAGGCAGCCACGGGGCTGCTGCTGCCTGGCTGGAGCCGCATCTGCACGGGGGGGTTTGAACGCACAGAATTTGTGCTGCAGCCTCTGGCGTGTTCTGCGGTTGCTGAAACCTTGTGCAAGTGTCTTTCACCTTAAGACACAAATGCAGTAATTGCAAGATTAGCCGGGGAGCTTGGTTTTGGGGGGAGAAGCGGCGATTTTAACACAATAGTTTTGACTTGAGTCTATTCTGGAATGAGGGAGCTGTATTCTGAAGGATAACTTGAAAATCATAGTCTCCCGGGTTAACTCCTGCTTTGCTACAGATTCCTTTGGGACTTAACTGCCTCTCCCACCCCCAAAACTCCTGGGGCTCGGCTGAACTGACTCGCAGGTGTGATCAGACACAGTGTTTGTGCTGGTGGACCCTCAAAATGAACAGGATTTACTCCAGCAGCAAGGAGAGGACCCTGTCTGCTCGGAGGAGGTTGGTGCGGAGGCAGGAGATGCTGGGAGGAGGTGGACTTTCATCTGCTGATTAAAAGGGGCAATCACATTAGCGCTTGTTGCTTTTCTGGAGACAGCATAACAAAAGTTTGAGGGATAAAGATTAGCACTTCCTATTTTTAACCTGGTGGTATTACCGAAGCCTGTGCTGACAGCTGATTTGGGGGGTGGATGAAGCACATCCAGTCCCAGATTACTGACATGTGCTGCTCTCCCCCGCTGCTGAGCCTCAGCCCTTGCGAAGGGGCTCCGGGCAGAAGCCATCAGGCACCAGTGAGGGCCCAGATCAAGGGTTTTGTTTGGGCTTTCACTGCTGGGTGATGGCCAGAACCGAGCAACCTTCGGCAGCCTTGGGCTTCATGGAAAATTTCAAGAAGGGAATGCCAGGGCTTGGCCTTCGCTGGCAGAGGCACCAGCTCTGGGGGCACCAACAGCAGAAGGACACGGACCTGCTCGAGCGGGGCCAGAGGAGGCCACGGAGATGCTCGGGGGGCTGGAGCACCCCCCTGTGAGGACAGGCTGGGAGAGTTGGGGGGTTCAGCTGGGGGAGAGAAGGCTCCGGGGAGACCTTAGAGGTCCCTCCCAACCCAAACCAGTCTGTGGTGCTGTGATTCTGTCCTCACATCCCACTCCTACACCAGGGCAGCTCTGCTCTGCACTAAACAGAAGGATGGAGGTAACTGGGATGGGAGAGAACTTGGTTTTGCGCGTCCGCTAAGGACAGAGCTGTAGCAGACTCAAATCCATGTCGATCTGCTTAATCCAACTCCAGGCTGGGATCTGCAGTGGAGTTTGAGTAACTCAGGTGCCCGAAGGGCAGATGGTGATGAGCTCGTAGCTCTTGGATTCCTTGCGAGGACTCCACCCCATTTGTTTCCTCCCTAGTTTTGGGAAGCGCTGAAGGAATTCCCCACGATCTTTTTAGTAGAATTTAAACAAAGAGGCTGAGTAAGGTGCTGTAAGCAGCTTTCTAACCAGAGATCCTCAGGCCTTGCATAATGCCTGCAGTCCCCCCTCTATCATTCTCCCCTCTATCCCCGAGTTTGTCTTCCCGAACGAGGAGGCAGCCACTGTACACCCCTACTGCTGAAGCCCCCGTTGCTTATTTCTGCTCACACAGTGAATGGGCCCTCATGGACAGAGACGGAAATGCCTCTCGCAGATGATGTCTATACATCCTCCCTGTGCATTGCTAATCGGCTTTTATCTCTTCCCAGCACCACCCTCTTTCCAAGAATCTTGGCTGAATTCAACCCTATTCATTTGCAGCAGGAAAAGCCGATCCCCCCCCGCGCCCCCAGCTGTGACCCAGCGGCTGAGGCAGAAATTCCTCCAGATGTTGGCTCATGCGGGTCGCCGGGACTTGCCCAGCCCTCTGCTCCTTTCTCAGACCCTGTGAATTCAGGGACTCAAACATCCCCTCGAGGAATATCTACGGGAGGCTGTCGATTACGGGTGTAATCGGTTCGGATCCACACCCTTGGGGTGCAGTTAGTCCTCAAAAACACTTGGACCTGGTGCCTCTGCGCCGCTCCCCGCACGGCACACGCACAGGAGAGGGACCGCTCTGGCCAGAGAGCCCTACGTGGGCACAGAGCCCTTCTCAAACACTTCAGGACTGAGAATAAGCAACATCTTTTTGCATTAAATGCTGACGCTGGGGTCCCATTTCGAAGCTGCAGCCGAGGCGGGCAGGTTCGTCCTCCCCCAGGGTATTTTGTGGGGGTGGGTGCACATGTTTTTAGGATGTGAGTCAGGTGCCTCTGGGTCCGTCTGCCCAGGAGCAAAGGCAGGTTTGTGCTCACTTGGAATTGATTCCCTCTCGAACACAGCCTTGGTAGTAGAATGAGGCCATGAAGCGAGTGGGGCTGTAATTCAGTCGTTTGAACGTGGCTTTGTTCTGCCTTGGTGGTGGGAAGAGGACTCAGCCTCAGCCTGAGACGGGCTCCGCTGCGGTGATTTCCCAGGACAAGGGTCTGGGATCGCCAAGGCCACTGCCAGCGGATCATCCCCTCTGTCCTGAGACATGCAGGCAGAGGAGTCAGCAGTGAGCGAAATAACAGAGCGGCCAGTGTGTACAGAGTGAAACTAGAGAGAGGGAAGGTGAAAGGCAAACTTCAAAAGTACCAGCCAGCTCTTTTGTCCTTTGTGGGAGGCTACCGAGGCCAAGGAGAGGGAGGTGGTGGGCACGAATTACAGAACAGAGCAAGCTCAGAGGCAGGAGAGGATGAGTGCCCAGAGGCTATAAAAAAATTTTACATCCTCTGTAAAAAAAGGAAGAAAAAAGCAACGCCTAAAGACCCACAAAACTGCTGGAACCACGCGGTCAGCAAAGCCTCAACCCCAGTCACCTACGTTGGCAGGAGGTGGGTGACGGACCTGCGGGGTGTCCTCTGTGATTTCAGGGAGATTGGAGCCACGCAAATAAAACCCTTCAGGTTTCACCAGCAGAGAATTTGACACGTTCCCAGCACGCCGGCGAGGCGCTGGCCTTTGGGTAACGTTTTGGGAGGAAGCGGCCTCGGGTGTGGGTCCTCAGGAGGAGGCGAGGAAGCGCGATGTCTCCGTCCCCGGGTTGGGTTGTCGGGGGATGGCAGCGGCAGCGCAGCAGCAGGGAACTTCGTTTATGGCCGGGTGAGCTGCCACAGCTCCTCACACTCTGAGGCGTTAACCCCAGTGCTGGAGATTTACTGCGACCATTACGTTTGCTCGTTTGTTTTCTTCTTTGCCGAACACAGATTTTTGGAAGTGAGGGGTGATTTTTAGTCTCAGATGCTGAACTTGAAACTCTTTGAGTTCTGGGAGGGGCTGACCATCTCCTCTGAATAATCTTCAGGCTGGTTCCCCATCCCCAGACTTTGGGGGGGTTCTCCATCCCCAGACAGTTTGTTTCTTGCTCTCTAACTTGCAGTTTAACCGGCTCCCCAGGGCCTGACAACTCCTTCTAGGGAGTCAAGAAAAAGCTTCCCTGTCTGGGACAGGTCCCCTCTCCTGCCCGCTGCAGGGCTCTGCTCACCCGGCTGCTTCGCAGGCTCTGTGGGTATTTTGTGGCTCCTGCTGCTTTCACTAATCGTTCTTAAGGTCTCCCACACTGTAGTTTGAGGCTGAGAGGAATCAGGGACCGCTTGGCTTAAGGTGCTAAGGAGGGAGAGGCCTGGAGGGTTGATTTTGGCAAAACCATCCCTCGCTGGGAGGTGGCCAGCAGGTCTTTCCTTCCTCACAGCTGCTGAGTGCCTGGCATGCAGCGAGCTGTCAGGTCTCAGAGCCTCATGAGCAGGTAGGTCCTGCGCTCCTCGCCCTGCAGGAAGCTCTGGATTGAAAGGATTATGGTATATAAATCCCAGGAACTGCTGCCATGGCTGTCTGCTGGCTTTGCTCGCCGTATTGTACCTGCCCTGGGCGGATGGAACAGTTTCTTGTCCTGGGGTTCAGCCTGGCTCCTCCCCACACTCCCAGAAATGCTCCCACACTCCCCCCAGGTGAGGGAAGGGAAACTGAGGCACAGAGAAGGAACCTGAGGTGTCCCCCACCACCTAAACCAGAGCCAGGTCCCTAAAGCAGGGTTCGTTAGACCCCGGAGCCATTAGACCAGACGGTCCCTGCACCCCCCGTGGCAGCTGCATCTGCTTGGGGTGTAGCTCGGCTGCGGCAGCCAGTGGCTAATCTAGGACGTGGTCAGCGGCGAGACGTGCTGAGGCCGACGTTGTCGGCGCGTTGCTGCGGTTCGAGGAGGGCAGCTGCATTCCTGACACGCCTCAGCCCCACAGCTGCTGCCCCCGCAGGGTCAGCCCCACGCCAGCACCCCCTGCGCCCGCGGCGACCCGCTGGCCACGTACGGGGTCAGAACAGCAGCCACGGCGCCCAAGTACCTTCTCCCAAAGGCTCGTAGGGCTTGTTTCTGGCCTTCCAGGTAGTCACGCTTCCAAAGGCCTGTTTTCTCCCAATCTGGCAATGGGAGGATCCCTAAAGTGGTGTGAAACTGCCCCTTGGATGTCTCGCTGACAGCGAGTTAAAATTCCCTCCCTCATCAACCCATCACCCACAACAACTCCGAACCTCCTCGGTTCAGGTCCAGGCTGTGTTTTGGGACCAACCCAAGGGCAGTCGCTCAGTCCCCAGACAAAGTTCTGTGGTTTTCCTTAGGTTGGTTTGGTGGAGATTTGCTTGAGCAGTTCCCTGTCGAGATGCGAAATGGCTCAAAGCAAATGCGGAAGGTGCAGAAAATCACAAGACACCGAGTGTAACGTATCCACGAGACATTCAAGAGGTCATAATGTGGCTCAGGGCGTAACAAGAAACCTACAGATTTTCAGTAAAGCTGAATCTCCAAACATGGGCAGCCTTGGGGACAGCATCAGCCAGCATGTTCCCCTCTCGAGCTGAGAGGGAAGTTTCGCTTCCTCAAGCTGAGCAGTTCTACCCTCTAGCACGGGACAGAAATTTCTGCAGAGTTTAGCTAAAATCAGGCTGGCGCTAAGCCAGGACTCCAGCCGTGCGGCTCTGGGATGCAGCACCGGGGAGGGGGCTGGCAGGGGACGGGGGACACCTGATTTAACGTCCCGTCACTGGCTCCTCGTCCTTCTCACCTCGATGAGTGGGGTCAGTTTTCGGCCCCTCACTCCAAAAAGGCCCTTGAAGGACTCGAGCGTGTCCAGAGAAGGGCAACGGAGCTGGTGCAGGGTCTGGAGCCCAGGTCTGATGGGGAGCGGCTGAGGGAAC
>ML998422.1:82858-121124 GCA_010365825.1 Otus sunia | reverse complement strand
AGATGTTCAGCGCCTGCAGACGCACACCCTGAACCTCGCCGCAGCTCCGGGCGCGCGAGCAGCACGTGCACAGAGACACCACAAGGACTTTGCAGGCTCCAGCACACGCGTGAACCACGTATGTGGGTCTAGACACGACTATCAACTATAACCCCCCCCCGCACGCACACACACGCGCCCCTTCCAGGCTGGGAGAGGGTTGTGCCGTGTTCGCTGGTGCTGTAACAAATGAGGAGCAGAACAGGCCACTTTTCAAGTGCTCTTGTGCTAATTGAGGCGATGCTTTTGGTAGCAAACAAGAAAAAGGCTCAAGGAAGCCCCGAGAAGCATTTCCTCATTAACATCTCGTCATCACAGAGTCCGTTCCTGCTGTCTGGACAAGCCCTGGGCTTCCTGTCAGGAAGTGGTAGGAGCCCAGCTGTGTCTGGCTGCTATTCCCAAGTGCAAAGCAATAACAAAGCTGTGCTGGAAACAAGAGAACAATTACCAGAAATTTGCAACGGGGAGGAGGGAACCGGCGCGGAGGAAAAAGATGCAAAAATGATACTAAGGAGGTGAAGCTGCTCGGCAGAGCTCAGCTGCCTTCAGCACTTCTTGCCTTGCGTGGTTCTGCCCTGAATGCTTTTTTTGGCTGATAACCAAATGCTAAATAATGAAGGTTTTTTTATATATATTTTTTGCATAAATTCACCGAGTTGGGCTTGCAGCAGGGGTGCGGATCGCTGGGCAGGCTCAGAGCCTGGACAAGGACTCAGCTACCATTTTGGTGCATGGTTGGAAGAGCAAAAGGTTCTGGGTGTGGGGGAGGGTTTCACAGCTTCCAAAGGTAAAGGAACATCCCTCCAAAGCCCTGTTTGCATTTTCCAGGTGTATCAGCTGGTCTGATAAAATATATCTCCTCTCCTTAGAGACTTGGTTTCTACCAGGGAGAAAGCCCAGGAGTCTATCAAGCGTTCACATCTTCTAACTAAAATAAATCCGGGCTAGCCCAGGTCCTGAAAAAGCACAGAGATTCCCAGCAGGACTCAGTGTGGATATTGATGGGATTTGGATAATCTGCCTGCCTGTGGGAGTCAGCCTTCCCTGTCCCTTCAGCCCTTCCAGATATCAGGCCGGTGCTCGGCTCCGAGCAGTTTCCCAGCTCCGCGTCGTCCTCGTGCAACATCAGCACCTGCCCTGAGCCGACGTCTTCCCCGCGGGATCCCACGGGGGGTGACAGACAAGTCCCCCCTTCCTTGGCACTTTGTGCCTCAGGGAGAGGAGTATTATTAGCCCTGCATTCCAGATGGAGAAATTCAGGCAAAAGTAAATAAATGTCTGGTTCGAATTCATTTAGGGAGTGCGTGGCAGAAGGGAGGAGAGCATCCAGGAGTGCTGGTATTTAACCCCTTCTTCTGCGGCAACCCGAGCTGGCGGGGAGGGGCCGGGAGTCCTTCACCCGCTAAACAACCTGCCTCCTGTTCTAGAGCAGCTGCTGAGCTTAAGAGAAGCTGACAAGGAACACCGAGGTTAATATGAGAGTTAACTCATCAGCTCCATCCACCAAATCCACGGTGCTCCGATGGCTTTGATGGAGCAAAAATAATTTATAGCAGAGAAGGACTTTGATCTTTTGCTGAAACAGACAGTTGAGTCTCCTCTCCTGTCACTGCAGGAATCAGGCTGAGATTCAACCTGTCTAGTGGCCGTTTCCACTGGAGTTTTCACATCTCCTCAGGGTCTCCACTATTTAATTCTCTCTCTGGCTGCATCCAGCAGCCTCACGGCCAGTGGCAGGGACTCACGAGCGCAGAGGCCTTTCTCCAGAGCAGCCAAGAGCCTCTCACACAACTCATCAGCGCATCCCAGCAGTGGCTCCATTTTCTCCACTGGGCATAATCTGATGTGTGAAAAAACAAAAGAGGCTCCGTCCTGTTCTGCTTGACAAATCCCAATTTATTCAGCTATTTACAGGAGCTGCAGGCACCTGCTGCCAGGAGAGGCCGGGGCGCAGAGGGAGCCTCGTGCTCCAGGAGCAGAGCTCTGCCACACGCGTTAAGGCGTGAGGACAGGAGGGAGCGCTGGCTGCCGGCCTCCCGGGGGCACAGCTCAGATCCTGGGGGTCCACAAAGGTCCAAAACCCTGCACCGTGTATCCAAAGCCCCGTTTTGTCTTTGAACAACAAGCGTGGGGAGCGCAGAGCGACCGGCAGCGCCGCCACACGTGTGGCCTCCATCCAGCCACGCACACGGGCACCGTCCCGGCTGCCGGAGCCACCACGTAGCTGGAGGTTGTTGGAGATGCCAGAGCCCGTGGCACAGGCGTTTCCTGCATTCCCGCAGGCACACGGTGCACATGCAGGCAGCCAGATGTTACCTCTGTAACCACATTTCTACACAACCCCAGATTCTTCCATATAAAGACATAGGCAGTCGCTGCCTCATGTTATTTATGGTCTTTCACACACAGACTCGTACACGCAGAGCCACAGCGCTGCCTCGGTTGCACAAGCATGAGTTTTTTTCCCCCTAAAGAAATACACGCACGCTCCCTGAAAAAAATACAAGTGCTCCTTGTTCAGAACTAGCACCCGCGCGGCCCCTCAGCCAGCCTGGTCCCTCCTCTGGGCTCAGAGCACAGATATTTGAGCAGCAGCTACCTGGGGAGGGAGGGACAGACAGACATCTTTTTCCTGCACATCCTCACTGGTGGTGGTTCCTGTATGAACATTCTCTCTGGTGCAGCTTTCCTGCTCCTGAGCCTTTTGCTGTCAGTTTATTCCCCAGGGTTCAAACCGTTGAGGTACCAGAGAGAGTCATCACCACCCTCCCGGCAGCGCTGGGTGTGCGGGACATCCCGGCGGTCCTGCACCCCGGGGTGGTCCAGCCGGTGATGTCAAGGTGGCCAGGATTCTGGAAAACACTCTTTTTGTTTTCCCAGGCAAAACCCAGAGTATTTCCCAGCCATGGGACGGCAAAGCCGCGGCGGGGGCCGGGTTCCTCCCTCCACACACCCGCAGGACTCCGTCCCCCGCTGAGTGATGCTGAGAGGGACCCTAAAAAGTTCCCGTGCCTGTCTCTAAGTCCCCCCAAAACCTCTTAAGCAACCTCCCTGCTAACTCAGCTACGAGTGTCGGTATTATTCAGTCCCATTGCTGATCCTGAGCCTTCACACCTCTCGAAGGGCCGCCCAGCTCCCGCCAACGCTCTCACGTCCAACCTACAGGGACTTCACCACCCCAGAGCCGCCCAGTCCAGCCTATTCCCAGTCCCCAGCGGTTCCAGCTGTGTGGGCCCAGCCGATGCAGCCTGATCCGAGCCAGCAGCTCCCCTACCATTTGGCCTTGGTCACAGTTACTTCTCTTTTCCAAGTCCTGGCTCTAAAAGTACAACGCTCCAGCTCGACCCCCGTTAAGTGGCTCAAGCGCACGGTTCCGCTCAAGCCCACGCCTCGGTGCTGCCCTGAGTCGGGAAGAACTGTTGACCCAGACTGGTAAAATCCTTCCAGCCACAGAATCTGCCCGTCGAGCTGTTTCTAAACTCTCATCTGTGGCCCCGGAGCTGCTCATAGGAGCCGTACCTGCTGTTGGGGAAATAAGCGCCACACGGGCTGGAAAATTTGGAAGGACCACAGATCGAAGGAGATCCGAACCACTCGCCATCGAACTTTTCCCATCCATAAATTTATAGATTTGTCACAGGTTTAATGTCTCATCACCGCTGGTGTTGCCTACAGTGTCTAACCTTCGCCCTACAGTGTCTCCTCACCCGAGCATCGATTCCCCGCACGCGCGTCTCTCCGGTTCCGGAGCAGAACGGGAGCGAGTTGTGAGACTCCAACATGTCCCCACGCGTGACCTGGCCTTTCACTCCACTTTTAGGCTATTTCTGTGCTCTAATAACCCCTGATCCATCCGCACTTTGCCATGCCCCGTGATTCAATTAGCCTGTAAATCAAATTATGCCTGGCGCTCTGCGCCCTGTTATCTCTCCAGATCCTAAACTGATAAAGCTGGGCCTGGCAGCCGCCTCTGAACAACAGGCTGCCCTGAAACATCAGAGTCACCTCCACTTTGGGGAGGAAACTGAGACCTAGATGAGTATTTTTCACCCCAAATGCCCCGTCCCCTCTGATGGCAGCCTGGCTCCCAACAGCCCCCGTGCCCCCGCGTGGGGACACACACCTCTCGCTGAGTTTTTTCAAGGGTAATCGGAGGGGGGGGGGAGTGCTGTTGCCTGGGGATTTCTGCCTGATGAATTTATCAAGACAAAAACTAAAAGGGGGGAGGCTGTGCAAGGACAGCCGGCTCCCAGCCTGCCAGAGCCTGCGACGCTCAGCCTGATAGTCACATCCAATTAAGTCTAATGTAAACACGACATTAAAGCCCAAACCTCAGCCTATGTGGAGCGGAGCAGAGGGGGGAGGAGAGGGGGGGCATGTTTTTCAACAAGGTGGTTAAATTTCCCTGTTGTCCTCTTGCGGGGTGGTTGAGGGGGAAGAAAATACAAGAGATAAGGGCCCCGTAAATGGCTCGATTCCAGCTGGGAGACCACAGTTATTTCCAAACAGAGCAGGGCAGCAGCTGGGAACAAGACCACTGTCGAACTTAATGACAGAGGACAGGCACAGAGGGAAGCTGGCATCGCCGTTCCGCCGCCGCGGCAAGAAGGATGAGGGGGTTTAACTCGGGCGAAGTGAATCCTTTCATCTGTCCAGCGCTGGGAAAATGTCTCCCAGCCAGGGCTGTCTGGGAGAGGCGCTGCTGGAGCTGACACCCCGACCCAGGCCGGGTTTCTCCGGTGCCACCTCGGGGAGAGGAGAAGCCCCCCAGAACCCTGCGATGGAGGGGCGATGGCTGGGGAAGGGCTGGGGCTGCTCGGCGGGTGCTTTTCATATGCAAAGGGGAGGAAAGGGGGGGATGGGAGAGGAAAATGAAACCGATCCTACCTCCTTCTCCGAGATGTAAAGCTGATCTCCCTTCAAAACCACATAACGGTTTTTCCAGATTTCCCTAAAAATGCCTTTCCCGCAAAATTTCCGCACCCAGCCGACCTTCTCTGGCTGCACAGATTGCTGGTTTCCATCCTGGTGCCCCTAACACAAAGAGAGAGGGAAGAAAATGGGGGAAAACGGTATTATTCGTGGTTTTACACTCCTCTTCTCCCCCCCCTCCCTCTTTGCCCAACTTTCGCCTCCCCCTCCCTCCGGCCCCTCTCTCCACCGAAGCTGGGACCAAGGTACTTTGCTCGATTCACTCTACAGAGATTTTTCTGCTGCAGACATGAAGCCACAACAATAATACCGAGGGGACGATGCAAAAATCGCAGGCAGGGTTCCACCGTGCATTATATAAGAAAGGCTGTTACGTTATATTCCCCTCATGCAACGTGCATTTGCACATGGAAAGAGGAACAGGAGGGTGTTGGGGAGAATTTAAACGAGCTGATTTTTTTACTGCAGCGAAAATTGCGTTTTTGAGCCCTTTTCTCATCAATCCTAGAGGCGATATCTATGTTTGGGTTTATATTTAAGATTTCTGCACAGGCAGCGAGAAGGTCTCGGGGCGCAGCAGACACACGCAGACGGCACAGAGCAGACAGAGCGACGGAGAGATGGTGTCTCCGTGTTTTATCGTTTCCTTGTGATCAAAAATGAAAACTGCCTGCCTACATCGCTCCGCGCTGAGCGGCGAAGAGTATCTGCTGGCCGGTTCGGGAGGAAGGAGAGGCGCTGGGCAGGAGGAGAGCCGGGTGCTGGGTTTGGTTTGGTTTTGGTCTGGTTGGGGGTTGTTTTTTTTTTTTATTTTTTTCTTGCAAGGCAAGGGCGGGGGGAGCAGAGGCAAAGCGAACAACTGGAAATCAAACCCCCCTCCCCAAAACATCCGGGAGCCTCCCCCCCCCCCACCGTGCCCCAAAGAAGAACCGATTCGACTCACCCTTTTTGCAGAATTATTTTTTTTCATCATTCCTTGGTGTGCTGCGCTGGAGGGAGACTGGGGGGGGGGGCGGGGATCAGAGAGGGGTCTCCCGGCGGCCTCCTCTTGGGGAGAGCGTGGCTGGGAAATACACAGGGTACCTCCTCGTCCTCCCTCTCTGCCTTCACCCTTTGTGGATTACAGGAGCTCTCTAGTTACATGAAGACCAGCCCGCCTCTGTAACACATCCTTAGCCACACAGACACAGCATCCCCCCCCACCAACCGGCACCGCCACCACCATCACTGAGCTCTCGTGGGCTTGCACTGGGCTGGCCTGGGCTCCCGAGCTCCATCTATAGCCGTGCGCGTATGACGTCTGGAGTTCACAATAAAGGGCGAATCGCAGCCCACGAGGGTTTTTCTTCTTTGTTTCTGACTCACTGCTGATGCGAGTGGCTGGATGCGAGTGTGGCGAGGCCGGGGTCAGCCGGGGGGACGGGAGCAGACAGCGCCTTGGCCGACGTCCCCCCCCCTCCCCGCCGCGGCCGAGCCGCGTTTCTGGCTCTGTCACAGGTCACTGCAAAACTTCCTGGGAGATGGAAAAGCATCCAGGTGGCACTGAGAGGGTTTTCTGCCAAAAAAAAAAAAAAAAAAATCAGCTGAGTTAGAAGTTTAAACAAAAGCACTCTGCGGAGAGGAGCGGGGAGGAGGTTCCCTGGGGAGAGGGGATCACTGAGGGGCTGGTGGCGGTGACTCACGCTGCGAGAAGACACGGGGATTCAGAGCACAGCTTCCCAAATGTGAGGAGATGCTTAAAAAATACCCTTTATCTGCTTATTTGGTCTCCCTCCTGTCTGTCCTGCAAGTCCAGAACTATCTGAGCATGGATGTGAGGTTGTAGGCTGGGATTAATAAGGGAGATGCATAAAAAAGAGCGAAAAACAGAGAAAGGAGGAAGCAGTTCTGTTCAGAACTAGATAAGGAGATTGATAAATCATCGATCAGTTGCTTTACAGTGAAACCCTCCAATCCTTAGTCTGGCACACACCCACACCACCCATTGCAGACTGTATTTTAACCCAAGTACTTCGGAATTAACGCGTGGAGAATGCTGATGATGTACTTGTGCTGCTCACATCTTTTAAAACATCAGACGCTGGAAGCAAAAGCAGGGGTTGAGCACTTGGCTTAGGGAGCGTTTGAAGGGGTTTTGTGAGCGAGGGGCTGGTGGGTTTGTCTCTTTTTTGAGGCACTGATGTTTCTGTAGTGCCCCCCCAGTTCGTGGTGGGCTGGGGGGATGCACTGAACGCCCAAGTGCAACAAGTCCCTATTTCAACCAAACCCACCCTCTCAGGTGCTCAGGGCAGGGGTTGCCTTTTCCTTCTGTGCCTGCGCAGCCCCGAGCTCCGGGGGGCCCAGGACTGGGAGTTGCCATCTTTGTGCCTCAGTTTCCCCTTTTGTACCACAAAGATAATAATTTTTTTCCAGTTTGTGGAGTTAAGAAGTGGGTAAATGCTTTAGTGTTGCTTCCCTCCACCTTTTCCGTAAGTTCAGCAGCGTCAGGGGCTGGTCTGTTCTGCTCGGGAGGCACTGGGTGAGGTGGCTGCGGAGCGGGGACGACCCCAGCGATGGCTGCGGGGACCCGGCAGTGCCACCTACCCCCGGCAGCCGCCTCACGGCGTGGGGACAAAGCTGGAGAGGGGTGACGGCGGGGGGACAAAGGGGGGTCCCGCTCACTCTAGCAGAAGTCATCCGCCTAAAGCCCCCGCTGCGGTTTGCAGGGTCTCTGTTGGACTTTTTGCCAATTTATTTAATAGCATTTTGCCTCCTGACTGGACTTGTGATTCTTCACGTCCTGTTTGCAGTGGCCAGGTCCTCCGGAGCACCCCAGAGGTGGCTGCAGGCCAATGCCAGATGGCACGATGCTGGTAGCAGCGGGAGAGCTTTGTCCTGCCCTTTGAAGCGGGACTCGTGCTGCTCGGGGCCACTCTCATCCCAAACAGCCTCCTCGCAGGGCTCTCAGGGGCTATTTTCACCTTCCTAACTCAGATCTCCGCACAATTCATCTCGGGATTGTCTTTGGGGTTTTATCCAGGGATTTACGCGCCAAGTCTTACCATCAGGTGCCTCATGGGAATTTTAACAGTGGATGGAGGAAATGCCTCTCGCCCACTGAAATCCCGTTTAAGAGGCTCCGTCGTGCCTTAGTGCTACGCCTCCCGCAGCCACGTGCCAGTGAGCGATTCCCCGTTGTCCTGTCGGAATTTTTAAACCAGCACCGTTGGCCGCAGACAGGATTCTGGCTGTCACCTACGTTACCTTCCCTAAAGCAGCCGCCCGCCGTCGCCGTGACAGGGGCTGGACCCACGGCGTGCTCTGAGGACAGGAAAGTTGTTGTCACCCAGTTGCCTGTTGCCCAGGGGGTGGCAGAGCGTGGCTGGGGGAGGCGCTGCCTTCGCAGGAAGGGCTGCCCGAAGCAGCGGGGCTGGTGCTGCTGCCCTGCTTGGAATTATTGTTCTGGCTCCGGTGCCTCCTCCAGGCACAAAGAAAAGGGCAGTGGGTTGTTCCTACTGGTTTCTTCTGATCCCAACAAAATCCTGTTCAGTGGCTCCCAATAAACAGCCCTTCCCACTCGCCCAGCAGCAGGTAACCAATTTATCCAGGCAGTGCAAAAGGGGCTTTGAAAAAAATATAAAAAGTGTTTGACATCGTCAATCTCGGTGGCACTTCTAAGTCTGTTCTGGTCCCGGGGGAGAGTGCGCGGGGCTCCTGGCTGGCAGGGACCGTCCCTTTCTCACACGGAGCCTACAAAGGCGAGGAGATGCAACGGCCAAGCAGCGCTGGGGGTGGCCAAGGAGGGTCTTGAGCCCCGTGGGAGCCCTCCAGGCGATGGCCGGGATTTCCACGGGCGCTGGTGGCACCGCTCACCCCGCTGAGCCGGGCTCTCGTGTCGCATGGTGCAACATCCCTGGGCGTTGTGCTTCAGCGCCAGGGGAGTTAAAGCACCTGCACCCCCGTCCCAAGGAGGAGGAATTTGGAATTTGGCTCAAGTTGGAATCCTCGGGCTGCTTTGGAAACCACGAGGGGCGTAGCTGGTTGAACAAGCGCAGGCAGCAGTGTGACAGTGACTCAGTTTGTAAAGGATGTGACCAGTGATTCAGCTCTGGAAACATCAACAATTTACATGGAAGGAAGGGAGATAGGAGCGAGTCCAGCTCCCATTTCCGACCCTGAGACACACAGCGGTGGAACTGAGCCCCGGACATCACTCAGGCTGGATTTACTGGGCCGGGGAAGGTGGCTGGAGGGATGGGGCTGGTGGTGGCCTCCCTGAGCCACAGCTCCCCCACCCCGTCCCCGTCCCCCCAATTGCATTCATGGCTACCCAGTAAATACAGCCTTGTGCCCACAGACCCAAACAGCCCCCAGTGAAACCAGCACATCTCGCACACCGGAATAGCTAACAGAAGAATTTAGTCTTTTATTAGCTGCTAATTAACTCAGCCCACAGTTTAACAACCTTTGTGTGGACTGTGTTCTGGGGTGATTTGTTCTCCCAGTTTGTATTTTCTTTATCGCGGTTGCAGGATATATCAAAAGTACCTAATAAATAACACCGCAGGGAAAAGCAACTTGCGGCCCAGAGCTGGGAGCGACCACCTGGCTGAGAGCAGGAAAGATGGAACCAGAAATGTTTAATTTATGATATAAAACCCCGGCGATACGGTAGCTCCGAGGAGTCCGTGTCAGGACGCGATTTCCCCGCTGTGAGCGTCACCAGGCGGCTTCAGTCCTGGTGCTCAGAGCTGCACAATATTTCCAGCAGCCCCTGCCCTGCCCCAGGTCTCCTCCGTGCTGCACGAACTGGTCCAGAGGCTCCACTTTTTGCTTTATAAGGCTGGAATCGGAGAAATCTGCTTCCACAAAGGCTCTCGGGGCTGCTCTGCGGGCGCGAAGGGCTCTGAGCCTGGGCACGGGCAGCTCTCGCGGCGGCAGGGCCTGGGCTCAGCTCCTGTGCCACGCTTCGCTCCCAGCTGACTTATTTTTTCTCCAAGAGAGCGGGGAACGATGGGACTGTGACTATCAGGGCTTTGAATTTTGTCACACGGAGCACAAAAATATCATTGTTTCTAAAAGAGGGGGGGGGAGGGTGTAAGAGGGAGGGAAAAGACCTCGAAAATGTGGGCAAAATGAAGAGAGAACCTCTCTCTAAAGTTGTGTTTGTGTCCTCCTGCTCACTGTCCTCAAACATCCGATTTGCTCTGCTCAGCCCTGATGTTGCAGTTTTGCTCCCCTATGATGTGTTGATTCATAATAAACAGTTACCAAAATATCTTCTTGCTGCAAAAGCAGAACAACAAACACTCTCAGTTTATTTATGTATTTAACACCCCACACCCCCCGCCCCGCTGCATAATTTTGCCTCTGGATATCAAGTGTGAAACTGCTGCTTAGAAGATGAATTGAGTTTAATTAGGACATGTGTTTTTCCTTGTCTCTGAAGATAATTACAGCGTTATTGTCCGGGAGAGGGGTCTGCTCGATGGGAGAATTCACCCCTCTGGAAAGGACCAGGGACTGCCTAAGCTTCCTTTAAGGCCGGGACTCGGCTCTCCAAGACTCTTTCGGGGTCTGGCAGCTCCGGTTGGCAGCCAGAGCTGAGTCACCTGCTGTGGAGGGACTCACTCGAGGCTCTTAATGACTTAAAATTTACCGTATGGTGCAGGGAGAGGGTGGGAGAGATGGGGGAGAGGGGGGCTCCCCACCAGAGCCGCACGGACCAGGGACGTTGTTCTGAGCAGGTTGTGTCCCCGTCCTGATGAAGCACCTCAAATCCCACCAGGGCTTCCAGCAGGACAGCGCCGGAGCTGCAGCCTGTCTCTGGCCCACGGCCTCCACGAGATCTTAGACCTTCACGGAGTTTGAGCCAAGCTCATCTGGAGGTAAGCTCAGCTTAGGCTAGACATGAGCCAGGGGGTAGCAAACAAATTTGTGCTACTGGGAACTTGGGGTCAAGGGCAAGTTTGAAGTTGAGCTGATAGCAATAAGACTTAAGCCAGGCTGTTAGTGCAAGGGCCAGGACTAAACTCAGGATCTCCAGAGACACAGTCCAGAGCTCTGTCCACGCCTGGTGTAGTATTTCCCACATAAAGATGAACCCTCCTGAGACTGGGCACCTTTACACCAACCTGAGCTCACGGTGCATTCAACACCATCCCAGTACTGGTCTAACCAGTATAAACCCGCTGCTAAACCAGTGCCCCCACCGTGTGCCTACGTGACGGCCGCTCTCCGTGACTCTCCTTAAAGCAGCTGCCAGCTGAGCATCTCCTCTCCTCGACCCTGCGGCGCTGCTGCTCCGATGGAGAGTGGCCTCCATGGAACAGAGAAACAAGCTTTTATTTCCCCTGCAGTTTATTTTAGTTATAGGCAGGTTTGGAAGTTTAGGCTGGGTTTTGGTCCTAAATGAAATGCCTGATCTGTGTGTTCCTGCTGCAGTGTTTTCCCTTTCTGCCATGACTTCCCTCCCAGAGGTCCAGTTTTATTTAACATCTCTAATTTAATGATGTGGAAGGGGGAGGAAACGAGTCTGCTAATGAAATTCCCCGAGAGTTCACAAACCGGCCAGTTCTGCGAACGCAGCGTAAGCCGGGGCAAGGCAACGCAGGAGGGGGAGCTCGGGATAGGGAACGGCCTCCAGCTGCGCCAGGGCAGGGTCAGACTGGCTCTGAGGAAGGATTTCTTTGCAGAAGGAGCTGTTGGGCATTGGAATGGGCTGCCCAGGGCAGGGGGGGAGTCCCCATCCCTGGAGGGGTTGAAGAGTCGGGCTGAGCCAGCGCTGAGGGGTCTGGTGGGGTTGGGAACGGTCAGGGTGAGGTTCATGGTGGGGCTGGAGCTGCTTCAGGGGCTTTTCCAACCCAGATGAGTCTGGGATTCTGTGATACAAGATGGGCCTTGGCCTGGGAATCTGCAGGTCTGGGGGGTGAGATGGCAAACCCGGGCCTGGCGAGGTTGGAGTTCACCCAGAGCTTCACACCTTGTGCAGGGACAGACGAGGAAGCCACAGTCACGAGCTGCAACGTGGCCCTGTCAGCCAGCACGCAGCCCTCTCGACGGGGGTTTTATGCCCCGATTTACCCCGCTGGGATGGATCCAGCAACCGGCGAGCTGTGGTGGAGTGGGGAACCCCCCGGGGCCACAGTGACGTGGGACACGAGCCAGGTGCCGCGTCCTCACCCCGGCTCCTGGTGGGACACGGGCCCACAGGTGTCTGTGGGGCCTCGCCACGTCCCTCGGGACCAGCTCTCACCTGGTGGTGGCCACCAGCTCGCTCCAGCGTGGGGGCACCCGCGGCAGCATCCCCGAGGGTTTCGCTCGCTCCCACAGCGCTCCACGTCGACAGGACTTATTTGTGACGCTGAGATAATTCCCAGGGATTTAGGAGCTCGTTTCATCTGATCCGGCTTGTTAATTCCCGAGTCAATCGCTGATGAGAGGCCACATGTCAGAGATCTGGGAAACTCACTTGCAGGTTCCTCAGCGGGAGCCTTCGTGTAACCGAGGGGAGGCAGAGGGTGGGCGAGGACACGACGTAGCAGCAGCAACTGGGGGTCCTCAGGTCCCACCATCCCTCACAAGGCCCCCCAGGGACAAATTTACTGGGTGGAGCTCAGGGCGGGGGGGTCTCACCCCATTAAGACCAGTATCCCTGTGACAGCAGAGCCCCAGAGTCAGCGGATACAACAAGAACAAAATCCTTCCTTTCTGAGTTGGCTTCAACTCCTTCGGTTACAAAGAAAACAAAAGCTGGAAACAAAAAGGGTTTATTATTTCACACCTCTCAAAATGTTTTGATATTTGCTAAATGAAAAGTTTCTCCAGAGTATTGATACTGAAGAAAACAAACGACCCCCCCCAACAATTCAGCCAACCGTGCTTGCAAAGTGTTTTGCTGCTGCCACGCTTCTATTTTTTTCCCTGAAAAAGCAGCTTTGTGGCAAAAACTTCACTTAGCTCCGGCCTCACCCTGTTCCAGCACCGTGCAGAAGCGTTTTCTCTGCGAACTATCACCATCACACCCTGCACAGAACAGCAACTGGCACTTGGCATCGCAGCGCTCGGGTACGGAGAACAGCGAGGGACATGATTCCACCCGCAGTCGCTCGTTCTCGCTGCTCCTCGAACAGACCCAAGCTGTGGCCAGAAGAAGAAATTACAAGGCTCTTCCCGTTCTGCACAGAGCCCAGCAATCGCCCAATAAATCTCCGTCTGCAGAAGCATTAGTCAGCCGTGCCAAGGGATGAGCCAAGGGTGGGAATGACTGAGACCCTCCCGTTTCGCCTCTCTGAGCGCAGGAACAAGCCGAGCCACGGCTCAGCAGAGAATCTTCCCACCTCCTACCAAGGGCCCTGCTGTTTCTTTTTCAGCTCAGTGGTCTTTCCATGAGAAAATGCCCTGGGAAACTGATTCTTCAGTGTGGGGGGACTTTTGTTCATGATGCCCTAAACCAGAGTTGTCACAGGCCTTTCCTTCCACACGGGAAACCAGAAGCTCCCTCAGACGTCAGAGCGGGGCCCCTGGGAGCTGCTTCTCTTCCCCCCATCCCAGTAAATCCCGTGACTCCAGAAGGCAGATTAATGCCCCCACATCTCCTGTGGGCTAAAAGGATCTTGATCTGTGCGGCCACTGGCACGGCAAAGAGCTCTGAAAGAAAAGATGGAGCAAAATCCAGAGGCTGAAAATCGAAGCGAGTCCAATTTTAGCTACAGTGTGTACTTAAAAAGCAAAAAAGAAACCCAGGGAGGATAGACAGTCTGGGGATGTGTGTTTTTAAACAAAGATTTGGGACATTTTTACAAGCACTTTAACTTAAGCAGAGTTATAAATGAGATGGAGAAACTACTGAGCAGTTTCTGAGTAAGCCCAGGGTGGGTTTCGAGCTTTGCACAAACCAAAAGCCCCAATTCCCCGCCTGTGGCTCGTTTTAGGGGTCGGGAGCAAAATCCTCACAAGTGCCTGGAAATGGGTCACAGGCGGCTGCTGGATCAGCTGAGGAGAGTCCGAAACTGCGGCAGAGAGAACACACGGGGTGTCAGGGTGGGGGCTGCAGGGTGCCAGGGTGGGGGCTGCAGGGTGCCAGGGTGGGGGCTGCGGGGTGCCCAGGGCGTTGGAATGGGCTGCCCAGGGCAGGGGGGGAGTCCCCATCCCTGGAGGGGTTGAAGAGTCGGGCTGAGCCAGTGCTGAGGGATCTGGGGGAGTTGGCAACGGTCAGGGTGAGGTTCATGGTGGGGCTGGAGGAGCTTCAAGGGCTTTTCCAACCCAGATGAGTCTGTGACACACCCAGGACATGGGTTTCCCTTTGGGAAGGTTGACACAATGTCACACATCGCAGGAGTCTCTTAATCCACCCCTTAATCCAGTACCAGGAGCACAAGGTTCTACACCAGGCTGTGAGGAAACTGAGCTGCTTGAGCCGGTAAAAATGAACCAAACACCTTATTTTGTGAATTACCTCCATCTCCTGCCTCCGGCAGCAGCCCCCGGGGAGGAGAGGGGCAGCGCGTGTCGGCTCGCTGGGTGCCGGGGTGAAGGCGACAGACCAAGGCCGGACGCTGAGCGGGTCGGAGGGAAAACGCTCCCCAGGGACCCCCCGGGGAGGCTGGGGGGGCTCTGCCCCACGGGCCAACCCCCCGCCAAGGCTGGGGCAGCCCCACGGCGCAGGCACCAACAAGCCCTGAGAGTTCCGGGCGCCCAGGCTCGGCGTGACCTGGCTTTGGGGAGTTAAACCAGAGAAATGAGTGTGGATTCAAGCACTTTCCATCCACAGCGGCTCTGCAGAGCAGGAGCAGGAGCTTCGGTCTTATTTAATTACGGGGAGAGATAAGGGAAGCACTTTCTCCCTGGCAGCGGATGTTCCCAGAAGCACCCAGTCTGCTGGGGTCTGTTCTGACTCAACCTGCGCCGCTTTTCACAAGTTCCTGTGCCTAGAATAAAAGGAAACTTAAAAAAAAAAAAATTCCCGTGGAAGGTGCGGCAAGGATGTGGTGCTCTCCTGGATGCCCCTCGCTGGGGTCACAGCTCTCCCCCAACTTGTCCCCACCCTCCCCGGAGTCGGGGGGCGGGAGCAGTGAGTGGGTCCAGCTCCCCCCCTTCGCCCCTGGGAAGACACCAACCACCCTCCTCTGCTCCCAGGTTTGCTCCACAACAATTCTCTTGTTTCTTTTTCGAATACAACAAGTTTTATTACTGCTAGAATTATTTTTATTGTTCAAAAGAAATCACAACACCTTTTTCAAGTTTACAACACGGGAGCGGAAACGTGTTTGTTTCTTAAACAGAAGTTAATAAGGAAGATTAAGAATGTAATTACACCTCAGCGACGTTATGAAAGGGACACCAGGAATCATTTAACAGACAAGAAGTTCAGGGAAATGGGTTATTTAATAGGACTCAAAATATACAGACAGCTGAGCAGAGCAAAGAGCTTCTCGTGCCCATCAGCTCCACGGAGCAGAGACGCACAGAGGGGCCCGGGCTGGGACCCCTGGATGCTCCTCGGGGGATTCCTGCCGTGCTCTGACAACCGGGCACCGCACGGCTCCCCCGCAGCCCCGCAGAGCTCCCGCACCCACCCCCTGCCCGGGTGCCGATTGCTCGGAGGAGCTTCGCGAGGAGACCCGAGGGTGCTGCGCTTTGGGGCGTGTCCTGGGTCCTCAGGGCAGGCGCCAACTCCAGCACTCGCCGCCCGGACGCTGCTGGTGCCCGTGAAGGTTCCTGGCGGGGCTGGGGGGAAGCGGCGGGAGCGCCCAGTTCTGCTCTTCAGTCCGTCTGTGGAAGCTCCGGGTGGGTGAGACGGGGATTTCTCCAAGATTCACCGTCTGCTGCTTGACCTTGGTGCCACTTGGGAGCTCTCGGTGCTTCGGCCGCGGAACCCCGAAGCTGTCACTTCCTCGAGGAAGCTGCGAGGCAAAGTTCGGGTTAGCAGAGACAAGGGCCAACTGTTCACTCCTGCAGACAGAAGGGAACGGCAGGGCCTGTCCTCAAGCCTCTGACCAAACCCAACACACACTCTACAGCCTCAGAGCTACGAAAACATCGGTGTGTCACCGGGATGGGGGCACAGAGTCACCCCACATGCGGTGACGGCGGCGAAGAGGAGAGGACGTGCCCACAACAGCGCGTGATCCAACAAAAAACCCACCCAGAACAGGGACCCTGGGCCCAGGGGTGACGTTCCTTCCCCTCATCGGGCTCACGTCCAACCCAGTAGCCCCCTCCCCGGGGAGGAAGGTCCCTGAAGGGGCAGGTGACAGACACCAACAGCGGGATTTGTCTCCTCCAGCATGACGGCAGCATCTGGAGAGCTGGCCTGGGGCTGAGCGTCCCGCTGCGGGCGGGGGACAGGCCATCCTCCACTGCCCTACAGCTGCTTGTGGGGGGAAATGTCCTCAGACTGGGACAGGGGAGTTAGGGGACACTAATCCGGGAGGAAAGAAGTGAGCGGCCGCCCTGGAGAAGGATCCTCCCACCGGCCGGGATGAATTCAGCGCGGCAGGACTGCGGTGACCTGCCCCGGGGACCCACATCTGGAGCAGCCAGCAGGGATGGCGGGGTCAGCCCCTTCGCCCAGCGAGGCCGTTCGTCCCCGCGTGCTCCACGGGGGCCGGGGGGTCCCGTCCCCGCCCGCGAGCGCTCGGGCAGCGGCTCCTCGGGGGCTCAGCCCCACGCGCCGCTCAGCGACAAAGCCAGGAAGGCCGGCGCTCGGGCTTGTTTTTCTGCTCGCTCTTCCTGGGGGGATGATAAGGCAGGAAGAGGCAGGGTGGAAACCTCCTGCTGAGGCATCCTGGACACCTTCCGGAAAGCTGCCCCAGATCCGCAGCCTCGGCCCAGGCCAGACCCCCCCCTCCAATCTCCAGCCTTTTTAGACCACGTTCAGATCTAAATAACGAGCCGCACGGAAACCTCTGGGCGCTAACAATCCCTTCAGTCCGATCTCAAGATAAGTTTTAACCCAGTAAAACGCTTCAGCACACACTCAGCTTCATCCCTGTCTCTCCTCTGTAGGATTTTTCAAGGAAACTTCAGGGAGTTTGGGGCTGGACCCCAAAGAATTGGTCAGTTTGAGGCTTTGGTACAAGTTTGCCTGGTAAAGTCAAGCGGGCGGCTCAATCACACACCAGAGCAACGGCTCCACGTAAAAAGGAAACACACTGAACAGGTGAGGAGCTTCTTGTGAGAAGAATTATCAGGTGCCAGCAGCTGGCGATGGCCAACTGCAGAAGGACATGAAGAAAAAAGGGTCAAAGCGGGGAGGAAGCGCCCAGCAGCCAGCGAACACGTTGGGTCAGAGGGCTGGGCTCTGGGTCTCGCTCTGCCTCAGAGCCAGAGAGCCCGAAATCAGAACCCAAGAGATCGTTCCCTCCCAGCCCAACTTAAGCCTGGTTATGTCTTTAGGAGCGGGGTTAGGCTAAGATTGGATAGCTGGGAAAGTCCCGTTCTGGGATGCTTGTGGTGCCTCTTAAAAGTCTTGAACGGGCTGAGGTCGCCGTCACGGTGGAGGCGACTCTGTCAGCAGAGAAATTCTGCTGAAATTCTGCTGAAAATTTCTGCGGGACTGGCTTAGAGGGATAATTTCTACCTTGACGAGTCTGTGAAACGAATTTCACCAGTTCTGTCTCTTCAAAGCCCAGTTTTATCCCCGAAACACGCCCCAGCAGTTCAGTCCTCAGACTTGCTGCTGGTCTGGGCGGACGCGGAGCGAGGTGGGACACGGGTGTCGCAGTGAGGTGACCACGAGCTGAGCTTAAACCCCCCCACCCGCCTGAGCAGGGAAGGGTAAACCTGGGGAACACGCTTATTTAAATAGGTCTAAAAGTGGGTTAAGGTTTGAGACTAATCCAATCCTTTCAAGAGGAAAAAAAAAAACCACTTTGAAAGAATGATGCTTTGAAATTATGCCATTCTTTCTTAGAAAGAATAATGAATTTGCCCAGGGAGGTGGTGGAGTCCCCATCCCTGGAGGGGTTGAAGAGTCGGGTCGACATAGAGCTGAGGGATCTGGTGGAGTTGGGAACTGCCAGTGCTGGGTTAATGGTTGGACTGGATGAGCTTCAAGGTCCTTTCCAACCTAGATGATTCTGTGATTCTGTGATTCTGTGAATTTTAAAGAAAAAAAGCTCTTTGCGCTGTTTTTGTTTGATTACGGGCTTTACATGCTTCAGTCCTGCCTGTAAAAGCCAAACAGGAGCGCGGCCTGCAGAGGCGAGCGCTAGACTCAGACTAAAGCTTGGAGTTAGTCCCAGTTTCACCAGCAAGTGACAGCTCACTCCAGCCCTTCTCTGCTGCTCCCCACCTCCAGCCTCCACGTGCCCGGCCCCGTCGGGAGCGTGCAGGGACCAGACCCTCTGCTCCTGGGTGCTGTGAGCGAACAAGCCACGTGTGAAGGAGCCTCCTCGTGAGAGCTCTGGCCCAGAATCCTCCTCTGAAACCTGCCCTCGAGCCAAGCTGGGACCCGCTGGCGCCGCCTCCTTTCCAGCCGCCGGCCTGCGCAGCGCGGGAGGCAGCTGAAGCCTTCGCCCAAACGCCAGCAACGCTCCCACAGAAGAGCTGCTGAGGATGTTACCAGGAGGATGGTTACTCCGGCAATGCGCTACGGTCCTGCCCGTTTCTAGGTTGACTCATTCCTTGGATCTGCTGATCAAGTTATCTGAACGTTAATGCTTTAAAAATGTTTTTAAATCATCAGGTTCTATATCATGAACCCTAGAAAAAAATGTGATTCCCCCAAAACCAGATCTAAAATAGGTCTCCCTGCCCAGGCTGTGAATCTTGAAGGTTTTAAAAAAATAATAAAAATATAAAATCTCATGCAAATGCCTGCACCAATTTCCAGCTCTCGCCGCGGCGCCGTTCAGGCAGATTTGTACGAGGTGCAGAGGAACATCGCCCGCGCTCCGGCCACCGCCGCCAGAGAGCCGTCCCTCCTCCAGCTTTATTTTTAGGCGTTAGAGTCAGGCAGGCTGAGCTCCTCACAGAGAATGACTTGCTTTTATTTTTAAAGGGGACTCCTGTTTATTCGCTCTCTGGAAAGTTGGTGCCCGCGGGGAGGGGGACGCACTGCGACACCCTCACTTTATACCTTCGACTCGGGCACGACGGCCGCTGACAGCTCGGGTGAGCGCAGCCCATGGCAGAATCAACGCCCCACGGGGGGGTGAGCCCCCGAGGATCCCCCCAAGGAAGCTCCTCCCTGAGGCCTTGGGGCCCCCCCGCTGCCCCCCAAGGCCGAGCTTGGCCAGCTGAGCCGTCGCCGCGTTTGCCACAGCCAGGCTGGTCCTAAGTGGGTAAATGGGTCAGGCTGGATTTCCCCCTGGATTAGTCACAGCAGGTTTGTGCTCAACCTGTGCTGGGGATGAGTCAGCCCCACGCGCCAGATGTTCCTCCTGGTCTTCCATTTTTAGGTGATTATTGATCATTTTTTAACCCTTTCTCCTCCAACCGCAGCAGAATTTCTTGAGAAGCCATTTGCCTGCCACGGGAAAAGAACGGAGCGGGTTGCCTGCAGGACTGGGGGTAAAACCGTTTGCCAAGAGCAAGGAACGGGCTCCCTCACTCTGGATTTTCCGTAGGAAGTGGGGGAAGCCTGAGCCACCTCTTCCCAGCTTTCAGCCCAGAGAAGGGGAGCAGCGAGGGGGGAGGCGCTGCCGGCCACATTCGCTCTGGCTTCTTCAATCCAAAGTCCAGTGATCACGTTCTGGGCTTTTCTCTCCCTGCCCTAACGCCTCTGTGCATCCTGCGCTTCGGTGGCAGCCCACGGCCCTCCACAAGCATCGACATAAAGAGTTGAGAGCAACTGAAAACCCACAGACCAGACTCCAGCACA
The DNA here is from genome assembly GCA_010365825.1 of Otus sunia. Taxonomy (NCBI): domain Eukaryota; kingdom Metazoa; phylum Chordata; class Aves; order Strigiformes; family Strigidae; genus Otus; species Otus sunia. The sequence goes on along the minus strand of ML998422.1, from coordinate 101,347 downwards.
GCTTTGCCTAAATCCAAGCCCAAGTCCTAGATCCGAGCCCGAGTCCTAGATCCGAGCCCGAGTCCTAGATCCGAGCCAGAGTCCTAGATCCGAGCCAGAGTCCTAGATCCGAGCCCGAGTGCTAAATCCAAGCCCTAGTCTTACATCCAAGACCTAGTCCTAGATCCAAGCCCAAGTCCTAGATCCAAGCCCAAGTCCTAGATCCGAGCCCTAGTCCCAGATCTGAGCCCTAGTCCCAGATCTGAGCCCTAGTCCTAGATCCGAGCCCTAGTCCCAGATCTGAGCCCTAGTCCCAGATCTGAGCCCTAGTCCCAGATCCGAGCCCTAGTCCTAAATCCAAACCCTAGTCCTAGATCCAAGCCCTAGTCTTAAATCCAAGGCTGAGTCCTAGATCCAAGCCCAAGTCCTAGAACCAAGCCCTGGTCCTAGATCCAAGCCCTAGTCCCTGGAGGTAACAACAGATGTTGCTCTCCATGTTGGTTCCGAGTCAAGCAAGGCCTCTCACTTTCACCATAAATAAAACTTAAATACATATTACATAAATATTTTTCAAAGAAGCTCTGCTTAACCATCCCCAGCCTTCCAGCCCTCCCCACGGTCCAGGGGACAAGGGAGCTCGGGGCTCCCTTGATCGAGCGGCCGGAGCCGAGGGCAGCGCCGCAGGACGGGGGGGGCAGACGGGGCGTTTGAGCTGGCAACGAGCTGCTGCCCGGGCTGGGGAGGCTTTGGTACCTTTTTGACAATCAAGTCATAATAAAAGTATTTGGAGTAGGGCTGCCAAAATGTCAGAAGTACCAGAGGCAGTCGGTCTGGTTTGATTAGAAAAACACTGAACATTCCTTGACAATACCAGGTTTTTTTCCGCCCTGCTGGTGTTTCTCAAGCCCTCCCAAAGGCTGAGTGTACACCCTCCTCGAGGTGACAGCGTGAGGGTTGTGAGTGGGGACGGAGGGAAAAAAAGAATTAAGTAAACTGAGATGGGACAGATTTAAGGCCTCATCTGCAGCAAGACCGAGCGTGCACAATCAAAGAGACTTTCTGATCTTTGCATTTCTCTATTTCTCTGGCTTTCGTCACTTGACTTTTCAGCACCCCCGCTGCTTTAATACAGGTTTTGGTTTTTTTTTTTCCTCTTGGCTGCACCAGGAACAGAAGACCCAAACCACATTCCCAACCCTACCCCTGCCCGACCTGCCCGTGGGTAACATCAGGAACGGGGCCAAGGAATCGGGGCGCTACATGGATCGATGTGTTAGAGGAGGGGAGGCGAGAAACAAAAATTTTCTCATACTTTCTAAAGCCACCGGGAGTTTTTCAAACAGGAATAAACTCCAAGCGTGAAGCCTGTTGGGTTCTGTAGCCTGATTTATTTATAAAGAATCCCTCAGACTACACGCCTCATCTCAGAATATGAGCGTTGATATTCAACGCCTGCCCCTGTTTTTGCATCTATATGGATATAAACCCATAAAGATCAGAAGGGACAGATTCTCCTTGACGTGACTGTGCATCATAAGGAAACTTTAAAGAGGTATGTACTAGACCCACTTTGGGACCCTCTTTGCAAATGCAGAATGTTTTATTTTTCATCCCTACACAGACTATTTTCCCCTCCCACACTTTAAAGCTTGTACTTACACTCTATTCACTGGGCAATACAGATGGTCTCGTGAAGGGATAAGCTGCCCACAAATACACAGCTCTAACAACAGAACCAGCTCCAGAGGCTTGTTTGTCTCCTGCTTCGTCAAAAAAGCAGAATGGATATCCCTTAAGCCATCCCCCACCCTGTAAACACAGATGTTGATCGCAATTTAAGTTGGACTGGTAAGAACAATGAGAGCCCGGGATTAGTGCGCTTACACGGGCTGCTCAGCGCATTAATATAAAAATCTCCTTGTTTATTGTGACATATCAGCCCTAATCCGGCAGAAATAAGTAACAGTTCATTAAAGGAAGGCCAGTGGATTACTGGAGGAGTTAGGACACAATCAAATCTAGGTTTCCTCACGTTAGACACCTCAGTGTATTTGCTGAAGTATCCGGCCCCTTTGCTAGTGAACACTCGGTGGTCAGGGAACTTCTTCATTCCTCAGGTGTTCTGAGCTCCACTGCACAGGCTGCTCCTCCTTGGTGAGCGGGAGCCCTCAGGCAGGGCTCGACATTACTGACTCAAAAGTTCTACATTTTTATTATTATTAACGTGGCAGGAGTATTTTCAGAGTGGGACCCTTGGCAGTCCTCACCCCGGAGCTCCCAGACAGGACCTTGTAGTAGTCAGCCCTTCAAAAGCACCAGCCTTTTTTTTTTGTTGTTGTTTTCCCTTCCCTTTTCTTTTTTTTTTGCACTTCATTCTTTGAAATGCAAATTCTGATACAGTATCCTAGTTTTTCCGTAAATAATTCAGAGACTGCGCCAAAACGTAGTCACGGTAGAAGCCCTCCCGAGCTAATGTTACTCATTACAGCACAAATCTAAGAAGCGGAGCCCAACAATGAAGCTGCAAATCTTGAACTTCATAAAGCAGAAGGAGAAACACTCCCCGCTCAGACCTTCTGGTGCATAAAGACAAAGGAGAAAGTTGCCCAACGTCACCTGAGGGGTCAGCAGCAGAGCTGGGACCACAGCCCAAAGCTCAGACTGCCCCTCACTGCCGCCTTCCTTCTCCTCCTCAAAACGCTGCTGGTGAGTTTTCTCTGCTCCCCCTGCCCTCAAGTGACAGTTTTTGCTGAATCTGCTACACCGATACCATTCTGGGGCAGGTCTCAACCTCCAATATGGTGTGAAAAACTCTACCCCGCCGGCGATCTCCAGAGAGCTTTCTCTGGGTTAAAATCAGCCTCAGAACGCTCTGACAGACCAAGAGGGGCCAGGCTGAAGAAGAACCAGGTTTTTTGCGTCCTTGCAAGATGACAATTTACTTAATTTCTTTCTTTTTATCAGCCAAAGAGCCACTAGTATGTCCCCCAAGTCACTTTTTTTTACTATTTCTAGGCTTGGCTAAAACAGGATTTAATTCAAAGGCTACTTTGTAAAGCAGAAGGTTGAGCAAGCTGGGTAATTTGGGCAGGAACTGGTCGATATGTGGGCTAATACAGACTTGCCTTTGTAACCCACTTCCTAAAAGCAATTTACTTCTGGGCAAGCATCAGTTCAGCTTTCCAACCGTCTGACATTAAGCTAAAGTAAGGGCCAAATTTCACAGCGGGCACTGTGAATTTGGAGGGTTTGGGTGGTTTTTTTCTGAGCGAGCAGCAACAGGAGCCGCTGGATTTCCTTGCGTGAGAATTGTTACTGCTTCTGTGCAGGCAGCTTTGGAGCCTGGAGATCCCTCAGAGGCACGAGGAAGGGCAAAAGTGCAGGGATTTTATAAATATCACCCTGGAGTCCGATGCAGCAGCAGCGCACGTCCGTGGTCTGAAGACCAAGGGGGTTTTTCACCGCCTCCTCGCTACACTTGAGTCCACCTGTCAGGAACTGGGCTCAGCGAGGGCCTGACAGCGGTTATTTCTGACACACACCACCTGCGGTGTTAAGAGCCTGTTCCTGAACTCCAGGAGGCTGCTGGAGCACCCAGAGCTGTTCAGTCAGCTCTGAAAACTTCATCCCAAACGTTGAGAAACGGAACTTGCGCTTCCAGGGCTGCCTTTTGTTTGCGTTTCCACGCCGAAGCTGCGCTCGCAGCCCGGCTCGGAGCTGGGTGCTGCTCCCTTCAAGCTCAGAGCAGCTGCTGCACCACGCCAGGTTCTCTCCCAGGACTGGGATTTCTCCCTGCTGCAACTCACGGGAGAGCTGTGGGGCACATTCCTGCCGTTATCCCCCTTCCCAGAACCAGTCAGCTCCCGGCCAGGCCACGTCCCTGTGGGCCGGAGCATGACCTGGAAGAATTCACACTCCTCTGCTTGGCTCGCAGCAAACAGCACTGAGAGGGAACAAGCCCCAGTATGGATGAAGTTTTCACCTGGGCTCCAACACTCAGATGAATAATTTGGGTTCAAGAAACATTATTTGTATTTAGAAACCAGCCCTTTCACGGGAAATTCCATATCGACAGGAATTTCTGGCCAGCTATAGCGAAGCAGTTGCAGGTTTCTGTACGAGCCATCTGAGGCTGTAAATCCCGACGGGCTCTGAGGAACAGCTCCCTCAGCCCGGCGCCAGGGACCTGAAATACCATCAGCGCCGCCCGACGCCAGCCCCTCCCGCTCCGACAGCCAGCTGCTGCACAGCCCGGAGACAGAGACCTCGGAAATCGGGGAAGCTCAGCCTCAGAAATCAGGGAACTCGAGCTCGGAAATCAGGGAAGCTCAACCCTGGAAATCAGGGAAGCTCAACCCTGGAAATTAGGGAAGCTCAAGCTCAGAAATCAGGGAAGCTCAAGCTCAGAAATCAGGGAAGCTCGACCTCAGAAATCAGGGAAGCTCGACCTCAGAAATCAGGGAAGCTCGACCTCAGAAATCAGGGAAGCTCTGAGCTTGGAAATCAGGGAAGCTCAATCTTGGAAATCAGGGAACTCGAGCTCAGAAATGAGGGAAGCTCGGCATGGCCAGCGCTGCCGGGCATTGCTCAGCGCCTGGGGGGATCAAGCCCTTACAAATGTCTGGCCTCCCAGGAAAGGCAACTTGGAGCAACCCAATAAAGCAAGCTCCGCTCTCCAGGGAGCAACGCAGAAGCCCCAGCCAATCCTCTGCAGGCGTGTGGGCGGCCGAGAGCCTGCTGGCGGTGTCATCCTGAGCTCGGTTCTAATCATAGGTACCTCCGCGGCGCTGGTAGCGAACGCACTTGCTCCAGACTTCAGCAGGAGCAATGAGCCCACAGTTTTGAATTCCTGTGTGCTGCACTGGCTTCTCCTTCGTATTAAGAGTGTGGGGTGAATTATAAGCAGGAAAAAACTATACACATCTACTTCCTTGCCCTTGAATTCAGTCAAACGCACATTAAACCTTCTGCTTGGTAATATGTGCCTCAGCCGTAACGAGCAGAGCTGGGCTCGGACCATTTACACACATTTCAGTGTTTTACTGCGTGATGAAGATCCCTCAGGCGTCACAAATTCAGGCTCATGTCAGCAGTTTTACATACGCAGAGTCCACAGGAAAAAAAAAAAAACAAACGGTTATTACCTTTTTGTGTTGTGGATCGTGGTCCCGCCCAGGACGATCCGGACGCCCGGGTTGGTGCGGTTGAGGTTATAGACAGTCAGTGCCTCTTCGTACGTGGCCCCTCCGATGATGAACACGATAATATCTTGGGGCCTGCGATCAAGATGCAAATATCAGACAAAACACACAGATTTAACAGGCACCGAGGCAACAATCCTGATGATTTCTCTGCCCAGACCACAACTCATGTCTGTGAGGGGCTGGACTCAAGACTGACAACAATGTGTAGCCCGTTAAATTGCTTTTCAGACATTGTCTCTCCTAAACATTTACAGCGTGTGCTAACGGTCCTTAAAAGCCTCCTCAGCAACACCCCCACACCGCGTCCCCGCCGAGCTCCTCCGTGACACACGCGCCGATGTTTAATGCATGATCGAGACGCTGCTGCGGCTGGTAAATTAAGATCAATTCAGGAGTCAAACGAGGACAACAGTCGTGCTTCAGACCTCCCGGGCTTGGTTTGAAGGGCTGGTTTTGCTGGTTGATTACAGAACTAGGGGGATTTGTGCATAACTTTACCTCTGAGGTTCCATTCCCCAGCTGGCCTAGAAACACGGGCTGTTACAGAGCCGTGGCAGGAGGGGGAAGGGGGGAAGGAGGGAAATGCCTCCATCTGAGAAAATACAAACCAGCCACACACCCTGCACCTTCTGCTCTCAGAGGAAGGCTGAACCTTCCTCGCACCACCCTCCCCAGTCACTTCAGTTTCCCACTCTCAGAACCTGCTGGCAACCCGTAAATCATCCCTGCTACCATCTACCAGCTGAGAGACCCATTTCTGCAGAATCTACAGCACAAAGGTGTGGATCACATCCTGTCAGCCCCCCGCCTGAGTCAGAGCAGTCGAGTCTCGACACAATTAACTTCCCGTTGCGGCCTCAAAACTCATCTCTGCTTTCCAAGCAGGTACCTCTGCTAGAAGCCAGCTGCTTGCAGCAGCGGTGGGAGCAGCAGGCGTCCGCCTGCTCTGTCCAGATGAGCTCTGGATCAGTGACAAAGCAAATGGAGCGTGAGACAGGGATGACCCCAGAATGCACCCAGACTCTGCATCTCCGGTTCCTCCCCACTGAGAAGCCAACCTGGGAAGCCCTCGACACCTGTAAGTGTCCAGAGGAGCAACACGGGCATCGGAAGGACGAACATCAGGGAGTTCTTGGCATCACTGAGCAGACAGCACCACCAGGAGCAAAACTGCTGCTGCCCTCAGAAGGGGACACTGGCTCAGAAGGAGCGTGTCAGCCAACAGATCCACACAGCTGCCTCCTGCCCCCAGAGAGGACACGGAAAGGCAAGAAAAATTAACAGAAAAGAGTGCGCACACCCCCTTCCCAAAGTCGTCTCTGCTACCAAAAACCTGCTAAATCCTAAGTCTCTTCAGAAAGTTTGGGTTAGGGCTGCGTGAGATGATTTGGGCAGCAAAAGATTTCAGAGATGCTCTGGAAGGTGCTGGGAGTCTCCCTTGGGAGAGGGAATGCTGCAGCCTCGGTGCCTGGCCCATGGGAACCCCATCGGTTCAGGCCCACCCTCTGGTGACACGCAGCACGGCGAACACAACACCCAAAAAATACGTCGCATTCAACACAGCCCTTCTGCAGGTACTACAGAATTTGTCATCCTTGGGGACTATAATAATTCTAAAAACAGCCAAGACTCCCAGCCGCAGTTCACCGCATGGCTTCCTTGGAAAGAAAAGGGCTCAAAGCTGAATCTTTTGTAAGAAGGCAGCAGGAGTGGAACACGCTCCATGGGAGCGGCGAGTTTCAGCCCTCGCAGCGGCGGGGAGGGCAGCGCAGCCTGCGCCCTCCTCGCTCGCCCCACAGCAGAGCCCCGGCGCTCGGAGCGCTCCTCTCTCCCCGCAGAGCTGCCCCTGCATGGCAACAGCCCCTGAAACCCTGGCACTGCAGCCTTAGGATGAGCAGGTTATAGACAGCGACCGCACAAACGTCTCACCGAGGCAGATGAAGGTTCTTGCACCCGAGTGACAGCGCGAGTCACCCAGCCAGCCCCGAGGACAGCTGGCCCTCGTTGGGCATACAGCCATGGAAACTAGATGCAAATGTACCCAATTTTGGGGGAGGGAAACCAAAGGGAAGGGGATTCCAGCACTGGGATCATCTGATGAGCCACTGCCTGTTGTCAGGAACAGCGGAACCTGAAATCTCCACCAGCTCGCTTTTATCGGGGCACGTGTCAGAGCTGCGCCGGGCGGGCTGCGCCACGCGCCGCTTCTTAGGGACAACGTCTGTCAGGTGGAGAAAGCCACACGTCCCCGAGGGCCGGCAGGTCAGCGGGACCTCTGGGGTGAGGTACCGTTACTGCCTGCTCACTGGAACCACAAACAAACCAACCTGGCAACATCCTACCTCGTGCAGACCGAGATCCCCAGGTCACAACCATTTACGCCTTTTTGGTTGGAACTACCAAAGACCTGCGGAATTGAGACACCAGAGTCCCGTGCCTGGCCCTCATATGCTCCTCCAGAACATCTTAACGTGTCACCATGACAGCAACCTAACCTTAGGCCCAACTGTAGGGTTAATCCTTAGATTAAGCCCGGCAGAGCTACGGCCTCTCTCCCGCTTCAGGGGCCTCGCTCAGAGCGTCCAGCGCTGACCCCGCGGATTTCTCGCGGCGCAGAAGCGAGCGAAGCCCCGCAGAGCAGACGGCCACAGGAAGGACAAAGGGACCGTGGTGCTGTCACGCAGCGCCCAGGGAGTTACTGCTTATGTCGAGGGCAAATAACAAGCAATTTTGGAACAGGAAGGAACTCGCAGGCTGTTAGAGGATTAGTGGGAGAGGAATCTACAGTCGCTGCACTCCTCAGACCCAGTTTGGGGATGCGGCCACGTATCTCCCCGGGTGAGCCACCAGCTTAACAGCTAAATGCTCAAAAACTTCAGACAGGAGGAAAAAGCGACTTCCTTGAACAAACAAGGACACAGTCAAGAGTTTTGCCTTAAAAAAAAAAACAAACAACAAAATCCACAAAACTCAAACCATACTAAACCCAGGATATCTATGTGGTTTAGGAACAGCACTACTTTCCCTAATCTTGCGGGCAGTGTGTGTGAGCTGCGATGAAAAAGCAGCCAGCCAAACGGTTCCACACCACGGGCTGCAAGCTGCTGCTCCCAAGAAAGGAGATTTTGTGTTCGCTGCCTGCGGAGGTACCTCAGCCACCCCCTTAGAGGTCTGTCAGACACTTCTAAATGATTCCAAACTCTTCCTCTCCTCAAGCAGTCAACAGGCGCTTTCCCCTCCCCAAAACAGTGGGAGAAAGATCGTGTCTGGTCACAGAATACCCTCAACTAGATGATATCGGGTGAGTTCTCGTGCTCCGCCGTTAAGGCTGAACCTTGACGGGCTTTCAGACGCGGGAACTTGCCAGGATTTTTCCATCAGCAGGTAAGTGACTGGGAACTCTGCATGAGGCAGGTCTGGGAGCAGCGGGCCTTTTCCTACCCGCTACCTCGCGGGCTGCTGCCCGGCCCAGGCCCAGCCTGGAGGAGCAGGTTTGGTTTTAGGAGGCGCAGCAGCGACAGAGCGGCCTCAGGCGCCGACAACGACCGCGACGTCGCACCAAGTGGACTCCAGCCACCTCAGGTCGGCAGCGCCAGGCCCAGTTGGTCCAGTCGGGATAAATGCTGGGAGAAAATCCCGGGCCAGAGCACAAACCAAAGGCAAAGCTGATGGAGGCTTAGGCTGGGCCTGGCCCAGGCGGCCGCAAACCTCGAGGCGTTTCGCACGGCGCGTAAGGCAGGCGGGGCACCCGCAGCCCGCCAGGGCGAGGCTCGAAGGACTTTTCTAGCTCGTACTTTCCAGCAGCGAGGGGGAAGGGGCTGCAGGCTGATGGCGTGTGAGGAAAGGGTGATATTTAACACAGCGGGACGTAGAGGAGACGCAAAAGCCGGATTGCTTATTGCTCTCTCCTAGGAACCCTGCTCAGCGCTTTGCAAAGATTCCCTTCCCTTCGCCAGCTGAATTCGGACCAGGAGCTTTTCCTCCCTTGCAACAGTGTCATGTTTAATACAGAAAGAAACAGTTAAAAAGAATCCTTTCAAATTCTTTGCTGTTCAAGCAACTGCGTCCCTTTGATCACAAAACACAAAGCCTTTCGCCCTGACCTTCTGCTGAACTCCTGCCAATCAGGGTAACACCATCCTCTGGAAGCAGCGAGCGAGGAGACGGCGTAGCCCAGTTTGCCTTGGGCTGTGATTTATTATACTAAGTTTTGTGAAATTATTAAATTTAAATTCCTCGCTCAGTTGGTTTGGCACTAAGGCAAAACCATCGAGTGGGCTTTTTTCTTCCAAACCTGATAACTAAAACCTGGTTTGAGATGAGTCCTCATTTTCAGGATATCAAATATTCATACTTTAGAGGTAACGCGGAGCTGCGGCCCCTGGTTTATGCAGCAAGTAAAGACCAAACACAAAATATTTAGGTGTTTTTTTCTGACAGTTACAAACCCTCACTCCGACGGCTCCTAGGTCTTAAACTCCACAAGATCTACCATTCTCATCAGGAAACAACCCTAATAACCCCGTGCCCTGACGCTTTTGCCCATTTTGCAGACATCTGACCCAAGAGCAGCACTGTGGGACGCGGCCACTGTCCCCAGGACAACCCCCAGGACAACCCCCGACCGAAGGACGACTGACAGAAATTTAAGGGAAAGAACAGTTTGCAAGCTCTGCCTTTGTATTTTGAGATTTACTTCAACAAAACTACAGGATTCACCTCTTTTAGCTAAGAGATGAGGCTGTAGCTGCTGCGGAGAAGGGAGGGAGCTGCAAACTCCATTTCCCTTCATCCAACCTGTTTTCCTTCAGTTTGAGGGAGGAATTAAACCCTTCTCATGCTGCCCCAAATAAATTCTTTGCGTGTTCTTTGTATCAGGATTCTCAGGGGCAGGTTCCTGTACCCTTTCCTGGAAACATTAAAGAGGAATCTAGGTGAAACGCAGCTCAGGAAAATGTAAGTGGGAACTGAAAAAGAGAAAGTAAAGGTCAGAAGACCATTTTTTTTCTAGTTAGCTCAGAACAAACCCAGGTCAGGGATGCCTGGACGCAGTCACTGCTGCTCTGCAGGTCTCATTTCAAACCTACCACAAACCGCATCCGCCGAGCTCTTTGTTGGGCTGAAATCCATCTCAGCCGAGAGCAGGTTTCAAGGACAGAGAGGAGAGCGTTTCTGTTGCTAGGGGCCTTGATATTTCACACCTATTAAAACCACCCACCCACCCTATCCAAAATCCACTATTTTATTTTAAAGGGAAAATCTGGAGCAAGGCAGATTTTTTATTTTTTTTTTGATCTACCAGGGACATACACAAACGAATTGTCTCTTGTGTGACTGTAATTCTTTCTTATTCATAAATAAAATGATTAACGTCCCCTGCTGTCAGCCTGGCATGGAATTTAGATGCCTCCCTGCTACAAAATACATTTTTGCTTTCATCAGATGGCTGGAAGTGCCCCAAGGCAGGGCTAAGGAGGACGAGCAGGGTGCGGGTGCCCCTCAAAGAGAGCCAGAGACAAATGCCCGCACCTCAACACGCTTCCACCCCTCCCACCCGCTCGAGGCTGAACCTCTGTCCCCACGTCTACTTCTCTCCTGCTCCAAATAAGTCTGGGTTTATTTAACCCAAACTGCCCCGCAACAGCCACCTCGTTTGTTGAGAATTACTACCTTGAATTTATTTTCTGCTTCACTAGAAATGTGGCAGTTGCTGATAAAAAGCCAATCGCACCCAGCGTGCGAAGGGAATGACGATTGTTCTAGTGCTGCAACATCTTCCACGGGACCCTGGGGGCATTGAACAGACATCGGGGAAGATGCAGAAAATCGTGGTGATGACCTCATCACGGATCACCCAAAGGAAGCAAAGCAACAGCAGGCTACCACAAGAAGGGGTAAGGAATACCCGACCAGCACGCGGCAGAAACTGGACTTATTTAGAGAAAAGAAACGGCAGCACCAAAGGAAGGGGCAGAGGATGTTGTCAGAGGACTTGGCATCTTCTCTCCAGAGGTTCAGTGCCCTCACGCCGAGGCCCACGTTCGCCTTTAACGACTTCGCTGACGAGAGATGAGCTCAGCTCCAGCAAAGTCAGCTCGAACCAGACAGCCAGAGATCTTCTCAATCAGAGTTATTAGCCATATTCAGCAAGATCCCATTCTCATCAGGAATAGTAACTGGCTCAGAAGGGAGCGCTTGCAGTTGGACTATTTTTGGTGCTCTACAAATAAACGCCAGATGGCACGGAGTGAAGTTAGGGGGCATGTTGAAATCCATCATGTGAACATCCCGGCGGCTTGGTGCAGTGGCTTTATCCTTTACCTGAGCCCTTACAAAGGGAATGTCACATCTTGGCCAGCACGAAAAGACAACAGTATTTCAGTCTTAACAGCCCTCTCCAGGGCACCTACTTGAGAATACAAGGAAGACCTACACGATCAAGACATTTCTCTGCCAAGCCTGTTCTGTTCATCTACAGGCAACCAAGAAAGCAAGCGGCAGCGCTGGGAGGAGCAGACACAGCTCCAAGCTCGGCGCTGAAAGGCCCCACATACCTGTCACGGAGAGTGTTGGGACCCAGGTAGGGGTACTGGCTGTCCTTGAGCTTTCCTTTGATGAGCTGATCGAGTGTTTCGTGAAGGAGAGGCTGGTGTTGCGTGTACACGTTCTCAACACCCTGCGGGGCAAGAGGAGCTCGTGTTAGGAATTCTTACAGCAGCAAGGGAAGGGAGCCCAGCAGAGGCACAGAAAAGGAGCATCGTCACCCAATGGCTACATCGAGTGTTAACCACCGAGATCCAGATTTAGAGAGGCTTTTCAGCAACTAACTCCCATTGTCTTCAATGAGAATTATGCCCTAAAAGCCCAGAGCACTTGCTATTAAATCTCTGAAATCCACAGCACGTGGCGCTGCACCACATGGCAGTCCTGCTCCGTGACTGTAATTTTGACTAAAACTGTCACTATTTCACCCGTGGCAGAGCCATACCTTCAGTCCTTTGAGGAACTGTTTGGTGATGGCCACAGCATCCTTGGGACTGAACAGGTCGCTGCCGCGGATCCGTTTCCCTCCGTACTCCACCACGGCAGACACCAGCTGTACAGAGAGAGGCAAAACCAGGGTCCTGTTAACCTGGGAAAGCGGTGTCCGGGCAGTTTTAGTCTAGTTAGGTGCAACAGAAGTACCAGAATGATGACTGAGGAGTGGGGGAGATCGATGCCAAGCAGGTAACGCGGCACAGAGAGAGGCGAGGGGGAGGAGAAGGAGCATTCCCCACATCCACCAAGCAAGTCGCTCTGCCGCGCCGCTGCCTGCTGAAGGAGAGAGGCTTTCATTTCCATCGTCTGCTGCAGTGACAGCAGATCCTCCACACAGCGTGACATCATCCTGCTCCTCCACCTCCTCTCCAGCTGCTCACTACATTTGCCAAGCGCTGCCACCCTCTCCCTCCCTGCCAAGCTCCTTCTACAGGCTCCAGAAATCCTTTTGCTGCAACTTATTGCCTATTCAGCAGGAGCAGGGGGAAAAGGGGTGGGGAGGAAGAGGAGAAGGAGAAGGGAAGCACGTTCCCGGCCTTGTTTACATGCCCCACACCCGTCCCAGCAGATTCCTGGCACGCCAGCCATCTCTGCTTCATTCAGCCCTCCCCAAGGTCACCAACTGTGGAGACCAGTGACGAGTGACGTCCTCAGGGGCCGGGGAGGGGACAGGGCCAGTGGGACTGAGCATGCCCTTGGCACATTCCCCGCCATCACCGAGCTCTGTGGGGTGCTGGAGGGAAGGGATCCATCCCCGGGGGCGTGGGCAGGCTGGAGAGGGGGGAACGTGCCAACCTCATGGAGCTCAACAAGGCCAAGGGCAAGGTCCTGCCCACAGGTCGGGGCAATCCCCAGCACAAACCCAGGCTGGGCGAGGAGTGGCTGGAGAGCAGCCCCCAGGAGAAGGACTTGGAGGGGCTGGGGGGTGGAAAACTGCCTGTGAGCCAGAAACGGGCACTGGCAGCCCAGAAAGGCACCCGAGTGCTGGGCTGCACCCAGAGCAGTGTGGGCAGCAGGGCCAGGGGGGGATTCTCCCCCTCTGCTCCGCTCTGGGAGACCCCCCTGCAGTGCTGGGTCCAGCTCTGGGGGCACCAACAGCAGAAGGACACGGACCTGCTCGAGCGGGGCCAGAGGAGGCCACGAAGATGCTCGGGGGGCTGGAGCACCCCCCTGTGAGGACAGGCTGGGAGAGTTGGGGGGTTCAGCTGGGGGAGAGAAGGCTCCGGGGAGACCTTAGAGTGGCCTCCCAGGGCTGAAAGGGGCTACAGGAAAGGGGGGAGGGACTCTTGATCGGGGAGGAGGGATAGGACGAGGGGGAACAGGTTTAAACTGAGAGAGGGGAGATTTAGGTGAGATCTAAGGCAGAAATTCTTCCCTGGGAGGGGGGTGAGGCCCTGGCACAGGTCGCCCAGAGAAGCTGTGGCTGCCCCCTCCCTGGAAGGGTTCAAGGCCAGGTTGGACGGGGCTTTGGGCAACCTGGGCTAGTGGAAGGTGGCCCTGCCCAGGGCAGGGGGGTGGGACTGGATGGGCTGTAAGGTCCCACCCAACCCAAACCAGTCCGTGGTTCTATGATTTGGGAAACAGAAGTTAAGCGATGAGTTTTGGTTTCAAAGTGACACCTGCAGGCCCCAGCCAAGCTCAAGGTTCTTTTCAAAGTGCGGCACAATTCAACACACCAGCATTGTGCTAAAGCAAAGCAGGCAAGCTTTACCCCAACTAACAATGATTTTCCACCTCTGTGCCCTCCTGTCCCGCTCATTCCTCCAGCTGAAGGCAAAATGCTGCAATTACCTTTCGGTATTTCTCGGAGACCCCCCGGTTCTTCAGCTCTGTCAGCAGCCCCGGCAGGCTGCCGCTGCTGTGCCGCTCGTAGTGGAGGGCGTAAAGCATCACCAGGCGGGCAGCGTCCAGCTCCGACACCTTGGGGTTCTGCAAGAGGCGCCGCACGTTCTGCAGCGAGACAGAGAGCAGCCTTAGCAGAGAGGCCTTCAAAGGACCTTAAATCAGACTAATATCAACTGCCTAGCAACAAAACTGCGTGCGGGAGGAACGCGAGAGAATTAAACTGTGCCATAAGCAACAGAGCCCAGCTTCTCCTGCGCTCCGCGGCTGGATTTATTGGAGTACAATGGAGTGCAAGTTGCTTTGGGGTCTTTCCATGAAGCTGGGAATTCATAACCCGATTCTCTTGTCCATTTTTAACTCTCCCTAACACGCTGCGGGGTGAGCTCAGGTAACCGTGTGCCTCCCCTGAAGGAGGCACTTCCAGAAACCTCTGCCCTTCCCCTCCCAACTCGAGGAGAGCCAGAACTGGCCCACAGGTTCCATCATAATATTGGCTGTCAAGAAAAAAAAAAAAACACAACATCTAGGACAATTACACAGATTTGGTTTTCTTTTGGAAGGTGCAGGGTGGAAGCACTTAAGTCTCAGATAACTGTTGGATGTGAGAAGCGAGGAGCGAGTATCAAACATTTGGAAGTGGAGTAGGAAAGGAATGAAAGCATGAAAAGGAAAAGAAAGGTTACAGCACTGCAGGTAAATATAGAAATCGATAGTCATTCCTTCTAACATGCAGATTGTTACTTTTTCTGCTGAATACAACATGGTACCATAAATCTAAACTGCCTGCTAAGGTACAGCCCCTCCCCAGAAAAGCTGCAGAACCCCTGGTGCCCCCAGGGACGGCAGGCAGGGTATCATTGCTCATGGAAGTTGACAATTGGCCACGTAAGTGCTACTCCTCGTTACAAGAAAAAGCACTTCTTTCCTCTCTGCAACCTCTCAGCCGTTGTGTCGAGTCACGGAGCTGAGATAATGGAGTTAACAGAACAACCACCAGAGCCAAGCTGGTAGCTTAGGTGAGCACTGGGAGTAATAAGCTTCTTAACTGCCAGCTTTGGGATGGATCCCCAAGAACAGGCATCGACTACCAGATGTGTCTGCAGACATCTGGTGAGGGCTGGACGGGACAGAAGCTTTAGGTCTGAAATTCTCCGTGTGCTGAGCATGAAAGCAGAACAATCAGCCTGGATTAGCTCAAACGCCCGGCAGCAGAGGAGCTGCTGGTTTGACAGTCGCAGGAACGGCAGCTCCAGGAGAGGGATGGAACCAGTTTGGATTTTTTCCGCTCCCTGAGCGCACACGACCTTCAAACACTCCAGAAATCCCAGCACAGCTTTGCAAGATTCTCCCACCCTCCCAGCTCAGGTGGGCAACACGGAAACATTCAGCGAAGAGCTGCGAAACGTGTTGGGGAGCTGTTGTTATTTACCACTGTAATCTGCTTGACTGATGCAGAAGCAGTTACAAAAACACAGGATAAAATCCTGGCTTTGAGGAGGATCAACAGGAGTTTTACCTTTAACCTTGGCAAGGTCAAATCCACCTGTGAGGGTCGGGCCAGAGGCCCACAGAGCTGTTTGCCCACAAGCTCCCTGGTCCTGCGCTGGCAGCGCGGTGGCAATGCCCGTGCAAGCGGGAAGAGTCTAGAACAGAGCAGCTATTGTCTGTCCGAGGAGATGGGACTCAAACCCGCCCATTCAGCTCGGGAGGCTCATGTACTGCGTCCGGATTAATAAGAAATCGGGGAAGAATAACCAAAATGTACTGTACTCGGGGGCCCTGGGCCACCAGAGGAATTAACAATCGCTGAAGTTACATCAGTGGGAGAACAATTCTGCCTTTATTTCGGGCACTGGCTTATTCTTCATTGTTTCTGTGGCCTTGGCCCCACGCTGCCATTTGGAGACTGCACCAGGGACCCGCCCGGGGCGGCGCAGCCGAGGAGATACTGATCTCCCATCTAGAAAGACACCGCGTCCATCCTTCTGCATTTATTTCCCAGCTGCTGCGTGTCTTCCAGTCGGTCTCAGTTGTTAGAAATACAATAGAGCCCTTTAGGCATGTGGCTGTAAGCAAACCGCAGCTTTTCTGCCTTAAAAACTGCAGGAATACCTAGTTGGTGCAAAATAAGCCCTAAGTGAGCACCCAGGTGAACTCCAGTAGCCACCCTGGAGCTCGCCCAGCCGGCTTCCAGCACCGCCACGGACCCACAGAGTCAAGTGGCCTCACCACAAGCTCACATCATCCCTGTCTTCAGCGACTCTGAGATAACTTAACACCAAAAAAAAAAATAAAAAAAAAAAAAATAGACCAACATTTTCCAAAACAGTCTCCAGTGCCAAGCACCCAAGTTTCAACATGAACGCTCTGGGCTGTGTGAGTATCAAAGAGGCGATGGCAGCGCAGACACGATGGGCTGGCGGGTTAGAGCTCAAATATTTGACTTTTAAACCGCAACAACTTGATCGAGAAACGATGACATAGCAAGAGAACCTCAGAGGCTGCTTCCAGCAACTGCATTTTATGGCTGCATTCCCACTTGAATACTTAGTCATCGAAATCCTACCAAATATAAGCTCTGGAATCATATCTATATGCTCGCCGATCGATATAGCTGCGATGACTTCAGCAGGCCTGTCCTGATTCACAGCAGCTCAGGAGCTGGTAAGAGATTACAGCGCTTGAAGAGTCTAATATTATCCCCAAGCCACCCACTTGGAGCACAGAATAACAGAGGCAAAGCAGCCATGCATTTCAGATCTCCTGAGATGCTTTATCTTTATTTTCTAGTCAAACTGCTCCTCCAGTATCGTGTAAAGGAGTCCATTGCACAGTGTAACTTCTACCTTAGCTATAAAAAAATTAAGCAATTGGTTTTTAAAACTGAGTTGCTGGTTGAACTCTGCTAGAACACGCTCACACCCAACAATACTGCTATTTTCTGTGAACTGTCAGCAGCCACAATTCATCACTATTGACACGTTGGCAGATACCGGGTCAGGTCATGGAATCCACCAAGCCAGCGTGGGGTCAAAATGTCAGTCTATACTCAGCTATAACAGAAGGCTCTGTTGGGCTTTTTCAGTCTTTGCCAAAGAAATCTTTTATCTAAGAAGCTTTCCACTGTTGGGTTTTTTTTTTAAAAAAAAAAAAAAAAAGGTAGAAGCCAGCACCTCAATGAATAGTCTGGTTTAGACAGTTTCATGGATTCCATTTCTTCTCCTCCCTGACAAATACAAGAAGTTTCTGCACAGGGCTCCAAGTTGGTTGGGTTGTTGGTTTTTTTTGTTTTTTTTTTTTTTTGAGTGGTGCCTGCACAGGCAGCCTGCCAGAAGCCAACTGACTGCACAGAACGAAGGAATGTTGGATTGTGAAATGTAAAGACAGAATTTGCAGCGATGCCTCCCAAGCCAGTTATTAACTATGATTCATCCCCATCTGAACCACACAGGGAGGAGAAGAGTAATTCCAACATCTAATGTCCCGACCCTGCAGGAGATCTGCGTGCAGAACTCCCACTGACTTTCAGCATCAAACTTCCATCAACAGGGGAGTTACGGGATCAAACCATCGAAATTCCAAGGTTCAAGGATAAGTTTTGACCCCGAGGTACCTGGAGAGCACTGGAGTGGTCATTCTGGCAGGCCAGTTCCTGCTCCACTTCAGACACCTCGAGCAGGTTCCGCTCGCCGACCAGCCGCGAGAGCTCTCCCACCACCGTCACGTGCTTCGACACCGTGCCCGACATCTTCTTGAACTGTGGGTAGTTCTCCACGAACGCCTGCAACGGGGAAAGCAAAGCAAACGGTTCTTCCAGAGAAAAGCAAGAGACGGGGGGATGCCTGCAAGCCAGCCACAAACTGTCCAAACCAACGTGTATCGAAAGAAACAAGACCGGTGTGGGTGTGTGGATGATCCAGCACCTCGATCCAGGAGCCCAGAGGATTTCCCCACTTACCAGGAGATTGTTGGAAGGGATGTACTTTGTATTTACTTAAAATAAAAGGAGATGGGAAATATCTCCACAGACACCACTGGGATTCTTTAAATCTTGAGCAGTGACTGAAGGAACAGCCAGTGCTCTGCGCTGCTGCCAAGTGACCCGGCTCAGGCAGAAAGTCCACGGCCAGGCCGGGGCTGAGCACCCCCTCGGCACGACCCCGCCGGCACCGAGCTGTGGTGTGGGCGATGCGCTGGGGGAAGGGACCCACCCCGAGGGGCCCGGGCAGGCTGGAGAGGGAGGACGTGCCAACCCCACAGAGCTCAACAAGGCCAAGCACAGACTGTCTGTACCTCTTGTACCAGCACTGGCGTGGCCAGCAGGGACAGGGGAGGGATCTGACCCCTGGGCTCGGCACTGGGGAGGCCGCCCCTCGATGAGTGGGGTCAGTTTTGGGCCCCTCACCCCAAAAAGGCCCTTGAA
>ML998422.1:60407-74538 GCA_010365825.1 Otus sunia | reverse complement strand
TCGAGTAAATCAATGTCTTTTTTGTAGTGAGGGGCCCAAAACTGAGCACACCCTGCCAGCTCCCAACATCAAACACAGCACCATGAGGGCTGCTACAGGGGAAACCCAATTCCAGCTCAGCCAGACCCAGGACAGTCTCCACCTCTTATTCCATACCATTTACGTCATGCCCAGGTCCCACATAACACTCATTTATCCATTCCGTCAGCTTTCTTCACTCCTCCAGATGTCCAGTGACTCGGCTCCCATCTGTCAAGAGGGATGTTCAGGACAGGAGCAGCGTGTGTGACTGTTGGACTCCAGCACCAGCCAGGTTTGGGTCATCATCGCACGTGTCTGGTTCACTCTTCGTCGTTCCTCCTTCCTCCATCGCTTCCTGCAACACACAACTCAGCTCACAGATTGCTATAAAGATGGATGTTAAATACCACGTGCAGGGACTCCTTCCAAATCCCCACAACCACGTTAAGGTTAAGACAAAGCTTTGTTTTACCGAAGTTGTCTCATGGTTATAAATAACACCAAAAAATTCAAGATGAAAGGGGAAGCGAGGCTTTTGCTGGGCATCAAGAAAAGCAGGTGCTTGAGTGTTTTTTCACTATTCCCATAAACTTGGCCTGGATGGATATAAAATCCAGCTTTAAGACTCGAGGGAACAGTCTTAAACCCTTCCCTTTAGGCTGAGCACACAGACTAACCCAAGGCATTTGGATTTAATTGTAATTTGTTTGCCAGTGTGATTTGGTGAGCGACCCTCACAGCATAAACATCGTGTCTAAGCAAAGATAATCTGCGTCACTTCTGCCACCAGGTAGCTGGTACACTTCAGCGTTTATTCTAATTTACAGGCAAAACCATCCTCAACCCTGAAATGATCAGATATTTTTGTAGTCTCACTCGCATCTCGAAAGCCATGACAATAGCAGAAATAGAGTCCGTGCCAGCAGAATGTTTATTAACTTCAGGACATGGATTTCCCAGAAGAGCAGGCAACGGAAGGACTAAAAGGCGAAGTTATAGGTATTTTAAAACCCAAGACGCTTCATCAGCCCTAAAGGAGCTGACGTTAAGGATGTACGAAGTTGATACTGATCTTAATGTTTGAATCGCAATTGTTTGCTCCTATCCGAGGTCCAGAAAATCGATGCTCTGAGGATAGAAAATAGGAAGGTAAAAAAAATGCAGCGCGCTTTACCTTTTTATTTAAACGTGTAGGCAGTTTGTTGCATGACATCCCTTTGCTCGGGGAATGATCGTGCCCCTCAGTTTAACACCTTTGGTGTCTCTGGTAGACAGAGACTTGGCCGTTAGTGTTTCCAAATCTGTGCTCGTGGCTGTTTTCATTCTGGTTTCTCTTCCTCAGAACTCAAGGCTGCGACTGAAAACAAAAAGTATATTAGCTACAGTGCACCTACACATTTCCCAGCGGGGAATTCTTTATCATCAATCAGAAACTGGATTGAAGAGCAAAGTTTTGCTATTAAAAATCTTTTAATACAAAAACACGAAATGAAAATAATGCCAAAAAAAAAAAAAAAAGTGTATGCTTATAAAACTGACTGCTAACAAGCTAGGCTGGATCAAAAATGTAGTTTAGATTAATTTTTTACCTTAATTTACTTAATCTGTGAGGCGGGGCTGTGTCTCAGGCCCTTGTTTCACAGGAACTACCACCAGACGTGGCGCGTGGCAGGGTCAGGGACACGAATCCTTCGCAGCCAAACCCACTGAAAGGAAGGAGAAGTCTGTTAAGGTACCAGTGGAATAACTTGTACCCATCTTTCAAACCCATCTGGTTGGAAAATAATAGTGAGTTTGGTAAACGGGGCTTTGTCTTTTAGTCCAAGTAGCAAAAATAATGGATCTTTCTATTTTCTAGGTTGGGCATTAAGGAGAGTATGAAAAGCAAGGATGGGAATTATCTTCCTTTGGGTTCCAAAGATACTCAGCTGAGTTAACTGACGTGGCTTTGTGGTTTGGAAGGGCAGAGCGAATTCCACCCTTGATTAATAAATCTTTCCAATTTTTGGCTGCTAAAGTTCTGTGACAAATCGATGCCTGGGCAGCTTTGTACCTGAGAATCCTTCTGGCACGTAACACAACTACCTGCATTTTGCTTTGTTTTCGGGGTGATTGAGGCGAGATATCCAACTACTTGCTGGGTAAGTATGTCAGCGTTTAAAAAAAAAAATCTGAGAGCGTTTTAATGAGTCTAAATGTCCTCTAAAACATCCAGGTTTGGTACAGGCTGCTGTGACGTGGCCATAGGCAGAGGAGGGGAAGCGAGCCCTAGAGACATTAATTGTAAACCTGACTGGAGGTTGTGCTGTTTGTGGGGAGTAGGTAAGTGTCAGAAATGGTTAAAAAACACCCTCTATCCCAAAACGGAGCAAAAGGAAACGGGTTATAAACCGGCACCTCATCTCCTCCACCTGCCTTGGGGGAAGGCTGGCTGCGATGGGGGGAAATGCCCGGCTCTGGAGCCTCATAAAAACCACCTCGCTTCTCACAAACTGCTTCTAAAATATCTCTTCTCTCTTGTTCAGCGCAAAGAGTTGAAGCCTCCCGGCGGCCCAGGTATGTTATTTTTAACCGCTGCAAGAACAGCTGAAAATAGTCCCAAAGAATGTTCCTCTTTCTATGTAAAACCCATCTATATTGGCTCGGTTACGTGCAACGGCGATAACTTCCCACCTGCTTTGTAGCCACTCGAAGTGGTGTAGAACGAAAACATTTGTACAGCTTTAGGAGTCTGACTAGTGCTAGGTAGTCCAAAAGAAATTCTAACAAAAATATTTTGCCTTCAGAGCTATAATTTGGATGTGAATCATGCGGCCTGCAGGTAACTGGAAACATTAAAACGATTGCGCTTCTATTTTTAAATCCGCAGAGAACTCCAAGGAACCCGCCCAAACAGAGGGGGTGAGCGATGGGAAGTGTTTGCTTTGCCAGCGCCTGGCGGAATAACAACCTGAGATAATGTATTACCTCATCACTTCTGAAACTTTTGTTGTTTAGCTGAACGGCTCAGAAAAATTATGAAGCAAAAAAAAAAAGGTTTTCATAGATGCGGAGGGGATTCACTCACCTGCCAGGTAGAAATTTAGGGTGTGTTGCAAGGTGTTTTCACAAAACTGGTGGCTACGTATGTGCTTTGCTTTATTTAAAGTACTTGGGTTTGAGTTGTAAAATGTTTGTGTTAATTTGTGGTGGTCTAGGGAAAAAATTTTGAAAATTTAAAAAAAAAAATAATTGGAAAGTATTGACACGCCGTCAGTCTCGTTTAATTATCACTTTTAATTAAAGCACTGGAATTGAAGAAACTTGTAGCACCTTAGATTAAATAGTCAATTAAACATAAATAGCCCCAAAATGCAATTCGTGGGGAAACCCACAACAGACCGGTGGCATTTTAAACCCGGTTTTAATGGAGTTTTAATTCCTGCAGCGCTCAGGCAGAGGGCGCCTGCGGCGCGGAGGAGAGGGACCTGCAGCCTCCTCGGGGCTCAGGGCTCTGGGAAACCACCGACCACCCAGAATTAAACAGATTTTACTGATCAAAACTGGCCTTTTGGAGGGACGTGGCCGAGACGTCACACGCGGTGCCCCAGAAGAAGGGAGGTTGGCTGGGCCCACGCTGCGGCTCGTCCTCGGCACCGAAGTTTTTAACGTCGGCCGCGTCTCGCCGCTTGGTTTTCTGCTCGTCACTAGTTGTGGGGGAAAATCAGGGCAAGGATGTGGCCGTGATGGAGAGATCACCTCGGAGAGATCCACCGGGTGGAGGGTTTGAAGTGTTTAATGTGTGTGACGACCCTGCGCGTAGTGGCGAGACGTGGGGCGCCGGAATTGTGGCAGTCCCGTGGCTAAACTTGGGTGTGTCTTGCCAGAGACGGGGAGAAGTCTGGGGAAAAAAAAGAAAATAATGGTCTTGAAGGTCAGAGGAGCTTGCTGGGCTGATCCTCCCGCGTGGGCTCGGGCTGTGGGAGCTGAGCCTGGGCAGAACCGCGGTGTTTTGGCCCAGGGTGCGCTGGCTCGGAGGGTTAAAACCAGCCTGTGACCGAGACAGGGGAGTGTTGTGCCTTTTTTTTCTCCACATCGTTAATATCAGCGCACAGGAACTTCGCCTTTCTCTTGGACAAACCCCTGTTTCTCATTTCAACCACAGGGAGAGAAGTGGCACAGATCATGTTCCTATTTAGGAAACTTAAAGATGGATTTAGAGCTTTTTTTGTGTCTGTGTCACCCATTCGTACGCTTCTGCAAATCCCACCTCCTGAGAGCTCCTTCCCCACCCCTTTCTTCACACAGTTAGGGTCGACGTAGAGCTGAGGGATCTGGTGGAGTTGGGAACTGCCAGTGCTGGGTTAATGGTTGGACTGGATGATCTTCAAGGTCCTTTCCAACCGAGATGATTCTGTGATTCTGTTTCCATCTCCCCCTCGTCCATCCTTACACCCAAAATCACATTTTTTTTTAATTTATGCTCAGTGAATCCAAGCAATGCCCTTCCAGGTTCAAAGGACACAAACGTTCACTTAGTTTTACTAAAAATGAGGCAACGCTCCTCTTCAGGAACGCAGGCTCTGGCTGAGTGGTTCCAGCACCCAGAAGAGCCTTCGGACCCGCTCGTGGCGGCGCGAGCAGCGGTTGGGATGAGGTGCTGTTCTGGGAGGGACGGGACTAAACAGGGGCCGCGTGAAGCAGAGCCAGTGCCCCCTCGCCGGCAGGTCACGATTTATAGAGGAATGGATAAATGAATAAATCCCACCCTGCACGTCCCGTTAAGCGACTCCCCTTTTCCTCACCCAGCAGCCTACATGTTTGTTGTCTTTTAAGCACTTAGATTACCAGTGGAAATCACGTTTTAAATTTCATTTCACCATTCAAAATACGTTGGGTCTTTTTCAGTGGAAATCATGTTTTAATTTCATTTCACTGTTCAAAATACTTTGGGTCTTCTTCAGTGCAAATCACATTTTAAATTTCATTCCGCCGTTCAAAATACTTTGGGTCTTCTTCAGTGGAAATCACATTTTAAATTTCATTCCGCTGTTCAAAATACTTTGAGTTTTCTTCAGTAGAAATCACACTTTAAATTTCATTTCACCGTTCGAAATACTTTGGGTCTTCTTCAGTGGAAATCACACTTTAAATTTCATTCCACCATTCAAAATACTTTGGGTCTTTTTCAGCAGAAATCACATTTTAAATTTCATTCCACCATTCAAGATACTTTGGGTCTTTTTCAGTGGAAATCACATTTTAAATTTCATTTTGCTGTTCAAAATACTTTGGGTCTTCTTCCTACAGAGCAGTTAGAGGCAGGAAGTTTCGCCTACGCACAGATCTTTATACAGAAAAAGATTTGTGTGGTTTAGATGGTTGGGGATTTCTCTAGGAAAAATTCTATTCCAGGCACCTGATTTTACTTCTCATCTTCAGACTGACTGACACTTTACTTCAGGAGTTAGTGGGGGTACTCACGGCAAAAGATGCTGCTTTATATGCAGAATAATTGCAAACTACATAAAAAAGTGGTGATGGCATCCTATTGTTTTCTGGCCTTGTTTAGATTTTAAATGATTTAGCGTCTGGAAAATACTTGGCATTTAATTATTTGTCCAGTTTCCTTGGAAATGCTTTTGTAACGATGTCAGTGAAGATTTTTTTCAACTAAATAAGCACAGAGTGTTGTCCCCTCCTTAAATACATCTTTGTAATCGTTCTTAAAGGAACACAAACGCCTTTTTCACAGAATCACAGAATCATCTCGGTTGGAAAGGACCTTGAAGATCCTCCAGTCCAACCATTAACCCAGCATTGACAGTTCCCAACTCCACCAGATCCCTCAGCTCTATGTCAACCCGACTCTTCAACCCCTCCAGGGATGGGGACTCCCCCCATGCCCTGGGCAGCCCATTCCAACACCCAACCACTCGTTCTGTAAAGAAATGCTTCCTAATATCCAGTCTGACCCTGCCCTGGCGCAGCTTGAGGCCATTCCCTCTTGTCTTATCACTCATTACTTTTTGTGCCTTTGCCCTTTGTCTGTAGCGATAGATTAGAACTAAATAAATTATAAATCAAAAGTATAACATGAGAATTATTTTGTTATTTTAACACCAATCTTCTACCATCCAAAAGGATCCAAAATTCATGTAATTACTGGGGCAGGGGGCGGGGTTCCTTCATTACAGGGCTGCTGCAGCTCTGATGGTGCAGAAAGCTCAGGGTGGTGTAGGACAGAGCAGATACACACTCAAAGCACCAGCAAAGCAGCAGGTTCATAAAAAACCACCCAACCTTCTATGCAGACTGTAAATTATGTCCACATCAGACGTGTAAAATAGATTAAAAGAATCCTAAATTCTATTTTTTTTGTTGCTGAAACCGATTATTACATCAAAAGCTGCAACACTGCATCTCCTTCGTGATTTTGAATGTCCATGCTGAGACATCAGGGACTGATTTTTAGTCAAATTTAGGCAGCAGGAGGCACATCTGAAAATAAAGTCTTATGCTTGCAAGACATTCAACCGTAGAAAAATAGACAATCAATTGTAAATTGTCCTCTGCTGCTGGAGCCTGGTTTTAAATTGCCGGATAAGGAATTGCATTTTTAATGCTCTTCAAAATACCTTCGAGTCAGGGAGTTTTTGTTCTGCCGTAGCGCAGAGCCGAGCAGCTGGGCTGGCACCAAGATCCCGCAAGCTCCCGGAGCACAAACGCATAAAATAATAATGATAATGGATGGATCCGAGCACCTTCCTGAGCAGCACGAACAGCAATGCTGAACACCAGTCCGGGGCACGCCAGCCTGGCAGCAAAAAGCTCTGGAAGAATGCTTTAGTTCATTTATTTCAAAAGATAAAGTCGCTCCCGATGCAGATTTTGTCCTTAGCGTGGTCTATTTGCCTTCTAAACTTAACTGGGTATTTGGAGAGTCGCCGGCCCAAGTCAGTCAAATACTTTGGCTTCATGCGAATCCAGAGAACTGTGGTCAGATGCTCCTTATTTTGAACCTCTTTTCATTTTCCCCTTCCCCCATCTAAGCTTTGCCGACGTACCACAGCGTCGGGCTCCAAATCAGCCCTGCTCTGAGCAGTTTCATTTGCTCCAAAGGGTGCAGCACTCTGGGAACTGCGGCCAGAAGGGAACCACAATCAAACCACAATAAACTCTGCAGTTTCCAGAAGTCGAAGGCTCTCGTGTTAGGGGACAGCCCCAAACTCTGAGCTGCTCCCCTGGACAGGACAGTCCTCGGGGTTTCTTCCTTCCCGCTCCCCGATTCCCATAATTATTCGTCCACTGAGGCTTTAATCCACCTGCAACGGGTCAGTGTGGGATGTGGGTGACTCGGTTGTTTTGAGGAGGATGTGGCAAAGCATTTGTTGGCTGTCGTGCTGGGTTTTCCTCGTGCTCATGGTTCATCTCCAGAGAATTCAGTGGGTTTGCACCACTTTTACAAATTTTCAAATAACGGATGTGCTATAAACTAACAGAAAAGACATATTCCAGGGGAAAAATAGCTCCAATGATAATTTTATTAATTACTCAGAGTGAAAATATCCATCTTATTGGTAAGATATTTATCCATTATTTGAAGACAAGACATTTACAGCAACTGTATTTTTATTTTGAGGAAATCTTTACAATTTTCCTTTCCCACAGGGTGACTTTGGATGCTGGAAGAGCAGTTGCATGTCAGTGGGACTTGTTGCTGGACAATGTGACATTTGACGTTGTTTCTAATTTAAATCTTCCTTAAAAATTCATTTAAATGATATTTGTCTAAATAAAAATCTATTGAATCTCACTAATAATCACTCTAGTCCAATTACTATGCAGACAGCGTGATAACAGCTTCAGGTGCAGATTTTGGGTCCTAAGTTTAGTCAATAGGATTGTCCCAGGATTACAGTTGTGTCTATTTTAAGAGATCAAAATTTTATCTTGATTATTTACAAAGGAGATGATTTTCCTCTTCTTGTTTCAAAGAGAAAGCTGGCTGGGACACTCTGCGTTTCCTGGGACATCACATGCTACCATGTAAGAGAAAATTCCTCCTCTCTGCAACCTCTGATTCACACCCCATCCTGTCACACATCTTTAAAATGGTTCTACGTCATTCTCAACGTAGGAAAACCATTTTGCACCCTCTCTGCTCTAGCAGATAATGTTGGTTCTTTTACCAAATGTGAGTAGCTAGCCCATGAAACAGTAAGAACTGGGGACAGGGGTGGGGAGAGCTTCTCCTGCTCAGAGAATCTCCACAGATTTGTGCTTCACATGGGAAATGTTCCAAGTGGCTATTTGATATTTTATATTTGACCTGTGTATCAAACCAGTGACATTACTGGATCAGACTGTGCTTCCTTTATCTCTTCCTACGCTGAAGGAGAAGCAGGTTTCAGCCACGACTTTGGTCGTGACGCTTCTCCACGACTGCTCAGCGCGACGTGTCTAATTGAACAGAAGCTCATCAATGAAATCCCAGAGATCCAGGTCGAAATTTTGGGCTGGAAACCACCTCGACGCAAACAACGCCCTGGAATAACTCCCTGGTTTATGTGTTCTGGGTACCAGCTGCAAACCAGACACACTCAGATGTGCCCCTTCGAGCCAGATGTCTCGGCCGTTCTGACGTCAGCGTCTGCTTCCCGCTAATGTCATTTGTGCCTGACGAACCCCTCGGATGTTCCAGGTCGTTCTGCTGCTGGTGGGAGAGAGCTGAAGCACGGGAAGCCCCAGCCTCAGGTACCACGTCAGAAGAGGGGATAATCCCCCCGCGCATCCTATCACTGGCTCGTGGGCAAAGCTGCGGCGACGGCGACTCAACCGGCTACGGGCATCCAGCCCCAGCCAGCTCGTGCCTTGTGTCAGCTCCCTCGTAGTGAGGAAATGGAAATGGTTGTGTATGCTGTGAAAACACACAGCAGTTCAACGGTTATCTCCTGGCGTACTTCTTGAAAGCAGCTGCCTTTTAACCAAGAAATACCACGAGCGTTTCCCTCGAGTCCCGTTACGCCTCATCCTCGTGTGCGTGGTGGCATCCAGGGGCCGAATCAACCCGTGGTGTGAGCGAGTCCAGCTCTGGAAATGGGCCAGGAACTAAGCAGTCGCTCCTATAAATTAACATCTTCGGTTCAGTAACAAAATCATCTTCCTCTCGTGTCAGTAAAAGGGTAATAACGTTAGTTAGAGGAGAGAGGAAAAACAGATCACTGCCAGAAGGGAGCAGAGATTCACGCAAACTTTGAAAAATAGAGTAGTTGCTTAGAAACAGTTCCGCCTGTACGTCTCGTGATGTTTTCCCTTCTCTGGTTTTCATTAATACAAAATAATTTTCTCTCCCTACCTCTCTCCCATGTGCAAGAAGGTTTCCAGCATCCCACTCCCAGTCCTGGCTCTGCATCTGGTCTCTGGTGACTTGGGAAAATCCCGACCCTCCCCCTGTGCCTCAGTTCTTACACTCCAAAACGACGCTCGTGTCCAAGACATCTTCTGCCACAGCGTTCGGGTCTCTGAGGAAAAGTGCTACGTAAAAAAACAACAACAAAAAAAAAGAGGATTTGGCAAGTGAAATAAGGTTTGGATGAGTTTCCATCTTTGAAGAGTTTCAGGCCTGTGAAGCCAAAAATTAGTTTGTTTTCCTATTAGTTTTGCTTGTCAGCTGCCATTTAACCCTCTGCTTTTCTAATGGAGTAAAAAAAAAAGTCATCATACCATGAGTAGGCACGTCTTTTTTCCTATTCAATTATCTCTCATTAGTAAATACAAGTAGCTCCATTTAACTGCCTTGGGAACAATTTCTGCATCTATTGAGCTGTCCTACAGTAAGTCTTGTGGTTTCCTGTTGGCCTTGGAAAACGAGCACACTTCATTATGTGGAATGGTTTACTTCACCTCATTATTTTTTCATAATCTTATTGTGCTTCCCCTTTTAACAGCGATGAGGGGGGTGGGGGGAAAGCAAATAAACAAGCAAAAGTCCTTTTGGGACTAGAACCTCACCGACTTTCTTTTGGAAACTGCGTATGGATGTCAATTCTGTTAATTGCCCACTCCATAAGGGTTTTTTGGGGAAAAGTTGAGTGAGTTTGAAGGCAAGAAAAGCTCTTTCATAACCCTGCTAGCTGAAGCCTTTAAGAGTCTTCTTCATAAACCAGGCCAGAGCTAACCGGTCGAGCCCAAGTTAAGCTGGAAAGACTTTGTGTCTCGGATCCCTGTGCCTCCTCATCAAAGATTTCTCTTCGCTACGGGAGTGATTTCTTTACAGAGCCCGGCCCACGGCAGCCCCGGGCTCGCCTCACTCCTCCGTGTCTTGGCGACGCTCGCCATCTGCTCCTTTGTCTTTATCCCCCTCCACTGCAATCCCTGATCCTCTTTATGGCACTTTTCTTATTTATCCTCACGTCCCCTGACAAATCCAGGCGAGTCACTGCGCTTTAATCTGCCTTCGCAGCCGGGATGTAAAGCGCCGTCAGGGTGCTGGGGTGGGGCTGTGGGTGCTCTAAGGACAACGGGCACTTAACGGCTGCTTTAGGGCTCTGGCCACCAGCCCCGGGCTACGCTGAGCATTAATTCTGCTGGTGACCTGCGCCCGAAGCTTCAGAAGAAAGGGAAAACCTCCACGTTTTGCCTGTTGTGTGGAGCTCGGGGTTGATCCTCGTCGCCGGGGGATTGCTGCCGCGGAGCAGGCGCGGTTGGGTAACTCCAGCTCAGCAGCCAGAGCCAAAATCAGCTCCTCGGTCAGACACCACGGGGCTGCACCGGGGCTTTACCGGGACGTTGGCCTGTGGCCCTGCGGGAGCAAACCCCGGGGGACGCGTCCTGGGGCACCCGGGGCTTCACAGCAAGTTAAACGAGCGCTGGCTTCTGGGCCACCACGTCAGTAACCTCATAGAAACTGAGATTTATCTCACTCGCCACAGAAGGGACAGTAATAGCCAATAGAGTGAGATAAGTGTGGGTCGGGCCTTTAGTTAACCTCTGGTTTTATGAGGTTTTAATTTGTTTTACAATGTTTTTTTAATTTCCAAAGCATTAAAAGCCAGGCAGTCCACCCCAGCTGTCACAAAATTAAGCTTAACAGTTCATGACTGAGCCAAACGTATCCCAACAGACCCACAAATGTTTCAGATTTGCTTCTCCTTTGGGGTTTTCCAAAGAAAAGGTCATACCGCGGGGTGTGCCTGCTCCGGCAGAGCCAGATGTGGATTCCCCCCTCGGCAGAGCCGCAGCCGGCAGCTCCGACTCTGCCTCTCGCCAGCCCTGCCTCACCCTCACATTCTTCCCGTGTCTTGTCCTCCCTCTCACACCATTTCCGACAACAATCCAGCTAAAATAAAGCATCACAAAGAACGCGAGGGGTTTTCAGCCGAGCTGGATTCCCCCCTGGAGCTGGTACTCTCTTCTTCAACGCGCTTCTTTAGATTTCTCTTCTAACTCGAGAGCGACCGCCCCACAGCACCCCCACACCCCAGTTTCGTTGCCTTCCCCCAAACGCAGCACCCCGAGGCTGCTCTGACAGTGCCCCGTCACCCGGGTCACCCTGCAGTCCCCACCTCCCATCCACTGCTCACGTCCCCAGCAGGATAAACACGCGGCGATGCGGATCAACAGGAGCTTGGGAAAATCCAGACTTGGAAAAATCAGGATGTTCACCTTCTGCTATTGGCAGTTAGGGCTGGATATCAGGAATCCCGCTCTCCTCCACCACCCGCTGGGAACAAAACCAACCCCATTAACCTCCCAGAAGCGAGGGCTGGAATCAAACTGGGGGCTGCTGGAAGGGTTAATGCATTCCCATACGTGAAATCCTCAGAGAAAGGGTCTTCAGAAGTGCAAAGCACTATTGTGTGTCCGGCATCTGAGGAGCGTCTTGCGCAGGAGCTGCTGTGAGATTTCTAACTAGGATGTTCTGAGAAAGCTTTCACCTGAATGGGGGGGAAAAAAAAAAATAATCAAATCCATAAAGAGACTCTGGAGCTGATGTAGGTGGGTGAAACTCCGCGTAGCTCAGTGGAGCTGCGTCACACCAGAACGTGCCCCCGAATGACTGATGGCACCACGGTGAGTGGCAAGAATGGAACAATTCAGTTGTTTAAAGAACTGTGGGGTCTGCAGTCAGAGGTGCCATCGTGCTGCCCGGAGTCGCTGTTGCCCGCTCCCCGCCCAGGTGTTGTGCAGGGGAGGCTCGTGGGGGGCTCACCCCGCTGCTCTTCTCCTGCCGCCTGGGCTTCGAGCCCAGCGAAGAGGCTGAGGCCGAGGGCCGGCTCCTCTCCCTGCCGAGGACGGGGAACGGTGCTGAGGGCGTGTTTAAGACACAAGCCCCACGTCTTAAAATAACGCTACAACATCCCCTTCAATCAGCCCCCAAAACGGTTGGAAAAGCACCTGTAGCTCAGCCGGTTGCCCCTCGGCTGCGTCACGAATCGTCTCGCTGGACGCCCGCCGGCTGCACGTCCTCTCCTCCCAAAAGCCCTTCCCCTCGCTCCCGCGCGTCGCAGGGCGGCCCCGGCCCCCCCAACAAGGGGCCAAGATGGATTTTAAGAACCATCCTACACTCCCAAGTTTCGCCTGATGGGAACGGCTGCGGTTACGGGATGTCTCGCGGGATCCCGGGACAAAGCTGCTTCACCGCGGGCTCCGACCCGCAGCAGCGGGATCACAACGTCGCCGGGCGCCGCGTGAAACCGCGGCCGACGCTCGGGAGCGCGCGGTCGCTCGCCTGGAAAAGCAACAACCGGGAAAAGCACCCGGGTGGGCGGGTTGGACGTTGGGGGGAACACGGGAGGAAGAAGAGAGCCCTTGCCCATCCGGAGAACGGAGAAAGGGGGAGGCTGCGCCCACGTTCAGCACCCTTGAATCAGCTGTTGGAATCTCCGCCATCCATCTGCGGCTTCTCCTTTAGGCCCAGCTTCTGCACAAGCCCCCAGGGAGACATAAGCCCGGCCCAGGGCTTTGTGCAGCCCTTGGCACTAGCCAAGAGGAGCCGCCACCGTGGCTGCATCGATCCACCCGGCCGCAGCGGAGCCGACACGACACCAACGTGTCCTCCTCGCTCGCAGAAACTGCTCCAGCCAGCCTGGAGAAGAGGCAGCCGGCGTGCCGAGGCAGGGAGCTCGAAATCTTGTGAAAGCTCAGCGGAAGGGACACTGCGGACCTAAAAAACCCTGTGCTGAACTCATAAAACCACTAATGCCAAGAAGAACCAGGCCCAGGAGAGTGTGGGGGGGGCTGTGGAAGAGCCGTGGGGCAGCCCCACGTCGCTGCCGTCCCCATCCCCGTCCCCACCGCGAGGTTTTGGAGGGAAGGGCAGTCCCGGCGTTACCCCCCCGGGTGCAGAGGCCTCGCCCGCCTCCTCCGAGGGAAATCTGTGGCAAAACCGTTTACTCCCAGGTGTGGGAATGGTTTAAACTGGCAGGAAAGAGGTAAGATTTGACTTCTAGTTAACAGGCAGCTGGAAAGAAGCGGCGAACACGGGCAGCACGGGAGGAGGAGGAGGAGAAGCCGTGGCACTTGCCAGGCCACCGCTGCAGCTCCCTCGGCGCTCAGGGGCGCTCGGAAAGCCTCTGCCCTGCACAAACACTGCGGCGGGGGGGAAGAAAAAGACTCTGGGGAGGCCGGGACTCCACAGCACAGACTGTTCTTTCTTTACTGGACTTTTCTCGGGCCCTGACATGATAAACAATCCTTTTGTGTGAGATATAAACAACGCGAGGTTGCTGGCGAGGAACAAAGGCGGCGATTCAGCGCCCGGATCAGCTGAACGCTCCGCATGACGGGCCCCACGCCGCTCTTCCCGCCCGGGGCTTGGCCCCAGCGCCGCCGCCGCACCCGCCCGGCGCCTTCCCCCACCTTTCTCGAGGGAAACGCGTTTGCGGGGCCGAAAAGCTGAGCGGGAGACGGACCGGAGGGGTGAAGACACCCAACCCCGCGGGAGCGCTGCTGGGATTTCCCAACGCCCCACGGCAGAGCTGGTGGCATCACCGGTCTCCCCACAGCGGCCACTGAAACCTCCCGTTTGGCTTCGTGAGGATGAATCCTCCTGGCTCAGAGAAATAACTCAGAATCACAGAATCAGAATTTTGTAACGATGTCAGTGAAGATTTTTTTCAACTAAATA
>ML998422.1:36101-58614 GCA_010365825.1 Otus sunia | reverse complement strand
CGTCCCCGTCCGGTGCGGAGCCCTCGGGCTCCTCCGGTCCCCGCCGTCCCGGCCCCTCAGCGTCGCTCCTCTTGGAGCAGTCACCAAGCGCGGAGGTTCCGGCGGTTTCTGGCTCCGCGGGGTCGGTCGCAATAATTTAGGCTCGACTAAATCCCCGGGGAGGGGAGGATGAGCCCGGCTTTGCGACGGGAGTGACGGCGGTTGAGCCGGGCTGGTGTCTGCGGGTCCGTCCGGCGCCTGAGCCGGGTGTAAACTCAACCGGGACGTAGGGACGGGCAAGGACGGGGCGGTGGGCGCCGGGTTGTTAAAACCGTTCTCACTTGCGATGATTTTGGGCCAAATAACTGTAATCTCGTTCCTTCTCCTACGGTGCCACCAAAGAGGATTGCCCTTTGCAGCCTGGAAAATCCGCACTGCTTTGCAATCCCGTGTTTTGTGTTCGGACAGGAGGGAACTTTGCTGCCAGCCTCCATCCTCGGCACGGGGGTTTTGCCTCGGTGAAAAGCCGTTGTCTTTTTTTTTTTTTCTTTTTTTTTTTTCCCCCGTGCGGTTGTTTGACAGCACCGAGCGTTAACGTGAAGATCTGTGCGAAATCACCAGGGCTGGGGGGTGCTTGGCCGTACCCCAGCGAGACACGAGTTTAAAAAACAACTCTAAGAGTTTACCCGTCTTAATCTCGGGAGGAAAGGGAGTTTCTCGTCCGGCTAATTACAGGTTGCCGCGGACTCCGTATGCTTTCCTTGTGGGCGAGGAGGCTGGCGGTGACTCACCGGCTCGAGCATCTCTGACAATCCCATGCTTAAGGGAAATGTCTTTGCACCGACGCTGTGTCGTGGGAGTCGCTTACGCAAGGAGCGCGGTAACGGGACGGATCCTCCCAGGATTACACCGGGGAGAGCGCGGCTCATCCCCGCCGCGATGCCTCTCCGCTTGCCCGTCTGTAAAATGGGCTAACGCCGGCGCGGGGATTAGTTACGCCGGCGGCGATGCGCTTGCGGGGCAGGGGGGGGATGATTTTTGACTTTGATTTGCAGGGTTAATACATATTGTCGACTTAAGTCACGTAGCTGGGAGAGCTGAACGCGATGGCTGAAATTCTCCACGTTGGATCACTGACGACGCTGGATTTCTTCTCCCTGACCTTGCTGCGTGTTTCCAGACCTCGGCGAGGACTGGTCGCCGTCGCCCCTGTTCGTACGCTGCGGTCAGACCCCTGGGTTTGGGGTTGGGTTTGCTTTCTGCTGCACCTTTGAGCTCCTTCTATCGCAGGAGCGGGCCGGTCGGTTGGACTTTAAAACATCGCGGCAATTTTTTCTCTTTGGCACTTCCTTTTCGTCAGTGTTTAAGATAAAAAATAAAGCCTCGCGGTGCGAATTGTAAGACTTGGATTAATAGCTTCAGTAGAACGAAAGCTGCTGTTTGAAGTGGATGTAAAAGGGAAATAAGCAGTTGGCACGATGACTTGGGGCGTCGCAGCTTTCACCCGCGCGGAGCCAGGGCTGCTCCTTTCTGCCCGTTGTGAGTTGTTGCCCCGGCGTAGTGAGGAAAAACTTCCTTTTCCCAGCAAAAACGAGGGATGTCCTCAACGGAAAATGTGTCAGAAAAGTGACTGGAGTGGCACGTGCCTGCACTGTGTCATTTTTTGGGGGGGAAACATGGTGTTGAGACAACGCGAACGTGCGTTTTTGCTTCCTAAAGAAAGAAGCTGATAAAGGGAGAGGGTGCGGCAGGTCAGGGCTTCTACGTTCGACGTGTCTGGCGAGAGGCTCGTTGCGAGCACGCGGCTCGGAGGAGCCCCCTCACCACACCGGGGTGTTCTCGGGGGGCGTGAAACACGCGGCAGCTCCCGCCCTGCGAGCGGTGGGTGTTAAGCGTGCGGATCCCCGCCACGACAGAGGGAGGCGGGGGATGACAGAGGAGTTGTGCGCCCAAATACTTATGAGGATCAGGACCGTGGTCCTTCTAGTGACTTCATTTTTGTTGGTTTATCTTTCTGCTGAGTGTTTAGTGTGTTTCTGGCGTGCTCGGTGCCGTGCAGTTGCACGAGATGGGGGTTTGCTCTCCGTGGGGAAGCGCTGGAAGGGATGTTCTCTCGCCCCGTGGCTCCGACAGAGCTTTAGTTAAACTGTGCTCATCTCTTCGGATGACAGAAAAATAGATTTACCCAGCGGAAAGAGGGCCGGCTCAAAACGCTATGGGGAGAAAACGATGCAAAATCGGTGGCAAAATCTGCCACAGCCTGATTTGTGGAGGCGCTGATAGCGAGGGTCCCCCCGGGAGCAAGTGCCGGGCTCCCACAACCGGGCTTTGCGCTGGAAATAGTAGTGGCCTGGTTTAAGCAGGTGAATTTGTCTCAAACTTAATTCCCTTGCAGGCAGCCGCTGAGAAAACCGTGTTTATTTTAGATATGTGCCTCGTCGTTGGCTAAACGGGGAAGAGAGCCTAAGACGGGTCGTTTGTATAATTACTGTAATTCTTGGGAGTGTGACCCCGCTCCTGAGAGCGCCGTGCGAGCGGGTGCTGCTGCGCTCCTCAGTTTAATGTCTTTATCAAGCCTCAGCGTAAGGAAGGATGATTTTAGGAAATTCTGCACCTTCTGTTCCTGCCGCTGCCGTCCCTCATCCTACCGAGGCTGTTAATGCAGCCCCGTGGCACGTGGTGTGTTTATGGCCAGACTTCACAGCCCGTCGTCCCACGCTGCCGTGGGATCCTGCCATCGGCTCTTGTTGATCCCAGACGTGGCTGCGCTTTTCCCCCCCTCCCCGGGTCCTGGGTGCTGCCCCGTGTCCTCTCCCGTGGGCAGCGTTCGGAGGTGAAAAGTTGATGCTTAAGTGGAAGCCAGGATGCTGTGAGAATTAGACCGTGCATGCTCAATAGTCATCCTTATTAATTATTGCACTGTTATGACAATGCTTTTTTTTTAATGTAATACATGATCCGTGTCGGGCTTTGAGCCGTTGTTTTGCCTTCAGGACCTAACAGATTCATAATTTATCCTGAAAAGCACAAACTCTCTCCGAAGAGGAATCGATAAGTAACAGCGATGATGATGTGGGTAGGGCCTCGGGCTTAATAAAGCTGCTGTGTTTGTGTTGGAGACTTTTCTGGCTTTTATACAGCTTGGAGGCTTCATTCCTGTGCGGCTGCCGGTGCGTTCTTCAACCCAAGTTTTAGTCTAATCTGGGTGTTGAAATTAGCACGGTTGTATTTAGAGCAAAGGGAAGCAGGTGGTTGTAGCTCTGGAAAATAGGGTAAAGTTTTTATTTAAAAGCCGTTAAGCATATGAGAACCATCACATTTTTATAAACTTTCACTGCAACTCTTGCTTAACTGCCGCTTTTCTTGCGCTCCAGCTCTTGAGCAACAGCGTGTTTTTAAGGACGCCTTTTCCCTGTTGGAAAACCTCCGTCTGCAGGGACGGCGTGGCTGTCAGGAAGCGGCCCGGATCGTGCCAAAAACCTGCAGGAGGCTTCCGAGGGTCGGGTTTCTCAGGAGGGTAAATCTCGTTGAGGAGCTGCTCGTACCAAGCACGAGATGCTGCAGCCCTGCGACCTCAGGGCTAGGTCCGGCCTGGCCGCAGGCTGCCTGTCGCGTCTTTTCACAAATATTCCTCTTTTTGCATCCGCAGCGCCCGTTCTTCGGGCTGAAGGAGTTGGTGAGCTCGCAGGTTTTCTTGCCCCTTCCTTTTCACCAGGAATAACTATTTTGCTGGACTCCGATCACGGAGGTTCGATGATGATCTGCCGGGTTGATTTTTGCCGGCGATGAAGCGAGAGCTGCCCGGTCTGTATCCCGTCTCGTACAGCACCTAGTCAGAGCTTAGCGACTATAATGAAGGTATGAGGTCAGGTCAGGTTCAGCACGGCATCACTAATCCCAGCTCTGTGTTTTGGCTGTTCTCGCGCGCGTTAGGTAACCTGCCCGTGTCGGGTCAGGGATGCAGGCTGGGACGGAGGCAGCGCCCCGCGGTCGTGGGAAGGAGGAGAAAGCCAGGAACCTCCCTCGAGGACCTTCAGGTCTTGCTCGTTTGGAGCCGAGTGGTGTGAGGAGCTGACTTTGCTGGTAGCTATTCCGATAAGGCTCGTTAAGGAAAGAGCAGGGCTCGCTCAGCTCAGGCGTGGGGCTGCCCGTCTCAACTCCGAGCTGCACATGAACCTCTCGTTGGGGAGGGTGAGCCAGGCGCCGTTCCCTCCGTGGTGGGGGTGAGGGCTGCTAATTGCAGGGATTTGGGTGGATTTTTGGTTTAGGAGTTGATCTGTTTTGACTTGCTGCCTCACTCGTGGGAGCTTCCTTCTGGTGGAGCTTCACAAAGCGACATGGGTGACTGACGGTGGGGAGCAAAAAGCCTCCGGCTGGGTCTGGCAAAATGAGATTTCTCGTGGGTTTTGGCGCTTTGGTTCCTCTCTGAAGGCACCTGAGGGCTCTGGAGGGTCCATCTCGGAGGTGCTCTTGTCCTTTCTCCCGCCTGGGNTTGGGTGGATTTTTGGTTTAGGAGTTGATCTGTTTTGACTTGCTGCCTCACTCGTGGGAGCTTCCTTCTGGTGGAGCTTCACAAAGCGACATGGGTGACTGACGGTGGGGAGCAAAAAGCCTCCGGCTGGGTCTGGCAAAACGAGATTTCTCGTGGGTTTTGGCGCTTTGGTTCCTCTCTGAAGGCACCTGAGGGCTCTGGAGGGTCCATCTCGGAGGTGCTCTTGTCCTTTCTCCTGCCTGGGACGAGGTGGAGGTGCCGGGCCGAGGTCGTGCGCTGACTCTGTGCTTCTGGGACCGGAGCCCTGGTGACCTGGCCGTGGGTTCCGGCCCTTGTCAAAAAATCCCGTGGCGAATCAGGGGAAGAGCTGTCATAGTTGTACACTCCTAAAATATTTCTGGAAATACCTTTGTAAACATAGCGAAAGGCCACCTACGATACAGGAGTTCCAGATCATGTTTAATGCTTAGTTTTGACATTAGCCCTTAAAAAAAAAATAAAATATTTTTTTTCTTTTTCTGAAGGACATGTTCTCAACACGATTGACATCTTAACAAAATAAGAAAATTAAAGCCCCTTAAAATGATGATCCTGGAACTAACAGTCCATCTTTCCTGCTCTGTGATTGTACTTGTTTCCGGTGGAATGCTTATTTAGTTAAGCGTGCTCGATGATTTATTTTTTTTTTTCTTTTTCCCATTATGCCCTGGAAGACACAAGTGATGAAGCTAAGCTACACTTAATTATTTTACCTTGCTTCCTTTTTATTTCTCCCCTTGGTCTCTTTTAATTTGCCTGATCGAGTCGGGGCAGAGAGCACAATCCCACAGCTCTGCCAACCACCACGGAGGACCAGGATGCTCCGTGCTTCTCCGGCTTCGCTGCTGCTGACTTCGTACCAAAACCTGACAAATTAATTTTGGTGGTCTGAGGTCCTGCAGAGAGGATGTGGGAAGCGAGGAAGCTGCGAGTTACTTTCCTGCTGTGTATTTTTTCTGACTTTACTCTTGTTTTAGGTGGGCGTTTCGTAGTGAGTGTTTTAATTTCTGTTTACAGAGGCTTGCAGACTCGCACAGAGATTAACTAAACCCAGCTTTCTCTCTGCTGTCCCTTTCTGAAAGGCAGAGGCAAAACTGGACAGGTTCTTGTCTCGCTGCCTGGAAGGATGAAGGTCTGAATTAGCGATAGGTGGAGGCATCCTTACGGCGCTTTGGGATGCCCGGCTTTCACTCTCTGTTTTTATGGGTGTGGTGACCAAGCAAGAAAGACTGTTTGTGTAAGGATCAAGCTTATTATAGTTCAGAGCTAGGTGTGACTCACGGCTCGGCGTAATCTCCCCACTGCATTGCTCCACTGGAAACATGGTGTGAGCTGAGGGAGGGGGGGGGGAATTAATATATTGCTAAAAATTCTGGGCAGAAGCAGCAGAGAAGCCGACAGGTAACGTCATAAAGTCATCCGTGGGTGGGGAGCTGACAAAATCTGGAGTGTTGTGGTGTAAAATTTTGCTGCTGTTGTTTTCTTGTGCGTTAAAGCCCCCCGAAGGCACGGACTGATCATATGGATGGGATGGCCTCTGCCTCTCGGAGACCCCCACAATGGGCTGGTTTGCCCTTTCTTCGTCGTGCTCCTCGCTGGCAAACAGACACTGGCTCAGAGGCTGCCTGTCACCCCTGCTCTGGGACCTTGGCATGCCCAGATCTTAAGAAAACAGATTAGTTTTTATTTTTTTTTTTAGTAACAGGGCAGGGAAACCTACCGAGCCCAAACTCTGCTTCAAATCAGAATATACACGGTGCGAACGGTGTATTTAAATGCATTTGAAGATGAAAGTCCTCTTCGGTTGCTGGTGTCTTTTATAATGTTGACTTAAAAGCTGGAGTTTAAAACCCAGAGAGGTTGCACATGGGCTTTTGACGCAAAAGGAAACGTTTTCCTTGGGCTGAAACTGTCAAGTTTCCTAATATAGTTTTGGTTGCTGTGTCCTGCTGCCTTGAGCGAGCAGGAAGCGGATGCCCGAGGGCTGAAGGAGGACACCTGCTTCTGGCTGAGTCCGAGATCAAGTCACGCTTAAGGCACCTCCAAAAGCTGGTCCTGCACTGATGGCCAAGGCTTGACTTCTTGTTCTTGATGCGAGCTGGGGCTTGGGGTTTTCTCAGCACAGCACCAGCGTGTCTCTTGCCAGGCAGCTTTTTTGAGACTGGCTACAAAAATAAATAAATACCGAGTTTCGTTTCTTTTTCTATTCAACCCGCTTTTGTGCCAGAACTGAAGATTTCGCGCCACGTTGCTGATTTTGATAAGATTGGCTTTCAGGAACCTGGGCAGTCTCATTGGAAAAGCAAGTGGAATGATGAAGGCTCCTAAATATTAGTAATCCAGAAGGCTCTTATCAGGGGTGTTGAGTGTATGGTTGTAAATTTGCATTTTTTGTGCTTTCCTCTTGTATTTGCTCACAACTGATAAAGCAGCTGGTGCCAAGCAGGAACGTGGGAAGAGTTTTTCTGGAAGCAGAGCTCAGTACGTCGCCCTAAGGTGACCGGGAGGGTTAGTCCGGTGTTGAGTCTGGTATGAAACCACGTATTGTTTGTAAAAAAAGGTTTTCTCCCAGGGGAGCGATCTCCTTCGTTAGCTGATGCTGATGGCTTGCTCCTCCGCAGCTCGCAGAGGACCACGCTCCACAAGTATGACAGCGTGTTCAGGCACGACAGCAAAATGGGGTGAAGTATTTCCAGCAGCAATGAACTCAGTCATCCTTTCTGGACAGGACAATTTTTTTTTTTTAAAAAAAAAACAACCACAACACACCACAAAAAGCCCCAGTGAATCAGCCTGAAACCATTTGCTGGCAGATCTGCAAAACACCTCCGGGTCCGGCGGGCACCGCGCTGCTCCTTCCCGAAACCCCCACCCGTGGCAGGAGAGGGGCTGGGAGCTCAACGAGCCGTTTCTCTTCTTGCTTTTGTTGATTTAAGCAACACCCTGCAGCTTTTATATTGTTTTAGAAACATCTCAAGGTGGAGAGTAATTTATTAATAACCTCTTAGCTTTGTTTTGAGCCCGCGTTATTTAAGCCCGATGCGGTCAGAAAGGTGTTCTACCTTGAGTTCATGCGAATGTTTAAAGATCAAGGGGAGAAGAGCAGTTAAAACTGAAATTAATACACTTCTGAATGTGGCCTTTGGAGATGCGATCGACTAATTCTGTCGGATTTAATTTCA
This sequence comes from Otus sunia, assembly GCA_010365825.1. Lineage (NCBI taxonomy): Eukaryota > Metazoa > Chordata > Aves > Strigiformes > Strigidae > Otus > Otus sunia. Next base: position 50,922 of record ML998422.1, on the reverse strand, counting down.
GGCTTATTTAGGAGCTCGTTGGTGCGGAGGAGCAGGACGCCCTTGCTGCTGGGCTGGAAGTTCAGCCTGCGATGGGCTGCGCCCCGCTGCCGGGGTGGTTGTTCCCGCAGCTCTCCCCGCCTGGCGTGAGCCCTCCCTTGGGGCAGCGGCGGTCTGGGGGTGTTTAAATCACGTTAATTAGCAGCCTGAGTCGCTCTCCCTGGAGGCGAGTGGGGGCTGCTCCTGCCATGGCCCCGCGACCGACGCAGGGGCGCTGGGTTCTCGCTGAGGCTGTTGGGTGCTGGAGCAGCGACACCCACCACCCCATTTTGGGGCAGAAGGAGCTGCTGTCTCCTCGGGCCACCCCAGCACCCTTCTGCAGCGGGTTCTCGCCTCGTAAACTGCCTTATCCTGGAGAAATTACTGCAGGCGGCAGTAAATCCTCACCTTTCCTGATCAGGTCATAAATCGCTTTTATAAGCTTTGATAGCAGAAGCGGAGGAGGATCTTTGTGGAGGGGGTTCAGGCCTGTAGCTGGTGGTGTCAGAATCTGGTCCTGTGCGTAACGAGGTGGTTATTTATTAGATTTGAGTCTTGTGCTCTTTTGCGGGTGAATGTTTAAAATCCTGGCCTGGCTCTTGGCCTCTTGGTGGATGCAACTGCTTTTTTTTTTTTCTGGGGTTTTCCCCAAGATTATTTATGAAACAGCCAGTGATGCCCTGGCTGGGCCGTGGCAACTCTTCCCAGTCTCGTGTTTTTGCTGCCTAGCACTCCTCTTGTCTCCTGCCTCTGAAACAAGGCTGCAAATCCTTCCAGTGTCTCATAAGGGCGAGGCTTAATTAAGCTTTTTATAGCATTTTACAAGCATTAGCTAACTAAATATTGTGACATCCCTATGGGGTAGGTGTTTTTTTTGCTTATCCTAATAGAGCTGTTTCTATCTGCACGGGCATTCGAAGAATTGTGTTGGGAGGGAGATGCTTGTGAAATGAGGTTCCCGATGGTGCCCCATCATTGAGGGCAGCCCACGCCCGACATTATGCCAAGCTGCTCTAAAAATAGGTGGATTTGCAGAGGTTTGAGAGTGCCGACGTTATCCCGTGCCCGCGTGATGCTCCGACGGAACTGTGAGACCGTGTCGTAACGATGCTCCTGGAGGTAGGAGCATCCTTAAAAATGAGCGGCTTTTGGGACACCTGAGGCTGAAGATGCTGCTGGTGGCCTGCTGATAGCGATGGCTGGAGCTCAGATTTAAAATGTGTTTCTAAAAGAAAAGGAGAATGGAGAGTAGGGGGAAGGTGGGTTCCGTGTGAGCTGCGCTGAGCTTTTCCCTGGTTTCTTCTACTTGTGGCACTTGGCGAGAGATTGGGGGCAGGTGAAAGGGGGCCCGGGCGCTGCTGCTTGGGACGAGGGAGGAGAAATGTCAACCTTCTGAAACACCCTGCTTTATCTGGACGGTGATACGGCAAATTCTGGGGAACAGCAGAATGCTGAGAGCTGAAAGATGCCAGTGTTTGCCTCGAACGTGGGGGGTTTGTAATCAGGAGGCCCCAGCAGCGAGCGGCACGACTCCCGCTCCGGTCCCTCGCGTTTCGCCCGCATAGTTCAGCGCTTGTGTCACGGCAGAAGAGGCGTTGGGCTCGGAGGATTCCTGACAGTCTAGGACATTGTGGTTTCTAAAACGAGGAGTCACACACGGTTCAAAGGCAGCGTTGCCACCACTGTCAGCTCCGGGGCTCGGTCGGTACCTACTCGGTGGAAGACTCCGTCTGAGCCGCCGGTGCTGTCGCCAACACCAGGAGAAGGTTTATTTTCTCTTGAGCTTTTCCTCTTCGGCCTCTTCTACCTTCTTTAGCTTGTGCTGTTTGTGTTTCAAATTTAGCTTCCTTGCACTGCCTTTTGCTTTGGTTTTGAGTTTGCTCCCCTGGGGGTTTGCCAGTCTTCCACCAAACGTCTGGGAAGCTGCGTGCTCCAGCAAAATCCATCAGCAGAAGGACTAATATACTCCTACGGTTTCAAAAAGGTTGACCCAAAAGTAGTTGGGATGAAAGTCTTCCGTGAGTTTATTGCTCTACGGTTTCTACTGGAGGGCAGCTTCTTGTAGGAGGCTGCGCCGAGATGGATAATCCTCATCTGTGGTGTTTTGTCAAAGCGTTCAACCTCCCGCCAGCTCGGGGGCTTGACGGTGAGATTTGAGCAGATGCAAACCACGGGAGAGGGAATGCGAAGGATCGAAGGAGCAACTCTGAAGGGGAGCAAGCTGGGAGGAAGTAACTGAGCTACTCAGCCCAGAAAATGAGGATTATAACGAAGGACCCGAAGCCTGAAACTTCACGTTCTGAAGCGACCCAGCCAGCACATCAATCAAACGGTTTATTCCCTTGAAAGTGATTTTTTTTTTTTACCATATTTTAAGGTAGAGCTGAACGGGAGGGAGAGGACATAAATATTCTGCATCCCTTGGCCTCGCTTCTCCTGTTTGTTTGCAGGGAGATGGCTGAAATGGGATAAACATCTGTAGATGTAAAGCTGGGTATATATTTTGCAGCGTTTCCCCCCAAAATATGCTGGGTGCTGCGTAAACACCCACTACTGCGCTGCCACGCGGCGCCATCCGTGCCAAATCATTTTACTGACGGGGTGCAAATAACAATGTGCCATTGTCCTGCGCCCGGGCGGGCGGTTAGTCAAATAGAAATCTTTTCCCAGATTTCGCTGGGGAAGGAGGTGCTCGTCTTCCCCAGCCATCTATTCTGATCCTCTACGCAAATTTTTGGGAAACCTCATTTGCGTGAGGCCAAACTGAGATGTGAATCCTCCGGATTTACGGGGCAGAGCTGCCTCTGCAGCCCCGTCTCCCGTGGGGCGATGTCAATATTCCATTTTTAAAGCTGTTTTGATATTTTGGGGGGGTGGGTTTGTTGGGATATTTATTTTTTTTTTCCCCTCCAAGTTTTGAAAATCTCCGTGAGGGAAGCACGACAGCTCCCTGGTGAATTAGTTGCTGTAATTTCTTAGATAAAATATTGAATATACACTTCCAGGGTACCACGGGTACAACCTTTGGGGTTGCTGGTTGGTCCTGGAAAGCCGCTGACAAAGCGTTTCCCCCACGGTGGCCGTGATGTGGGGTGGGCTGCAATATCAGTGCCAAAAGCAGCGAGAAAAATCTTGCTTCTCGCCGGAAGAATGATGGGAAGGGGATGATGGGACCTTATCCCAACGGGACGGTGGCTGCCAGGCGTTCCTGCCCACCATTCTGAAGCTCTGAAGAGCGCGTTGTAATTCGGAGCCCGTAGCAAAGCATCGCCGATTCCTAAGTTCAGCGCTCGTTAAGCTCCACACTGTCATTTTCCCCCCTCTTAAATCAAGCTTTTAATTATCTGAAGAGCTTGGAGACACATCTTCTCGCCTCTGTTTTGTACCTGAAAATACAATTAAGGAAAACATGCTGGTTTTCCAAAACCTGACATTAGTGGCTACAGCTCTGTGCAGCCCGGTGGGGGAATTAAATGAGAAAAGCTTTGAGGGATGTGCAGGATTTGGAAATATCTCGGAGGAGCTTCGAGGGATGTGCAGGATTTGGAAATATCTCGGAGGAGCTTGGGGAGTGTCTGCTAGGAGGGAAATTAAAGGAATTTAGGGCTAGTGGCATCTTCCGAAGCACGCTTTGTTGGTGTTTCTGGGTGCTTCCCTCCCGGAGCCAGGCAGTGCACGGGGAATCCTTCTAATTAAAGTCTTTGCAAATTAAGGCAATTTGGTTTTGGCTCTTCACTAGCAGCAAGAGGGAGATTTGGACGCCGTCCTTTCTGCGGGAGGGCGGTGGGTGGCAGCGGGGGGCAGGACTTGCAGGGTCTGGCCGTTACTTTTGCAACGTTAAAGAGCAAAAGCTTTGGGTGTGCAGAGCGTTGTGTTCGGTGGGGCTTTTTTTTTTCCCCTGGAATAGCTTAAAATGTAAATATTTAGAAAGCAGCCTTTCCTTGTGAAGTACTGATTATGAAATATTTCTCAGCTTAAAGAAACGGGCTGTACAATAATGGAAAAAAACCCTGTAACGTGAGATAGGGCGGCTTTCTTCGGTATTTCAGATCCGTGACAAAGCTGTGTAATAAAAAAAAAAATCTGATAAACTTTGGTAAAGATGCAAATTCATCCCAAAAATCTGTAAAATGCCAAAGGTGGGGCATTTTGCATCGGGGGCTTTGCATCCCCATCGGATGCGCTGGAGACGTTCCTCTAGGATTTTCAGGCAACTTGTTTTCTTTGTCCTGTTGCCCTTTTTAATCTCGTTCTGGTTCCAGACAGGGGGAAAACTGGCACCCTGGGGTGTTTTTGGGGTGAAGTTGCCGCGATGGTGATGCTGGCCACCATGCAGACTTCGGCTGGAGAGGAGAGGCTGGACTGTTCAGGAAGATTAAATCATGGCCGTTCACCATTTAATTTGCTTAATTCCTGCTGGTGTGTCCTGCAAATAACTGTCAGTATGGCAGAGATTGTAGAAATGACTACTATTTTACCCTAAATATGGGTTTTTTTGGCGTATTTCTATTTGCAGTGCAGGGGGAAGGCTCACTTACAGGTTATACCCAGCTGGGGAAGCAGTCGCTGTAGCATCCCACGTGCCCCCCGATATATTTACGGGGGGTATTTGGGTGTGTTTGACCCCTGTAGCCTTTGCTGGATGATATATTTGTGGTTGCAGATCTCTTTGGGCTTGGATTTCCTACCTGTTAACGGAGGAAGAGAGGACAAGGAGAGCGTGTTTCCCTTGGACAGGAAAGAAAATAATAAATAACAACTGAAACCGGAGAGGGAGGTTGTTTCTTCAGTTGAACTGGGCGATAAATCTCTGCAGCAGTTCATCGCCCTGTCGTCGGACCCGGAGTTTTCCATCTGTGTTTTGCCTGACATTTTTGAGCGCGAGGGAGTTTGCTCAGTAACTGCAAATGCCATCAGTTAGCGGCTGTGGGCTGTGCTGCTGCTCTTTTCCTCCCCAAAAGCCACGCTTTGCTGCGTACGCTTATTTTTATTTTTTTTTTCTGAATGCCAAACCCACCAGAGGGAAGTTAGCGTTTATTACAGTGAGTTTTCATTTAGAAACTGTTCTACAGCTCTTGCCGGTGGTTAGAGAATCCAACATGTGACTTCTAATTCGGGATGTTCCCTACATCATTGATGGGGCAAGAGCAAGAATTGCCTGCCAGATATTGCTGTCTGAAAACGCTTGCTTTCAGGATTACCTTCAGCCGACAATAGCCCTGAGATTGCTCCGGTGATAAAAGAATATTAAGTAGTTTTTCTATGCGCACGAAGTTAATAAGTATATGATTAGTGAGCGTGGAAGATAATAGGAATGGTATTTAACCAACAAAGCCAGGAAATTCCAGATTAAAGCGTGGATGTTTAACTTGCTGCTCTTGGGGTTTGGGAGTTGCGTGCCGTTAGGGAGTTTTGCCCATCTTTAGGAATAATCCTGAAAAGAGACAGTTTTAAGGCTCCAAGGAGTTTTGCCCATCTTTAGGAATAATCCTGAAAAGAGACATTTTTAAGGCACCGGGGAGTTTTGCCCATCTTTAGGAATAATCCTGAAAAGAGACAGTTTTAAGGCTCCAAGGAGTTTTGCCCATCTTCAGGAATAATCCTGGAAACAGCTTTTTTTTTTTTTCAAGGCACAAGGAAAACAAACAGGTTTGTTCATCTTCCATGTAATACTGAAATTTCCTGTCAATACAGCAACACCTCCCTCAACCAGCCTTACAAAATTTTTCCCCTCTTCCTCACATGCCAAATTTTCAGCTCAGGGTGAAATTTTTTTTTTTTTCCCTAGCAGTTTCTATCCCTTGACAGTAGGATTTTTATCATGACTCTCTTGAACTGCAAAAAAAAAATTAAATAATCCAGCAGAGCTCTTTGCTGGGTCCAGACTCCTGCGGATGTGCACTGCTCTCCGTTTCTGCCTCGAGGAATGCAGAAAATCAGGATTTGAGTGCACAGCAGGAGCACACACCTTTCTGAAGCTTCAGACCTGCTAAAACTTAAGATTTACATAATATACCTTTGGCCAGACTCATTTTTGCTCCCTTCTGGGAAGGAGATCCGGACTGGGGCATTTATTTTCTTCTGCAAGAAGAGGAATTGGTTGGGGTTTGGTTGGGGTTTTTTTTTTGCCTGAAAGGGGCTTTTTGTTTGGTTTTGTATAAGCAACCTCTACTAATTACAGTGTTTTGGTCTTGCTTTTATTTCCTTTGCGCACAAGCAGGGTGCTTGGAGGAGGGCTGCCTGCCCCGGGGAGGGTAGGGATGCTGAGCACTCTGCAAATATATAAGAGAGACTTTCTGCTACCAAATAAACTCATTTATTCTCCTAGCTACTTGTCCATAATTTTGGAAAGAAAAGCTTCAACGCCTTTAAAATGAAAATTGGAGGGTTTTTTTCCTGATTTTGCTGACCCCTTGGTATGCCCATCAGTAGCAGAGTTGTTACAGCCTGTTTTTGTGCGGGGAGAAAGCAGCAAAATTTCTATTTTTTTTTTTTTAATCCCAATTATCAATTAGTTAAACAGCAGTCCCAAAGCACAATTAATTTCAGGGGGGGGAGGTTTATTTTCCCCACTCAGCACCTGCCATCGGATAGTTCCCAGCCAGCTCAGAGGCTGCCTGGCCAGGCTAATTATTTTATACTTTGTAATGCGAGCTGAGCGCGTTGTTGGTCTCGTTCCTAGATTGATGCCCAGGTGCTGATCCGGGCGCCGCCGACCCCAGCTGCCGGGAGGAATCCATGAGCCCACGACCTCGGCTATGGACATCGTCCTGTCGGATTTTGTTCGCTCAACGGGGGCAGAGCCGGGACTGGCCAGAGACCTCCTCGAAGGTAAATCAAATAGGGAATAAAAGAAGAGCCAGGGGGGTGGCTGACAGGGGGGCTGGTAGGGAAAAAAGAGGTTGCAAGAGGGGCTGGCCAGACCCCAAGGCTGGTGGTTGGTGAGTGCGATGCTGGAGATAATAAAATCGTGCCCTCGGCGGCGCGGCTGGTGAAATTCTGCCTTGGTTTCTTGTTACACGTCCATCAGGTAATGAATTTCAAACGTTGGGAAGGAGAACGCATCACCCAGGAGCACGATTTCCCTTCTTCCTCCTCTCCGTTCCTGTGTGTTGTTCACTGAGAGCAGCAAAACTTAAGTGTTGGGGTTGTTGGTTTTTTTTTTCCCCCCTTTATAGCAGCGATGCCTTCAAAAGGGTTGAAGGAATAGCACTAGGTGAAGGCTGCCCGTGTTTTCAAACTAATACAGGAGTAATTATATAGGCAAAACCGTGCTGTTACTGGTCTATCTTGTTCTGCTTGTGAAGGTGGTTTGATTATGCCGATATAAATTGCTGTTTTGTCGGTGCCAGTGACCTCTCCTGGCAGAGCGTCCCCTCGGAGCCCCATTTACCGGCGTGGGAGGCTCCTACTGAGCAGGTTTAAGGCGATGGAGATGCTCAAGGTGCTCAGGAGTTGAATCCAAACATCATCCGTGTTCAGCCGACGGGTCGGGCAGCCCCCGAGAGCCTCGGCACGCCGCGCTGGCGGCTTCCCAGTCCTCTGCCTAGTTTAAGTGCTTGCCCTAAAACACAGCGTGATAGTGGCCTTCTCAAAACCTCCGTCAGATGAAGAAGTTCTCATTAATGATCACACTTAGTTGAAGGCTGCAGGTAATTTTTTTTCACCCTGTACTTACAGCAACAGGAAGGGTAAAGGAGAAAGGACACCGGGTCTTAATTTTGGGGCTGCAGACTTGCTCACGAGCATTGCCTGGGGGTTAATGCTGACAAAAGGATGGGGAGTAAATGCTGCCATGTGCTGTAATGCTGGAGGACAGAAATATTGCATGAGAAGCAGGGCTGTTTGTACATAATTAACCAATCTGTAATTATAATGCAAGACCGTACTTGCTGCATTTCTTCCTATCATCCTTTTTCTTGTATAATACAGGTCACTTTTTTCTTGCTGCTTGAACTCAGGAGCCGTTGATGCTCCTACAGCATCCGCACGGTTCCCCGGCTGCTCCCGTGCCGGATGCTGTAGCAGTAACAAATTCAAAAGCCCTGAAATTGTTGCTAGAATCTGTGTCTTTAGGCAATTTGCTCCACCTCCTCGGCTCCAGCTTGGCACTCACAGCATCAATTCGTAGCTTTTTTTCCTCTTCAACACTCCCATTAGCTGTGCCGGGTTCAAGGCTTCGCTCTTTAATTTTTACAGCTGAGCATCGTCTCGGCGGAAGTCTGGCAAGTTGTGGGTTTTGTGGTGTGTTTATGTTCTGGTTTCTGGGCTTAGGCTGCTTTGTTTCGTATCAGGATTTCTAATATTATCTTTCGGAAGAAATATTTAGGCTTGTGATAGAAAAGGTTAAAGCAGATATTCCCTCAAACTCTCCATCTCCCGCTTGGCGCACGGGTTGATTTATTTTGACAACGGCAGTTTTAGCTCATTTTTGTGACATGCTGCTGAGTCGCTGCTCTCTCTCCTGCAGCCTCAGCAGAGTTGACAACTCTAAGGGTGGAAACGAGGGGGGAAAAAACAGAGATTTTTCTTTTTTGGGCAGGTATTAGTGAAAGCAGCCTGATAAAATAGGCGTCTAAAGTGAGTTATTCAGAATGTGAAGTTTGAGGGTGATCTGGGTGATTTAAGTCTTTTTTTTTTCTCTGTGTGTGCTTTGAGTTCTGTGCACGTGTCAAGCAAAGTCGCTGTCTGGTGGCAACGACAGGTCTTCTGAGTGATGGATGTCTCTGTCCTTCTGCTCTCCAGCGCTGCTGGAAACCCCCCAGCTCGACAGCAACGGGCTGCAGCGTACGAATGCCCGCAGAGCTAAAGAACTGGGGGAGAAAAGGACATAATAATCGGGAGAATTTATTTAGGTTCTGCTCCTTGAAATCCTCCTGTGTTCTGGCAACGCAAGCTGCAGTGTCACATGGAAGACGGGCTCCGGTTCTCTCTGTGGTGTCCCCAGAGGACACCGGGTTTCCCGACGAGGAGGGAACCTCCCTTCTCTCATCCACGCACCGGCGGAACCTCCTCTGTGCAAAAGTTGCCCTGAACGCTTCAAACCACCCCTTGTGTTGGCAAAAAAATTGCCAAGTCCATCAAACAGCCTTTGCAGGTGCTCGCGGATCACCGGGTTGTCCCGTAAAACTGGGATCTGAGTCCTTTTGGCTGCTCTTGTTTCATGTGGAGTTTCCAAATTTTAGCTTTTTTTGGTGTTTTTTCCAATTTCTGAAGCGGCTGCCGGTGAAGGTGGTTGGTCAGTGCAGTGGGTCGGTGTCGCTCATGTGTCCTCCTGTCATTGTTAAAGCCAATAGTGATGCGACAGCAAATTTAATTTTAAACTGATGGGTCATTCTCATTCCTTGATACTGATTCATTATTCCGTTTAAAAACCAAAAAAGAGGCAAAACAAAAAAAAAAAATCCCCTTGACTCAAAAGGTAAAGCTTAAAATAACTTTCTGTTTGGAGTCAGTCATTAAACACTGCAAATTACATCTCTCAAAAGAATTTAAATACTTGAGGAGCGTATTTCCTTTAGGGAATTAGACATAATGACTTCTTTTATTGTCCATGAGCTATCATATAAACCAATTGGCGGTTTATATATCTTCCCTGTAGTGGAGCTGCCATATATAAAGTTGGCTTTCTTTCTACATTGTCTGCTAACTTGCTAATTTAAGAGCCTAGATTAACAGTGTTCATAAAAAAAAAATCACAATTTTCCTAAATGTAAGCCATATGGTAGATTTTTTTTTTTTTTTTGCGGTGTATTCTTGCCTTTGGAAGACAGTGGCTTCTAAAAGGTCAATTTACTGCAGACTGGAAGACTTAAGCACATTAATATATATTATGTTCTTGCAGCTTGCTGGGTAATTAAAAGGAAATGGAACTGCTTTACTCAACTCCACGAAGTTCAGGCTGTTTTGCTGAATAATTTATCTGGCCAGTAATGGCACGAGCCTGCTGGAAAGGCTTCTGGAGAGCACCTACCCCAGCCAGCACCTCGCTTGCGTCGACACTTCGGGTGTCAGCTCAGAAAGAGTCGGGTGGCTGTCGCTGAAACCATGCGGAGGGATTTTAATGACAAATCCTCAGCTTTTAAAGCTGCCTGTTGTCGCTCGAGCGTGGTGTGGGGGTAGAGAGCAGGAGGGTGTTCACTCTGGCCGCAGAGAACCGGCCCGTGGTGGTCAGAAAACAAAACTCTCGGTGAGACCTGAGGCTGTTGGCCGTTTGGTTTCTATAGGTGCCGGTGGACACTGCACAGCCTGACCTTCCATTCCCTTTCTTAAGGGCAAAATGATGTTTATTTTACTCCAGTCCCATGCTCTGTGCTCAGCGTACGCCGTTACAGTGACCCTGCCCTTCTTCATTTTAGAGCCAGGAATCTTCTTCTGGCAAAATTATATCTCGGACTAGATAGAAGGAAGAAATTCTTCCCTGGGAGGGGGGTGAGGCCCTGGCACAGGTCACCCAGAGAAGCTGTGGCTGCCCCCTCCCTGGAAGGGTTCAAGGCCAGGTTGGACGGGGCTTTGGGCAACCTGGGCTAGTGGAGGGTGTCCCCACCCACGGCAGGAGGTTGGACTACATGACCTTAAAGGTCCCTTCCAACCCAAACCATTCTGATTCTATGATTCTGTGAGAATTTTGAGGGTTTTGGACCTTTTGTTTAGGTTTTGCAGAGGTAGCATCCAAGAGCAGTAGCTCCCTCTAAGCCCTGCATGAGCCTCCACACACCCGAGGTGTGACCCAGCCCTGTAACCCGTGGCAGCAGAGCTGACCCTTTCTGGGCACTTCATGTTCGTGGTTGGATCCCTTCCAGAAATGCAAATCCTGGGCAGAAATAGAGCGCCCAGCTGAACGAGGGGTGCTGCACCCTGCTTTCCTCCTGGTTTCCTCTCAACCTTCATGCTAAACTCCCCTCTTACTCAGTTTTTAGCGCGGCTCTTCTAGGAACTGACTCGATTTCTCTCTCTGAGCGCTGTTGTTACCTTCCCATCCAGGCAAGAACTGGGATCTGAGCGCAGCCCTGAGTGACTTTGAGCAGCTACGGCAAGTGCACGCCGGCAACCTACCCCATTCCTTCAACGAAGGACGCAGCTACAAACCCCCTGAAAAGGAGGCAGCCCGTCCCGGGCGACCACCGCTCCAGCGGCAGGATGATATTGTGCAAGGTCAGTGTCACCAAAATGAGACGGATCAATTAAATCTTCCTTCTGGTGCTTGAAATATTTATATGCTGGAGCAATCTAGCCGCTTGCCACCAAAAAAAAAATACAGGCTGAAGGCAGCGATTTGATAATTGCTTCCGTGAGGTTTGCAGCTCCGGCGCTGCTCAGGTGTTTGGTTTTTTTTTTTATTTTTTCATCTTTTCCTCTCAGAAAAACGCCTGTCTCGAGGCATTTCCCACGCCAGCTCCACCATCGTCTCCCTGGCCCGGTCCCACGTCTCCAGCAACGGCAGCAGCGAGCATCTGCTGGAGATGCCCATCTGCACCTTCCAGCTGCCCGACCTCACCGTGTACGCCGAGGACTTCCGCAGCTTCATCGAGCGAGACCTCATCGAGCAGTCGATGCTGGTGGCGCTGGAGCAGGCTGGTGAGTGATTTATTTTCTTTTTTTTTTTAATGCTAACACAGTCTGGGGGGGCAGTTTTGCAGCGGTACCAACGGGAACGAGCCTGAGGCCGTGGAGAAGCGAGCCCGGCGCGAGGACGCGTATCTGATGGGTATTATTTCATCCCTTTTTATAGCGTGGTGCAAGGGTTGAGCAAGAGTCTGCTTCGCTTTGCCTGCAGACACTGGGTGTAAATAAACTGCGGGTGTCGTCACCGCTCATGCAGCTGAATGGTAACACTCAAAAAAAAAAAAAAAAAAAGTTGGATTATCTCACCCCCTCCCTGTGCCCTGCATCACCCCGCTGAGAGAAGGGGGGGAAAAAGCAACTCCTGCATAACACAAACAGTAGCTCATCACCGCTGGCAAATATTAGAAGTGATTACAAACATTTTAGATGGATGATGCATTTTACGTGCTGCTTCAACGCAGGGAAACTCTCCTGCTGGCTTTCAGTTTGCCTGGAGAGGAACCGCCTTACGGGCGCAGAGGGATTTGTTTGCCAAGGTGCTGTTTTCCTCCTGAATAGTTGCTAGGTGATCTGTAAATAAGATTTAGCTGGTGAACGGATGGGACCTCCTGGCAGAGAAACCCCAGTCTGGGTTAGCAGGACGGCCTCGTGGGGTGGGGGCAGGAGGGCGCCAGGCAGGATCTCAGGAGCCTTTACACCTCTCCTTTGTTTCTGTCAGCGCTGCACACACCGAGAAAACTATTCCTCTGGAGATAACATATATTCTTAATGTCAAATTTTAGCCTTCTCCTGCTCGAGTGTTCCTGTAACAAATATTCTCATGTTTTGGAAATGAGCACCTGAGCCAAGCGATCTCCTTACAGCGCCGCTGCTGGTCCGCGGCGAAGCCGTCGTGTCTAAAGCAGATAAAACCTTACGTGGAGCCGGGGGGTGGGATCGCTGCGTCCCACCGTGTGCTGGGGACGCTTCCCGGCCTGCTAAGACAAGGCTGGCCTTAAGGGATTGATTTTTTTTTTTTTTTTTAGAAAATGCCTTTTGAGGACTGTCAAGGGTCTCTGCGTTTCGTCCGTGGGTTTGTTATAAATGGGTGTTTGTTAAAGGGCTGTACTGCGTCTATAAAACACCCCGAAGGAGGGTTTTGTGCGTGGTGCTGTGATCTACGGTCGCTCCCGTTATTAATTTAGTACGTGCTGTCCTTAGGGGATTAAGCAAATATTTTATAGACCAATAAATGTTCAGATACTCTTCTCCTTCTATCCAGAAATCCTTTTACAGTGCTGTGGCAGAGTAAGAGCACTTTAAAGTGGCTGTAAATTGTAATGACATCTCTCAGAAAGCTTTTAACGTGCTCAGAGTTGTATGAAAAGGTTTTGGTGGAGCTCAGAGTTTGGCCCTTGCCACAATTTTAGCATTCTTTGTCCGAAACCTAAACGGATTAAGCCTTGCTGTATGTTTTGAAGATGCAGAGCGCTTCTTCTCATTGCCCACGTGGAGGAGCGGTCGGTGGTGCCTTGCCCGAGGCTATTCCAAAAAAATCAGGAGGAACTGGAAGAAACCCCTGGGTTTGATGGCTTTGCCTTGGCTCCGAGGTCAGGCTTTCTCCCTGGGTCAGGGACGTGGTGCCAAGCATGACTTCAAAAGTCCCCCAGCCTCTTGGCAAGAAACTTCCCGCTTCAGACTAATATTTAATGAACATCTGTAGGTGGACTCTGAAAAACTGCTGAGTTAGGAGATCGGCGCGCTCGCTTCGCTGCAGGAACGGCTTCAAGGGAATGGCAGATGGGTTCCTCATTCCTGGGGCAGAAATATCCCACGTCACGGAGTGGGCAGCCAAAGAAATGGGGCTTTGGTCATCACCTGGCTTTGGAGAAACTTTTCAGGCTGGGTTTAGCCCGTGCGTGAGCAGAGGCACGTGTGTACACGTACCCCCCTCGGTCTTACCTACCTGGCATCTGACTTGCAAATATTTTTGCCCATAAGTCATTGGCCGGACTGGTTCCCTTGGCAGGAGAGACGAGCTCGCGCCTGGGTCCGCCTTGCTCCAAAAGGCAGCTTGAAACCTTCTCAGAAGTTGAGTGCTGGGCTCTGCTGGGCACGGGACTGCTGCGATGCCTTCAGCCCCTCCATCGTCATCCTCAGTGGTGAGACCAGGAGGCTGAGGCTGAGCCTGCGCTGCCGGGAGGAGGGTGCCCAGGCTCTCGGCGCTGCCGCGGGTCGCGGCGTTTGGGCAGGGAGAGCGCAGCGGGGCTGGTGGTTGGAAGCCTTGGATTCCCATCCTCCCCCAAAGAAGAAAGTAGCACCCAACGTGTAATCACACTCAAACAAGCTCTTCTTGCTGCCACATCTTGAAGCAGAAATGTCTTCTGCAGGTGGTGTTTTTGTCAGAGATGGGCTCCAGATTAGATAAGGAGACAGATTCCCTCATTTCAGATACGTGAAATGAGCTTGCTTCAGCGTAGATGCCGCTTTTTCTAGCTGCTCTCCTTTTTTTTTTTGGTCTCTTAGCCCACTTCTAGGTGCTGATCCTGCCCCTTCACCTCCACCGGTGATTCAGCAGCAGGGGGGGGAAAACCCCGGCAGTCCCCGCACTGAGGCGGTGGTGGGTGCTCGTGTTGGCTCCGTCACGTCGGCCCAAGAGCGCGAGGCCGAGTCATCCCCAGGAACGCTCCCTTCGTCACGCAGGGAGGGCGGCCTTGTAATTAGGGCGCTGGATTCCCTGGTAGCCTTAGGGAAGCCATTTGGGGTTTGGATGAGTCACTCCTCGTTGTCGGGCTGGGAGGAGCGCGTCTTTGTTCCTTCCCATGGCCGTGACCTGTTTCAATGGTTCCTGTTAGAAGAAATGACGGTGTTTTACCAAACATACACCTTTGTGCACAGGTTCTGGGTCTCTGCTGGGACAAACAGGTGTTCTGTGGCAAAACCAGTTGCAGGGCTAAACTGGACCCGGTAAGAGTCACGGTGCTGGATGCAGAGGAGGCCTCTGGATGCTGGTGGAGTTCTTCAGATGTGCAGAAGAGCCGCTCAAGCAGTGATTGCAGGAAGATCCCTCGTGCTCTTGAATCCAGTTACCTGCCTTGTAGAGCTTTCAGGGCTTGTTCCTCATGGAGCACATGTCGTACGAGGAGCGGCTGAGGGAACTGGGGGGGGGTTAGTCTGGAGAAGAGGAGGCTGAGGGGAGACCTCCTGGCCCTCTGCAACTCCCTGCCAGGAGGGTGCAGAGAGGGGGGAGGAGTCTCTT
>ML998422.1:20999-35551 GCA_010365825.1 Otus sunia | reverse complement strand
GCTGCCTACAGTAGCGTTACATCTTGGTTGGCTTTTGGGAGACGCTGTTTTGCTGCTCGGTTCGCTCCTCTGGCCCGGTGCCACTTGGCACAGGCTCGTCCCTTCGCCGTGCCAGGAGCTATATTGAGTGAAAATAGGCGGCTTTTCCGAGCGGAGCTATTGTCCCGAGGCTGTGTACGAAACGCTTTTCAACTCCAACGGGTTCCTCTCCCAACGCTGAGAAAAGAAATTACCCGCCTGGCATGGCAGTTCGCTCGGCGTTTTTCTGTGTTTATCGGTGTTTAGAAACAAGTTTTCTGCGTTTAGTTCTTCTGCAGCTGCTGTTGCTGAGGTTGGGCAAACAATTTCGAGAAATCCAGTGTTTGAGAGAGCTCAGGAGCAGAAATTTGTTAGAAATGTGAGGAAAGGGCTGCTTTTCCCCAAAGAGCGATTTAAATGCAACTTATTAGAAACCTGAACAGCATCCACCAGCCAAAAAAAAACCGGCCTCTTGCACGGGATCCGCTGCAGAAAAGCTGCTGGAAAAACTCTCAGCCAAGGGAGGCAGCGCCTCTTTCTGAGGGCACAGCGGAGCGAGACGCAGGCTGGGTTGTAAGTTCAAAGTCCTAATTCAACCCAACTTCATTTCCTTGATAAATGTTTAACCTCCAGTCGCACTGTACTTGACTGCAGCACGTACGTTAATTTTTTTTTTTCCTCCCAGCTTCTATTTTTAGATGCTCTTGACTTGAATTACTACAAGTGCCTTATATTACCCAAAAAGCTGCTATTTTTAAATGGCGTAAAGCACCCTCGGTTGGCGTTTTCATTGGTAAAGCTGCTGGGATCAGCAAAAGTCCCTGAGTGTTGTACCTAAACCAGCGAGCAGGGAGAAAATGACCATCGTGAGAGGGTTTAAATAGGAGCAATTTGGTTATGAGAAGACAGGAAAAGTGGTTATTAACTGGAAAAGCTGTTGGGCGCCGTTTGTGACGGTTTGTGTTTTCAGCCTGATGGTTTTTGGGGGTTTGAAGTAAGTAGGGGTGGGGGACAACACTGGTCTGGGTTAGTCCTGGCTGAGCAGGCTCCGATTTCTAATTAATCCTAATTTGTGTGACCTGATGTTCAGCCTGGCTGTTCCCCTGCATCCCCATGAAGTTTTGCCGCTCCAGTCTCCCCTTTTTGTTGCTTTATTATCGTCTCGACTCCTTCCTTCCCCCAGCCACGGGGTGGGTCTGTAACTGCTCATCCCTTTGGGTGTTCCCCCCGCAAATTAAGCAGGTTTCCATCCTCATTGGTGTTTTTTGAGGGGACAAACACACCAGTCGTGTGTTGTGTAACGAGCCCTGTTCTCACACTCTCAAATATCTCCCCCAGGTCGCCTGAACTGGTGGGCGAACGTGGACCCCAGCTGCCAAAGGCTGCTCCCCCTGGCCACCACCGGCGACGGCAACTGCCTGCTGCACGCCGCCTCCCTGGGTAAGAGCTCCACTTAACCCACCCCACCAAGCGAAATAACAAACCAGTTCACTTCAGACCCAGTAACATGCACCGTGCTGGTGCCACCTCCCTCCTCCGCCTGCGCCCAGGACCCTCCCTTGGGAGCAGGACCGGGCCCTCCCCACGGCGGCAGGAGGCGTGCGGGCGGTCGCAGGAATGGGCTGAAGGAAACAGGCTGCCAGTAGCTCGTGTACTTCCAAAATACCTCTCCCCTTCCATTTGGCAAGGTTCCCTGGTTCTGAAGGAAATGTGAAATAATGGAGCCACTCCTTCCCTCCTCTCAAAGTTTCAAAAGCCCAGATTTGACTTCATCTTGCCAAGTGTGACCGTAGTAAATCCTCTGAAGCTTCCAGGCTTTTAAATTATCAGCGTTGTGCGTTTCCTTCGTGTGGGTATTTCAGACACAACGAAACCACAGTCTCCTTTAACCCTGTCTCCCTTTCCTATCAGATGTTGACGTAAAGGAGCGAAGGAGCGTGTGATTTTTTTTTTTTTTTTTTTTTTTTTTTTTTNGTTTCCCAGTTTCCCCACTTGCTCGTGGCGGGCTGCAGGACCTCAGCGGGTCACCGAAGCGATGCTGACCCTCTGCTGCTGTTTCTCTTTCCCCCTCGTGCAGGTATGTGGGGTTTCCACGACCGAGACCTCATGCTTCGCAAATCCCTTTACACCTTGATGGATAAAGGTGTGGAAAGGGAAGCCCTGAAGCGGAGGTGGCGCTGGCAGCAGACGCAGCAGAACAAGGAGGTAAGAACCAGACTGAAAACCGTCCTCTCTGCGGCGGGGAAAGGCTGGATAAAATATCCTGTGGCTCTGGGAGATGCTTCTTGTCGTGATAAATCCTGTCTTGGCTTTTGGGCAACTCCCTGGGTTGTGGTACTTGGTTATAGCATGATGGGATGTATCCTCTGATCTAAACCGTGGCAAAATTCTTTTTTATTGTAAGGTAGGAAAATTCTTTGTTAGAACTGTGTTATGCCCAGTACTGATGGAAAAAAAAAAAAGTCACTATCAGGCATTTGAGGTGCATCAGGATGCGATGGCCCTGCTGGGCCCTTAAGAGAAAAGCAGCGCTGGGGTGCAGGTCTCAGCAGATAAAAACCAGCAAGATGTGCCTCGGTCGGAGCGTGGCGCAAACTCCGCCACCAAAAAAAAGGCGACTTGAGAACTTGCCACAATAAAGAGCTTTTCAAAGCGGCGAGACGGGGCCCCCCGGAAGCGGGGACGTGGCTTTGTCAAGGTGGAAAGTTCCCAGACGGGCTCACGTGGCCCCGCTGCCTCGAGAGGCTCTTGTGAACAGGGTAAACTCCTGTTTCCACCTGGTGCCGAAGGATGATGTTTACTCTCCGGCTTCCTTTTTATTTTCAGAAGGGCACAAAGATTCGTATCTTGACAGTTTGAAAAAAGTATGTATTCCCCTCTTTGAAGCAGAGTAGTTAATAAATAACTGGAGGTTTTTACTGCTATTAAAAGCACGTTTTTATGCATCTCTCTAAACTGCGTGCTCCGGAACTAGCTGCCAGCAAAGAACTGTGACTTGCAGATTTTTAGACGAGTTTGAAAATACTCAGGGTGTAGGATGTGGTGGTGTCGTGCCCTGGTCGTCGTCCTCAGCACGAGCTGAGGGGCCGTGGCAGGAGGTGGGGGATGCAGCTGCAGGTGTAGGTACTGCCTCAGCGGTCGGCTGGAAGTCGAGGATCCTGAGCTCCTCCTTCCCCAATAAGCTCCCGAAGAAGCAGCCCGGGGTGCTGGATGCTGCTCCGCCTTTCACAGCCCGCTCTGGGGGTGATATTCTCCTCCCGTGCTTTGCTTCACGAGCTTTAAATCAGCGATGAAAGAATTCGCGTTGACGACGTAACCGGGAGCGGAGGAGCTTAATTAACAGCTACGGAACAAAGCGGAGAGCCGAGCGGGGCCCTCGGTTCCTTCTGGTGCACGGCTCGGAGGTTTTCTTGGCAGCTCGGAGGATTTAGGATGTTGTGTTTGGATGCCGGAGCTCCGGTTGTGGAGCCGAGGAAAGGAGGAGGAGGTTAAAGCTGCTGCCCTTCCCGTTGCGTTTCTCAGCTTATGACCTTAAACGCAGCAGGCTCGAGCGTGACCTTTTGCACAGTTTTGGGTTTTTAAGGTATTTTTTTTTTCCCCTCCTCGGGGTGAATATGGCTTCTGATACCTTTCAACTCCAGGATTGTGTCGGAAGCTGTTTGGAAAGCGTTGGGAGGAGAGGTGTCATTCTTGAATTTAAAGTAGGGGGGTGCAGCAAGGGCAGCGTGTTTTGTAGGTGGGGTGGGGGGTGGCTGCTGGGTGCCGCAGCTTTTCGGGGAGGGGGCTGTGCCCTGGGTGGGGTTTCCGAGCACGGTGGCTCCCGTCGCTCCTGGTGCGATGGCAGAGCAGATGTTTTGCCAATCCTCAACATGAGGGAACATGAGGAAAACATGGCTTGGCTGTGGGTTGAAATAGCAAAGCAAGTCTTGAATATTTATAGACGCTACGGTGCCCTCCCCGTTTTGTTTTTTTTTTTTTCCAGGAAAATAAATTCTCTATTTTAGCTAGGCCAATTACCTGTCCCACTGTCTCTTCTCAATAAATTATGTCATCTTTAAGACTGGAAGGATTTAGTGTAAGAATAAAGGTTTCCTCTCATTCTGTGGGTTGAAATGTTGACTTCCACCCTCCTAAAAGACAAACTTTTGTTTCAGGCCGATTATCTCCCCAGCTGGCTTGAGAACACAGATTTGGAAACACGCAGGGGTTTTTTTGCATAATATATTGTTTATTTTTGCATAAATCCATAGAGACAAGTTGTGGCTGCGGAGATTGGAAAATACTCACTTTGAAGATTATTTTTTGGGGGGGGGTTTGTTTGCTCTTTTGCAGTCTGGTCTCGTTTACACCGAAGAGGAGTGGCAGAAGGAGTGGAACGAGCTGATCAAGCTGGCGTCCAGCGAGCCTCGCGTGCACTACGGCACCAACGGCGGCGGCTGCGGGGGGTACGTGGGGGGGACAGAACTGAAAAATAATAATAACATCTAGATGTAAAACAGAGCAGCTCTCCCTTCGGTGGACAGCTCGAGGGGGGGGTCTCATGGGTCAAGGGACAAGGCTGGGGGTTGCTGCTGTGTTGGGTTTTAAGGGGGAGGATGAAGGATGATGAAAAACAACAAGAGCTCCGTAAAGCATCACAGGGAAAGATTTAAATGCTGCACGACGCCTTTTTGGGGGGGTAACACAGATGTTGAATAGAAAACTAAACCTTCTCGTGTTTCATCGCATTGATGGCTCTGAAGTGAGAGTGATAAGCAAAAGCTGAGGATTTCTGCAGCACTCGCTCTGTATTTCCAGGGCACTTTATCGCCGCAGCCAGCCCAAGCAAACGCCACTTTTGAGGCTCTTTAGAGACCCCCAGAAGTGCTGAGCAGCAACGTGGCGTTTCCTGGATACAAACCCTTGTCTTAAAATTGGACAGTTCTGAGGATCTACATCTTAAAATTTCAAATCAGAGCTGAGGTCAAACCGAACGCCCTTAATGTGACGCGCCTCTACGTGGCTGCCTATAAAAGCCTCATCCTGTTTTTAAAAGTGACGATTAAATACTCAAGGGGTGAAAATTAATTTCTTCCTTGCTTCCCCAAGTGTTGAAAGCTCTGAAGAGCCGGTGTACGAGAGCCTGGAGGAGTTCCACGTGTTTGTCCTTGCCCACGTGTTGAAGAGACCCATCGTGGTGGTGGCAGACACGATGCTGCGGGACTCGGGGGGAGAAGGTACGAGTTTCCCTCTCTTTTAGGAGTCGTTATGAATTACGTGTGCTCAGACTGTGTGTTTCCTCTCTCCCACACGTTTTCACGGGGTGTTTTTGCTCGAGGAAGCCGGATTTTGAGTCGGAGCAGAGCACGGGGCGCGTTGACCTGCTGCAGGGTGCTGTGGGTGATTCTCACGGAGGGTATGGGACGCACAGCTCAGCATCACAGTCTGATCTTTTGCTATTTCTAAGAGCATCTGCCTGATGAGGGGTTTTTTTGTACCTCTTTTGCCCCCACACGTGCGTGCAGAGATGGGAAATTCCGTTCCCTGCGTGTCGTTTTTTTCCACTAGCAGACTTAATTTCCTGTCAGAAAAGACTAATCAGTTACCATCATTCTGTGTGCACAGTTCAAGTTGTCTTGTGGAGGAGTGAAAAGGGGTTTTTTTTATAGAAAATACAAGTTCATTTTGCAACTGTGTTCCTCCTAATGTAGCATAGATGTCTATTTTGGTTTGTGGGTTTTTTTTTTAGTGTCCCTCGAGCTGATAGATAATTGCAGGTGAAACCTTGAATGATGCAAACAGCTTGTTGTGGAGCAGTTTCAGTACAAACAACTCTTAACTCTTTAACCTATTATGAAAACTAACTGCCCTGATTTCTTTCCAGCCTTTGCCCCAATTCCCTTTGGAGGGATCTATCTTCCCCTGGAAGTCCCAGCCAACAAATGCCATCGTTCTCCGTTGGTACTGGCTTATGACCAAGCCCATTTTTCTGCCCTGGTATCCATGGAGCAGAAGGAACCTGCAAAAGATCAAGGTAGGTGAAAAGCTGGGATGTGAGGCAGCAACGGGCGCTGGCAGCCCAGAAAGGCACCCGAGTGCTGGGCTGCACCCAGAGCAGTGTGGGCAGCAGGGCCAGGGGGGGATTCTCCCCCTCTGCTCCGCTCGGGGAGACCCCCCTGCAGTGCTGGGTCCAGCTCTGGGGGCACCAACAGCAGAAGGACACGGACCTGCTCGAGCGGGGCCAGAGGAGGCCACGGAGATGCTCGGGGGGCTGGAGCACCCCCCTGTGAGGACAGGCTGGGAGAGTTGGGGGGTTCAGCTGGGGGAGAGAAGGCTCCGGGGAGACCTTAGAGCGGCCTCCCAGGACTGAAAGGGGCTACAGGAAAGCAGGGAGGGACTCATCATCAGAGGGGAGGGATAGGATGAGGGGGAACGGGTTTAAACTGAGAGAGGGGAGATTTAGGTGAGATCTAAGGCAGAAATTCTCCCCTGTGAGGGTGGGGAGGCCCTGGCACAGGTTGCCCAGAGAAGCTGTGGCTGCCCCCTCCCTGGAAGGGTGCAAGGCCAGGTTGGACGGGGCTTTGGGCAACCTGGGCTAGTGGAAGGTGGCCCTGCCCGGGGCAGGGAGTGGGACTGGATGGGCTGTAAGGCCCCTCCCAACCCAAACATTCCATGATTCTACGATGATTCAATGATCCCAAACACTGGCATTCCCTGTGTGATCTGGCGTGAAACCAGTTGCCACCAGAAGTGATGTCCCTGGTGGGCGCTCAGAGCTTGGCTCCCAACGTGAAATGTTTGTCCTTTTGGGCATTAAAAATGAGTTTTCCGTCCTTTGTGCAGCTGTGATCCCCCTGACAGACTCCGAGCACAAGCTG
The DNA here is from genome assembly GCA_010365825.1 of Otus sunia. NCBI lineage: Eukaryota > Metazoa > Chordata > Aves > Strigiformes > Strigidae > Otus > Otus sunia. The sequence continues at coordinate 28,676 of ML998422.1, read as the reverse complement.
CTCCCCGTGCACTTCGCCGTGGATCCCGGCAGGGAATGGCAGTGGGGGAAGGACGACGGCGACAACGTCAAGCTGGCCAGGTCGGGTGTCTGCAAACCGGGGCGCTGCCGGCTGGGGGGGTCCTTGCTCTGTCCCCCCTGGGGGTTTCTTGTGGCTGGATGAAAGTTGTCCTCTGGGTATAGACCTATTCGGTGGGGCTGGAACAGCTTTTTTGTTCACTTTGTTCTCCTCTGACGCGCCACTTGCGGCCCGTTTGGGGTAGGGCAGTGACCTCTCACGAGCTCCGTCCCCGCGAGGCAGAGAGATGGTGGCTCCGAATCTCAGAGCTTCTGCCTGGGCGTAGCTCACACACGAGAGGCAGCGGAGGATCAGCTGTCGTATTTACACAGAAAAAGTGTCTTTTTTTCCATTCCTCTGTCCCCGCTCAAGGCTACGGAACATCTCTGCGTGGGCCCTGGAGCAGGGAGGAGGCCTCGCAGGCAGCCACCCTCCCTATTTTTGACTCCAAGACGGACAAACCGCGCAGGGTTTGGGAGCTGCGAGTTTCCTGTTATTGAGGCAGGAGGCAGCAGCAGTGGGTGTCGTGGTCAGAGCTGGCAGCACGACTCCCCCGTCATCTGACTTTGGCTTAGGAAACCTAGAAACCTCCAAGATCAAAGTATTCCAATTCAGCGCAGGTTTTACCGATGCAGGATCTCATTTTGAGGGGTTTGCAGCCGGCGGAAAAGACTCTGTCCCTGCGTTTTTAGTGGAAGGAATATTTTTATTTTTAACAAGTGGAAATTTTTGAGAAAACTTCTTTACTCTTTTCTGAAGTTGCTTTTGTGGAGAGGAGAATCATTTTGAAACCAGCTCTGTTTAGATCCGTGTCATCTGCTTCTTTGTCACTTGTCCCGTGTACAAGTAAGATTATTTTTGTTCGTTTTAATTTGTAGCAAGCCTGATTTTGACACACAGGAATCTTATTTATTCATTTTGGTCACTCAGGGATCTTATTTATTCATTTTGGTTTTAATTGAAAGGTTTGGAAGGCTACAAAAACGTCACCTTTGGGATTGCTGCTATCTCGATGCCGTTACACCTGCTGTGTAAAAACATAAAGGGACAAATAACTGTAAATGTGGAGGAGAGAACCTCAGTTATTAACACGAACTTGACTCTAACTTGGTGGTTTTTTTAATCCTGTTTTAAATTTTAGTGTGACGTTATCACTGGAAGCAAAGCTGCACCTCCTGCACAGCTACATGAATGTTAAATGGATCACGTTGCCTTGTGACATGCAGGTAAAGAGACGAGGAGTATTTTCTTTACTCTTCAATTATTTAAACCTCCTTCTGGCAGGGCAGCAGACGTGAAGTCGTCAGCTGGCTTGCTTTCCTTCACCTGAGGCTGGCTGTGCCCGCAGAAATTGCAGCTGATATCGCTCTGAGCAGATAAACCACTCGGGTTTTGTGCGTGTGCTGTTTCCTTGGAGCTTTTCCTGCCTGTTTTTACTCAAACTGGAAGCACAGCCCTGGCGGGGCAGCCTCTCGCGTGGGTGGCCGGCAGCAAAGACGACGCTGTTTGCTCCAAGACAAACATGAGCTGTTGGTTTGTGGCCGCCAGAAGCTGCCTTGAGACCCACAGTTTGACCGTGGTTTTTCCTGGGACCTTTCCTTGGCAGGAAAACTCCCGTCTGCTTCCCAAATCTCTGTGGTGGTGCATTGGCAGATGGTGGTAGCTGCCTTGACAGTGTGAAGGGTGGGTTTTTTTCCCCTTGCCCTTCTAAGTTTGGGGAGTTTTCTCCTAAAATAGGGTCTGCCTGAAGCTGTTGAGGTGCCACCCCTGTAGGTGCTTTGGGTGTGAGCTCCTCAGCTGGCTGCCTGCTCGCAGCTGCTTTGCTTCAGAATCCCCTGACCCGTCCCTGGCTCGGCCTTATCGACGTGTGAAGGGTCAGAGGATGCCCTGACCCTGGGGAAGCAGCTGCCAGCCGTGCCCCATGCCCTTTGGGGTGACCAGAGGGGGGATTTGTTGGCCCCCTCCCTCTTTTTTCCAGCTTTTCCCCTGAAACCTCGACCCAGTTAGGACATTTCTGGATGCGCTGCTGGGGATGTTTCACACTGAGTGTGTGTGTGAACGCTATCCCCTCCCTTCTCCAAGCAAGCTCCTGCTGCTCTGTTTACACCTTCAGCCTGAAAAACTCACCCGAGGAACTTGCAGGACTCTGATATCTGTTTTCTTTCTCCCCAGGCGCCTTTGGCCCAGCCAGAATCTCCTACAGCTTCTGCAGGCGACGACGCTCGTTCAGCTGCGGAGTCGGGAGAGTCGGACAAGGAGTCAGTCTGCAGCAGTTCAGCAAGCAACGGTGGCAGCAGGGGCTGCAAGGACAAAGAGAAACCAAAGAAAGACCGAGAAAAGGAGAAGGAAAAAGATAAAAAACGGGCAGACTCGGTTGCCAATAAGCTGGGCAGCTTCGGCAAGACTTTGGGAAGTAAACTAAAAAAGAACATGGGTGGTTTGATGCACAGCAAAACTATCAAGGGAGGCGTGAGCAACGGGCAGGGAGATACCTTGGAGAAGAAGAAGAAAGGATCCTTGAAGTCCAGGAAAGGCAGCAAAGAGGAATCTTCCCAAGGAGATTTGTCAGCTCCTGTGGAGAAAACCTGCCCGGGTAAAGCAGCCCCCGAAAAACCGACGGATCCCTACAAATACAGCAACGACGTCAGGCTGAGCCTGAGCATCCTGCGGGCTGCCATGCAGGGAGAGCGCAAGTTCATCTTCGCCGGCCACCTCAAAACCAGCAACCGGCACCAGTACCAGGAGGAGATGATCCAGCGGTACCTCCTGGACGCTGAGGAGCGCTTCGTGGCTGAGCAGAAACAAAAGGAGGCGGAGAAGAAGGCGCTGGGGAGCGCCGCCCCCCCCAAGAAGCCGGAGCCGGAGGCGAACACCCCCAAGGGCGAGGAAGCGATGCTGAACCCCGCGTACCCCCAGCCTCCCCCCGCCTACACCATCCACACCCCGGAGCTGGCCCTGAGCGCTAAAATCGCCGCTTTTCCCTCGGGTTATTCGGGCGTTTTCACCTTTCCCAGACCCTCGGTGGTCAGCAGCGTGGAAGGGTCGCATCCCCCCAGCTATCAAGACGGCCGGCGGCAGGTCGCGGGGGGGTCCTGCAACAACAGCCTCCCCCCCTACGCCACCTTACCCCGACACTGCGCCCAGGCGCGGCCGACCCCCCCCCAGAGCAGCCCTTCCCGCCTCGCCAGCTTCTCCCCCACGGACACGGACGTGCCCCCCACCTTCCCCCCGGAGTGCGAGGGCTCGGCCTTCCTCCCCCCCCCGCACAGCAACGGCTACAGGGAACCCCTGGAGCAGGACAGCTCGCCCAGAGAAACGCCGGCGGACAGAAATAAAAGCCGAGTCCTTTATAACGTTCAGCAGACCAAATGCAAGCAGCCGAACTGCAGTTTTTACGGACATCCAGAAACTGGGAATTTCTGCTCCTGCTGTTACAAAGAGGAGCTGAAGCGCAAGGAGCGGGAGGCTCTGGTGCACAGGTTCTGAGTGCCCTGCCCCGGCGCTCGTCTTGGGACCCATGAAAGATGGGGAATGCAATAATATATATATTTTTTTCCTTTTTTTCTTTTTTAACACACACACCCCCTCCGCGCTCTCCCTGTCCGCAGAAGGTGGGAGCGGGGATTTAGCCCCGTGGGCTGAGAAATGGGATTTGGCTGGTGTGATGGAGGTGATGCGGGAGGGAGAGGGGGCAAAAAAAAAAAACCCCAAAACTCCCCTCCCAGAGACCCTGCCAGAGGGAGGAAGATGCTTTTCAAGACGCTTCTTCTGGCGAGGGGTGACTCGGAGTAGCGGGGGGCGTGCTCAGGTTGGGGCACGGCGTGGAAGGAGGGAGGGGGGGTCTTCAAAACGATTCAATAAACCAGACCAAAGCTTTTGGAGAAGGTGAACGGGGCGGGGGGGGCAGCACCCCGCTGGGTCCCTCCAGCTGGACTCGGCGTCACTAACTGCCCAGAATCGAGTGAAAACACCCCAGCAATTTCAGTTTGAAACCTTTTATTTGAGAGATTATTATTTTTTTTTTAACACTGTTCTTATTTTATATTTCTTTTTGCTGGTACTGAGCGAAACTGAGTTGGAATTGGACATTACTGGGGGATTTTTTTTTTTTTTTCCAGTTGAACTCATCTGAGCCCGGCCCCATCGGATGTCTCTGAGCATCAATTAGCAGCAGGCTCAGGGCTCTGCCCTTCCGACGAGCTCAACTCCATTTTTAAAACGTTATTTTTAAACTCTTTCTTGGGGTGGGAGGGAGGCGGAGGGGGTGGTCACAGTGCTTGAGTGGTTTTGAGTTGTTTTGTTGTTTTTTTTGTTTTGTTTTTTTTTATTTTCCTGCAGAAGTACTGTGCAAAACCGTTCCGTTCGCGGTACGGTCAGACCCGACTTAGTCAGAATTAAGACAAGAAACAAGGTCAGTGTCTCCACCCAGCAATAACCATCGGCGTGGGGGAGTAGAGAGGACAAAGAGCATCCGGCAGCAGCGGGAGGTAAATCCGCAGCGGGCTGCCGGGCGCTTGCAGCCCCCCGGGGACGCCCAAACCCGCGAGAACTTTCTACTTGAGCAAAGCTCCTTCCGTGCTACCTCTGTTCCGCTGAATCCAATTCACTCGGCTCCATTTTGCTGAGCCACGTAACTGACCTGAGGCTGAGGAATATTAAATGATATTTTTGATAATAGGGCTAAAGAGCGAAACGTTGAGGGAGGGGGGGAAAAAAAACAATTAAAAAAAGGAACCTGTAACTGAATTTATACACTCGGGGTGATCCACTACGTTCCCTTCTCCCCCCGTCGCAGCCCCTGCGGCGTGGGATGAACTGTGACGTCTTGCAGGGTGGGTTTAACTTTAGCACTGCGATGTTTGCACAGATCTTTTTTTTTGGTTGTTGTTGTTTTTTTGTTTTTTTTTTCCTTTTTGTAACTACAGCTCCCAAACCGGACTTGATCCTGTATAGAGCAAGGTTCAGCGTTTTACCACATGAAAAATAAAACATGAATTATACCCATAATTCAAATTACAACATTCCCTCTATTTTTTTTATTATTATTATTTTTTAATTTGTTTGTTTCTCAGAAGGCATCAAACTATGCAATCCCTTCCCATGCTGATCCTGCCCGCTGCCCTTCCCAGGGAGAGAAAGTGTACTTAACACTGGAGAATCACCTGAAGCCTTACTCTCACAAATACCCCAAGGCTTGGTTCTAACCTTTTACCAGTTTAACATAGATCTAAAAAACCCACAAATCAAAGCTTTTTCTAGAGGAGGCAGCTGTGTGGGGTCGTTAAGCGGGGTCCTAATGGGGTCGAGCCACGGGAGCTGCTTGTCAACAGGTTGTAAATGTCCCCGTGATGGTTTAAGTCTGATTTAAGTCGTTTTCTTTGGTTTTATTAAACCGCCCGGCGTAGATAAGCTTTGCCCAGCTCTGTGCTGTGAAAGAAAGGGCTTTAAAACCTGTTTGGTGCCACCAGGAGTCGGTGCCTGGTCCCGTGGGCCCTCCCAGGGCGGCTCCCCTGTCCCTCCCCTCAGCAAATTTTCCCCTCAAATCGCAGAAATTCTGATTTTTATTTTAACCCCGGGGCGAGAACATACAGCACTGGTTACGCGCCTCCAGCCATCCCTCAGTTCACCCCAAATATTAAGCTGAAATGTTTAAAAACCCAACAAAAACCTCCCTAAATGGGGGTCGCTTGGTTTATAAACCAGTTCCTGATGTTGATTTTTTTTTTTTTTTTTTCCTGCAATCGGAGCAGCAGCTTTATTTTGGTTCGGGGAGTGTCCTCGGGAGCAGGGATGTGCTGTGTGTGTGCCTCCCCTCCTCCACAAGCAGGAGGAGGGAAGGCCAAATGCTGACGCTTCACCAGCCATTCCTGGGTTTTTTGGGGGGATTCCTCTCTGTTTTGGTGAACTCCATCCTGCCACAGTTCAGGGTGCTGGAGGTTCCATTGCGCTGGGGAGCGGCTGGCGCTGATTTTCAGAGCTGGTTGCTGGAAGAGGGCTCCTTCCCCCTGCTTGATGGTAACGGGGAACTGTGGCTGTTTAAAACTGTGCAAGTTTGAGGAAATTTGGCTCAAATTTCATAAACAGGACAGAGTTGTGCATAATATTCTCTTCAGGGAAAAAAACAACAGGGAATGCTGGCAGCAGGTGTCCCATTGGCACGTCCTCGTGGAAGAATATCACCTCAAATCCTGAATTACCAGAGCTGCTGGCACTCTTCCTCTTCCCAAGGCTTTTTTTTTTTTGGGGGGGGGGGGGAACAAGTTTGGTTGGACGCTTTGTATTTTTATTAATGAAGTCTGACCCTGTCGTGGTCCCTCTCTGAGGACGGGGTGAGCCAGGACGGGCACTGGGGTGGGGACACAAACCTGTCCCTGGAGGGGAGAGGGGCACCAGGCTCATGTGCTGCTGCCACCCCCCCCCCCTCAGTGCTGCCCTAGAGGAGGAAAAGGGCAAAACTCCCCAAAAAGTTGTTCTCCAGGTCGGGGTGGGGGGATGTTGGACACACAACCAGGGCTCCCAGCACCGTGGGCTGTTGCAGGACCTTGGCAGTTTTTATTGTGGTTAGTAGAATTTGTAGCTTTTTTTAAAAAATCCAAATGGAAAAAAAAAACAAACAAAAAAAAACAACTGAACTTCAGGCAAGGATGAAAAATCTTCGAAGAGTATTTTTTCTATGAAGGGCAGAGTTTGGGTTGTTCTTCATGTGCCCTGTGAGCCCCGACCTCAGCTGGGTCGCACCCAACCAGCTGCATTTCTTCAGAACCACGAAGGATTTTTTCAGGTCATTTTTGTTTCCTTTATGGTGAAACTAATATTTTTTTTCTTCTTTTTTTAAGGGACTACTAAATACAAATTATATTTATTGAAAGCTAATCTCTACCATCAGTCCTATTCATAAACACACTAAAGCCACTGCCCAGGTGTTATTTTTAGGGCGTGGGACTGGATTTATTTTTGTTTTTTCTGGCACCTATTTTTTTTTAAAGCGGGGAGCGAGACCCACTCAGGCCCCAAAGCACCTTTCCTGGAGGAAAAACACCAAACCTGCCCCGGGGAGGGTTTTTCTCCCATCGGCCAGGGCTGGGGAGGGGGAGGCTGTGCTGTGATTCCCGAGGTCCTGTAACAAGTGCACTTAGTGGTGTTGTCGGGGGGGACGTTGCTGCCATCGGGCCCTGGCTGCAGTAAATTTCTTGAAGGATCTGGAAAACCCATTAATGAGCTTTTTATTTGATCAAAGGAACATTTCGCTGATATTACCCGGCCCCACGGCGGGGGAAGGCTGATGGGATGCTTTGGTTATCACTAATCCTACAAGAAGTGACCTGAACTAATTCTGCGATTTGTTTATTCACAAAAGACTTTTTTTTTTTTTTTAATTAAATATTAGGTTGGTGATTTTTCTTTCACTCCTCGTGAGCACCGCTGTAGCCAGCACTAGATGGCGCGTCGCAATCGGGCTGTACACCTCATCCTTCCTTTATGCTACCATAGATTCATTGACAATAAACAACATTCAACTAATTAACCCCTGGGCAGCGGCCGTGCCTCTTTCCTCTGCTTCACCCCAGGGCCGCAGCCCCAACGGGCTCTGGGTGCCCCAAATTCCCTGCCCCCCCCCCC
>ML998422.1:3801-15190 GCA_010365825.1 Otus sunia | reverse complement strand
CCCCATGTCCATCTGTCCCACCCCGTATCCATCCATCCCACCCCATGTCCATCTGTCCCACCCCCTGTCTGTCCCTCCCACCCCGTCCCCCCGTGTGTCCCCCCTCGCCCGGACACCCCCTCTCCCCGCAGCGCGGCCGCTTCGCCCCGTCTCCGGCCGGCCTGGCCGAGGAGCTGACGCTGCTGCAGGACCGGCTCAGCGCCTGGCGGGCGCAGGGACCCCGCACCGAGGCCGCCGGGAGCCCCCTCGCACCCTCGCGCTGAGGACCCCAGGGGTGGGGACCCCCCCGCCGTGGGGCTCCCTCCAGCCACGCAGGTTTTGGGGTGTCCCCCCCCCAAACCACCCCGTGCCTTGTCCCGTTGAGCTCCCGCTCCTCGCTGGGGCGCGGGGCTCTGCGGGGCCGGATCCTGGGCTGGAGGAGGCAGAGCCGGGGGGTCCCCGAAGTGCCCCCAACTCTCGCTGGACACGGCGGTTTCTTGGATTTTTCATGAAATTTTTGCTACCTCCACAGAGGCTTTGAAGAGCTCAGGGCTGGGATGAGCAGGATCCGGCGGGTCTGTACCTCGGAGCCCATTAAAGCCCGGTTTTACAGGCGGGTCTGTCCCTCGGAGCCCGTTAAAGCCCGGTTTTACAGGCCTGTCTGTACCTCGGAGCCCATTAAAGCCCGGTTTTACGGGTGGGTCTGTACCTTGGAGCCCATTAAAGCCCGGTGTTACAAGCAGGTCTGTCCCTCGGAGACCATTAAAGCCCTGTTTTAAGGCGGGTCTGTCCCTCGGAGCCCGTTAAAGCCCGGTTTTATAGGTGATGGCGCGTGGCTGCGAGGGGGGAGCCGGGCGGGGGGCGCAGGATGGGGGATCCCCGGGAATGAGGCTGAGGTGGGGCCTGGGGACAAGGGGGGCCCCTGGCACTGGGATCTCTGGGCACTGGGATCTCTGGGCACTGGGATCTCTGGGCACTGGGATCTCCAGGCACTGGGATCCCCCGGCACTGGGATCTCCAGGCACTGGGATCTCTGGGCACTGGGATCCCCCTAAACTGGGATCTCCGGGCACTGGGATCCCCCAGCACTGGGATCCCCCAGCACTGGGATCTCCAGCCACTGGGATCTCCAGCCACTGGGATCCCCCGGCACTGGGATCTCCAGCCACTGGGATCTCTGGGCACTGGGATCCCCCAACACTGGGATCCCCCGGCACTGGGATCCCCCGGCACTGGGATCCCCTGGCACTGGGGTCCCCCGGCACTGGGATCTCCGGGCACTGGCATCTCCAGTCACTGGAATCCCCCAGCACTGGGATCTCTGGGCACTGGGACCACCGGGCACTGGGATCCCCCAGCACTGGGGTCCCCCAGAACTGGGATTTCCGGGCACTGGGATCTCTGGGCACTGGGATCCCCCGGCACTGGGGTCCCCCAGAACTGGGATTTCCGGGCACTGGGATTTCCGGGCACTGGGATCTGTGGGCACTGGGGTCCCCCGGCACTGCGGTCCCCGGGCCCGTCGCCTGTCCCGCAGCGACACCGCGACAGGAGGGCGCAGGGGTTTTGCCCTCACGCCACCCGCCCGCACTCAACATGGCCGCCGCGCCCTCGCCGCGCTCAGCTGTGACGCCACTTCCGGCCCCTCCGCGGCTCGGTGACGCGAGGGGCGGGGCTCGCGCGCTGACGTCACGACGTACCGACGTTGCGTGACGGCGGCGCCGCGCGGGAGGGAGCGGGCAGCGGGGCAAGATGGCGGCGGGGCCCATCTCCGAGCGGAACCAGGGTGAGCGCCGCGGCCTGCCGGGACCTGCCGGGGCACGGCCCGGGGACGTGGGGGGCACCGGGGGTGCTCCGGGTTCCTGCGGAGTGGGGAGGGTCGGGGAGCGGATTTCTGGGGACTCCGTGGGTGCCCTNGGGTTCCTGCGGAGTGGAGAGGGTCGGGGGGCGGATCTCTGGGGATTCCCTGGGTGCCCTCCGAGGCCATGGCGGAGCTCTGGGCGGGGGGGGAGTCCCGGATTTCCTGGGGATGGTTAGGGGGTGTGGGGAGGGCTTGGGGTCCCTGGAGACATGGGGTGCGCCGGGCCTGGGCTCCCCAGATCCCTGGGGGGTGTCAGCTGGGGGGTCCTGGCCTCGCTGGGCACAAGTAGGATTCCAGGGGAGCAGGAATGGAGGAGCTCTGGTCGCCTTAGAAGAAAGGAGGGGGGGCACGGGGGCCTCCCTGATTGAGGGCGTAATTCTGGGGGAGCAGATTAAAAGTTTCAGGGCGATCTCTGCCTCGAGGGATTTCAGCATCAAGCCCTCAGGTTCTCAGACAGGCAGAGGCTTCCAGCTTCCCGGATCTAACTCGGTTTCTCTTTTTCCCTGCGCCCAAGATGCGACGGTGTACGTTGGGGGGTTGGATGAGAAGGTCAGCGAGCCGCTGCTGTGGGAGCTCTTTCTCCAGGCAGGACCCGTGGTCAATACCCACATGCCCAAGGATCGGGTCACAGGCCAACACCAAGGTGAGTTATTTACTGTTCTCTCTGAAAAGCTGCCTGGTGAATAAATTAATTTAGTTGGGGACGTTCAGAGAGAGATTACTGTGGGAAGAGAGGTGAGGGGTGGGCGGTCCCTTTGGGAGATCATCATCCTTCCCCTAAGAAAGGGCTGGGGCTCTGGTTTTCCATCCGAAGGGGTTGGCTGGGCTGTGGGAGACCGTGGACCTGCCCTCTCCTAAAGCTCTGCCTGGGGACTCGTTGCAGGTTATGGGTTTGTGGAGTTCCTCAGCGAGGAGGACGCGGATTATGCCATTAAGATCATGAATATGATCAAACTATACGGGAAGCCGATCCGAGTCAACAAAGCCTCGGCCCACAACAAAAACCTGGACGTGGGGGCCAACATCTTCATCGGCAACCTGGACCCCGAAATCGATGAGAAGCTGTTGTACGACACCTTCAGCGCCTTCGGGGTCATCCTGCAGACGCCCAAGATCATGCGAGACCCCGACACGGGCAACTCGAAGGGTTACGCCTTCATCAACTTCGCCAGCTTTGACGCCTCGGACGCTGCCATCGAGGCCATGAACGGACAGTACCTCTGCAACAGGCCCATCACCGTTTCCTACGCCTTCAAAAAAGATTCCAAAGGCGAGCGGCACGGCTCGGCCGCCGAGCGTCTGCTGGCAGCCCAGAACCCGCTCTCGCAGGCGGATCGGCCCCATCAGCTCTTCGCCGACGCTCCTCCTCCTCCGTCTGTCCCCACTCCCGTTGTCACCTCCCTGGGACCTGGTGTCACCCCTCCAGGTGGGTAAATCGTGGCAGCGCCCGTCTCCGCGCGGGGGGAAGCTCGAGGTGGCGGCGCTGCGCCGCGGGGGAGGGTTTTGGTGACAGTTGGTGCAAAGCCCTCAGCGGAGCTGCGGCATCGTGAGCTGGCAGGACTTTAGGAAGAGACACCCTCTTCCCTNGAATGGCCTCAAGTTGCGCCAAGGAAGGTTTAGACTGGATATTAGGAAGGATTTCTTTACAGAACGGGGTGTTGGGCGTTGGAATGGGCTGCCCAGGGAGGTGGTGGATTTCCCATCCCTGGAGGGGTTGAAGAGTCGGGTCGACATAGAGCGGAGGGATCTGGTGGAGTTGGGAACTGCCAGTGCTGGGTTAATGGTTGGACTGGAGGATCTTCAAGGTCCTTTCCAACCGAGATGATTCTGTGATTCTGTCCCAGGGCTGAGGGGAAGGATCCTGCGCCTGTCTGCTGGGGTTTTTTTTTATACTTCCTGTAGCTGTTTGCGTTTTCACCTCCTTCTCGATTGCCTGGGAGTGTTATTTTTATTTTTTTTTCCTGTAGGTTTGTTTGCTTTTTATATTTAACTAAACTCTCGCTGTCTCTCTTCCCAGGCCTCCCACCCCCAGGATCGTTCCCCCCGCCGGTGCCGCCTCCCGGAGCGATGCCTCCCGGCATGCCTCCTGCCATGCCACCCCCACCCATGCCGCCCGGTGCGGGTGCCCCCGGCCCCCCCTCCGGGGCTGCACCCAGCGGGGGACACCCCCCGCACCCACACCCCTTCCCTCCGGGCGGGATGCACCATCCAGGTGAGCATCAGGCGGGTGTTGGCCTCGAGAAATATAGATTGTCTATTCCTTCGACGGGGTGGGTTTGGGTAAATCACCCCCCTCCATTTTCTCCCCTGAGGTTCCTGTTTTATAAAACGGGGAGAAATCCTCTGTTCAGGGTCGGAATGCAGCATCTTTCCCCAAGATGCTGCTCTCTGCGGCTCAGGGGTGAGGAAAAGAGAGGCTCTGCGTAGGAGCAAGTGCAGCACGTCAGCGGCGCCGCGCCCGCTTTCTGGGTTTTTCTCCTGGATGTTCTCAAATGTGTTTAAAAAAATAACCTGGAGCACGGCCCAGCGGGATTTATGAAACGTTTTGGTAATGTGGGAAGTAAGAGCCCTTCTGGGAGGCGTCCGCTCGGGGCCAGACGTTGGTTTCCTTGAGGGTGCAGGACGCGGGAGGGCAGGGGCTGGCGCGGCGCCGGCTGGTAACGACTCGGGTGCTCTTCTGGCTGGGAGGATGTTAACGAGGCTCCAAGTCTTCATCGTTTTTCTCTGGTGTAAATTAATACGTGAAGTGGGAACCTTCTTAGCACAGTCTGCGGTTCTGCCAGGCAGGAGCTAATTCCAGACATGAGAACAAAATGTTTCTTTGATTTCCTTCCATTTTTAGCCCTGTAGTACTGGGGAATGAGCAGCGTATCCATCTAGACTCTGGTTTCAGATGCAAAAATTAAGTGAAATTTGCAATTCATTTTTTTTTTTTTTTTGTTATTGTTTAATCCTGCCTGCTCTAAACCGACCCCTGCACCGAGAGGCTCTCCCACGCTGGCTGATTAGGGTGCTTTGTGTGATCGTGGCTCTGGCCGTGTGAGTGACCAGATGGCTGCTGCTTGTCCCCGATTACACGCTGGCTTTAGAGCAGCCAATTAAGCTCAGCGAAGGAAAGCCTGACCCAGCGCTTCCACACCGCGCGCCCCGAGGGATGAGGAGAAAAGAATCTCTGCTTTTTTTTTTTTTAATTGTTTTAAAGGGATCTAATAAGAGAATCATCGAAAAAAAAAGTAGATTTGGAGGGACCCAGGGCATTTCTGCACAGAGCAGGGCAAGCTTCAAAGTTGGGTTGTTCAGGGAGCTTGTCTAAAATCCCCCCTGCGAGGGGGGCTGGTTTGTCCCCTGCGAGGGGGGCTGGTTTGTCCCCTGCGAGGGGGGCTGGTTTGTCCCCTCCGAGGGGGGCTGGTTTGTCCCCTCCGAGAGGGGCTGGTTTGTCCCCTCCGAGAGGGGCTGGTTTGTCCCCTGCGAGGGGGGCTGGTTTGTCCCTTCCGAGAAGGGCTGGTTTGTCCCCTCCGAGAGGGGCTGGTTTGTCCCCTCCGAGAGGGGCTGGTTTGTCCCCTCCGAGAGGGGCTGGTTTGTCCCTTCCGAGAGGGGCTGCCTTGTCCCCTCCGAGGGGGGCTGCCTTGTCCCCTCCGAGGGGGGCTGGTTTGTCCCCTCCGAGGGGGGCTGGTTTGTCCCCTCCGAGAGGGGCTGGTTTGTCCCCTGTGAGAGGGGCTGGTTTGTCCCTTCCGAGAGGGGCTGCCTTGTCCCCTCCGAGGGGGGCTGCCTTGTCCCCTCCAAGCCCCCATCCCACACTTGCTGTCCCATCTTTCCTGCCCCCCTCCCCTAACCTCCAGGCAGCCTTTTCTGCGCCGCAGCCCGTTCCTGTCGCCTCTTGTCAGAGAACTCTGCGCTTTCTCCTCTTTAACCTCCCTCTTGGCCACACAACTCCCTTTGCAGCCTGGTGTAGCCCGACAGCTGGATTCAACGCCCCTCTGGGCCGCAGGGGGGGCTCAGAGTGTCCGTGCTGAGCGTGCTGCCCTCCTTGCCACCAGCCCTTGACTCCTTATTTCCCCAGGAATGCCTCCCATGCAAGTCCACCACGGGCCTCCCGGGATGGGCCAGCACCACCCAGGACCACCGGGCTCCGGAGGCCAGCCTCCCCCGCGGCCCCCCCCTGGCATGCCACACCCTGGACCCCCACCCATGGGTATGCCACCCCGAGGACCTCATTTCGGGTCGCCCATGGGTAAGTGGGTGCCTGCAAGAGGCGGTATGTGTTCTTTTCTATCGATCGTACACACTTTCTCGAGTCGAGCGCTCGCTTCGGCCCCGCTCCCTCCCTCGTTCCTAGTTTTTAACGGGGACGGGAAGGAGGCGACGTCGCAGCCTCCCCCCGCGGAGGCATCTCGAAGCAAAAACCTGGCAGCCACGAGCTGCTAAGCCAGGGTCCCCCCGGGGCTTTCCTTGAGTTCGGGGGGCTCTGCGCTTTCTTGGTGACAGCTCCCCCCCATCTCTCGCGTCGGGATAGCGACTGGGCTCTGCTGACAGTGGCAGCAGCGGGAGGAGGGGGGGTTTCCTCAGACTCATTTCTCCAGGACCTGCTAGCAGAGGGGGAATATTGTCCCAAAGCGTGGGCACCCAGTAGAGCTGGCACCCAAGGGTGGGGTTTTTGGGGGGGAATCAGCTCTTTCGACTTCTCCCCGCGGCGGTTGTTAACGCCTGTGCTCTGTCCCCGCAGGTCACCCCGGCCCCATGCCGCACCACGGGATGCGCGGCCCTCCTCCGCTGATGCCTCCTCACGGGTACAATGGTCCCCCTCGCCCCCCTCCCTATGGCTATCAGAGAGTGCCCCTGCCCCCCCGCCCTGCGCAGAGGCCCCCCGGGGTGCCACCAAGGGGTCCCCTGCGGGGTCCCCTGCCCTAAACACGGTGGTGGCAAAGCCCCCTCCCTGCTGCGGATCCTTCCCTCTTGTTTCCCCTTGGGCTGACGTACCTGCGGGCCATTGGGTCCAGCTCTGTCGCAGCTCCCCCCTCTATCTTTCCCTCTCCCCATCTTTTTCCCCATTTCTTTTTATAGTCTCCATTTTGGTTACTTTTCCCCTCCTCCTTCCATTTATCTCAGCCTCGGAAGATTTTTTTTCAAGGTACTTTTAACATTTTTTTTTTGTTTTTCTATGTAAAGCAGCGATCGCCCCTTTACAAATAAAACATTTTAAGAACCGGGGGCTGTCCCAGAGCTCGGGACGTGGCTCTGCCTGTTTGTGATCGAGCTACCGACCTCGCACGGGATGGATTTTGTCAGCACATGAAAGCTCTGCTGGTACCAAAGCCGTGTATCCCTCTTGGTGAGGTGCTGAATCAGGGTCGATGCGCCTGGTCTCTCGCTTTGGCCGGGCTGTTTGTTGGTGGCTGATGGGCTCCGTGTAATCCCTGTGGTGAAGAAAACGTACAACCGAGGCTTAAAATCTGTCACATCCTTGGATGCTCTTGTCCCACAGAGCCCAAATAACTGGGCAGGATGTTTGGAGGAGTAATTTGGGGGTGAAACCTGCTCTCCTGAGTCCCTACCTCGTCCTTCTCCACACAGGGAATTCCTTTGGAAGTCAGATCTCAGATTCTGACACTTGCAGCCATGTTATAGCTCAGATTGTGGGGATATTGTTAATGGGGGGGCAATAAAATGAGGGTGAAGTTGTCCAGCTGGGAGAGGAGGTGGAGCAGATGAGTCCCCAGAACTGTCCTGCCTCTCCTCAGATGAGTTCAGCGTCTCGGCGCCGGCGAGACCGTTAATTGGGGAAGTGTAAAAGCAGAGCCCGTGGCTGGAGAGTTTGACACCTTCCGCAGCAGCTGGAAGGTGTGGGGAGGGAGGGGGCTCGGCTCTCGCAGAGCTTCGGGGAGGCAGAAGAGTTGGAGGTGGGGAGGGAGGTGTTGGCTTTCTACAGACGAAGCTTTAAATCCAGGTGATTTAAAGACCAAAAAAATCGAAGCGTTTCCAGATATTTGGCCACCCGGGGTAGTTCTTGGGGGGGGATGAGCGGGGACTGTTGTGCTTAGTTTGGTTGTGACTCCTCTTGGAAGGCTGCCGTGGCCCTTCAGTGCTCTACAGAGAAGCCGCCTTGCTCTCAGCCTTGATTTTACTCTTTGCTGGTTTATTTCTGTTCTATTTTAACATCCTAGGGCTAAAACTGACCTTTAGCTCCAATCTGTTCACCCTTGCGGACCAGAGAGGAGGAATGGTGCCATGCTTCTCTTTTCAGCGTCGCGGGGCGGTTTGGTAAGTGAGATCTGGACAAATTCAGATGGTGGAAGGTTGGGGAAATAGCAGAGCCGATCTACGAGCTTTATTTCTTCGCTGCTTACGTTGCCTTTGGCACGTGAGTGGCTGCTGAAGGATCCGTGAGATGAACTGGAAGAGCTCCGCGCTTACTTCAGCTGCTCCGGGATCCTCCGTTATCGGAGGCAGAAGAGTAACTGGGGCTGTGTTTCGCTTTTACCACTGATGTGGTCTCCTGCTGCTCCTTGAGTAGCCATCCTTGCCCAAATCCAGACTTTTTGGGGAGACTTCAGGACTATTAGAGGAGATTTGGGGCTCGCTGTGTTGCCAGTCGTTTCCAGGACTGTTCCTAGGTCTAAGTGGTTGTGGGGGGTTGGTCCTGACTAGGCTGAGCGCCTACTGAGGGGGGGTGTTGTTGTGCTCAGCCCAACTTTAACCCCAGCTGCTGAGCTGCCGTGAAGGTTCCCAAGTTTATACAGGGGGCACTGAAGTCCAGCGGAGGAAACGGAACTTGCACAGGGTTTTCCAGCAGACCTGGAGGCACCGGGGTGCTCGCTGAACCTCTTGTGATTTCATTAAACCGCCCACAGGCCTCGGCTGTCTCTGGCCTGAGCCGCTCCAGAGCCCGGCACGATCCCATCGGTTCAGTCTCCCTCCGAGGAACGTGCCTGGCAATTACCACTGGATCGTGGCCAGCCTGGAGCCGCTCCACCACACGCTGCTCTGACGGTGAAATTACGGACAGAGCCCAACGCAAACACCGTCGTCTCGCTGCGGGTAGCGAGGAGGTGGGGGAGCAGGATCCTCGCCGTACCGGCTGTGGCTGGTGGATGAAGTGAGGTCACGGCACTGTTGGGCTCCGGTTCCTCCACCTGGGCTGGGAGGAAAATGAAAAGTGGCTTCGCAGCGGCTGCTCGAAGGAGCAGAGCTGAAGCGGGAGGAGAAAACTGGGCTCAGGTTTAAACGAGCAGTAAATCGTTGCTGGTTAAGAGGCCCGAAGCTGCGAAGGGCTCGGCTGGCTGCTCCTGAGCAGGCAGCAGCTGGGCTGTTGGTGTTTTTCTTGAGGGGAGTGTGATTTAAAGCACACCTAAAGCTTGTGCCGCTGTGCCTGTGCCGTTCGCCTTTCTCACCTTTTGTGAGGTGTGACTGAGGTAGATATTTCAATCCCTTGTGGCAGCTGATGGGTGTAGGGAACGCAGCAGAGAAAAGCCTCTCTGAAGCTGAACGAGCCTTAAAGCAGCAGCTGCGCTGCGGGGTTTCGTTTGAGGTGGGTGGGGAGTGAGCTGGACCCTGTTTTTGGGCACGTGGATGTTACGTGGGGCGTCAGTCTTGATGCTGGGCTGGCCAGCAGACGGCGAAAGATTCCGGTGCCAAGGTTTGAGCGAAGCCAAACCTTCCTGTGAAAAAATCCACGATAGCTCCAGCAATTGAAAGGGTTCCTGGAGTGGAAATAATAACGCCAAGAGGGGAGAGGCTGCTTGCCATCCATCGATCGGGTCTAAACACGTGTCAGGAGGGAGACGTCTCGGTCTCTGCGGACTCATTGCGATGTTGGGTGACCTTGTTAGCTCGCGTGGCCGAGCACCAGCCGGGTGGGAAGCCCGCAGCCCTCTGAGCTGCGTTAAACTGCTGCTGAGAGACCGAGACCCCCAAAGCCCCCTTCTCCCACCCCAGCCAGTGTCGGACCCCCTGAGCAAGCCCGGAGCTCACAGTGAGATGTGAAAGTGGGAAGGTGCTGCCTCCTCCTTCACCCCAGCGTCTTAATCCGCACCGGGGCTGTGCTCAGCAGCATCATCGGCTCCCCCAGTCCCGCCTGCTCCCTGGGTGCATCTTTTTTGGAGAAAACCAAAGTAAAATGCTCCCCTCTCCGCAGGAGCTCCAGCCCCAGGACAGTCATAGCCTATAATTTGGTGCCGTTTGCTGTACAGCTTTGGATTTAATTCTGCAGCAACCTTAGCCTGTCTGGTGCAGACTTCCAAAAGCCTCTGCGCTATGTGTGCGCAGCGAGGGAACAACTTCTATTTTTAATAGCAAAACTAAAATAAAATAGATTAGAGAAGAGGAGCTCCCATCAGTGGGCTCTGAGGATGGGGAATACCCGTGGTCCTGACAGGCTGGGGAGGGAGTGATGAGATCAGTAACCCCCTCCCAATCATTTGCAGGCAGAAATTTGGGGAGAACCCAGCTTGGACCGGTGGAACGGGTTGATTTGGGGATGGGGGGACGCGTGCTTGCGGGCACAGAGGGGACCTGCAGCTTGCCGGGACCACTTTGCGAGCCCCGCAGTGGCACTTCTGGGCTCTGCGCTCAGGGAAGCCACCGGGACCCCCCCAGGGCAGCCCATCTCCTGGCCGTGGGCCGACCCACTCCTGGTTTTACCCAAATGTGACGTGAGTTGTGGCCCTCAGGACAAGATTGTGCCGTGCTCGGTCCCTGCTGCGCCGCCTTTTCCTCTGGTTAAACCTGTTAAAGCCTCGGGGCCACGTGCGAGCTCTCAGGGTGGGGGGAGTGCAGAAGAGAGGGGGGTTCGTGGAGATTTGCCCATTGCCTGAGTCAGAACTTGACGAGGAAGCGCCCAGCCAGGCCCAGCTCAGTGAAGCTCTGTGCCAGGCTTTGTTAGGCGCGGGATTAGCCGGGCTGTGACGCTGGCAGAGCAGGTGCCCAGCCCCGAGTGCAGCCACCCACCAGGGGAGAGCCAGGGGCAGCTTTGCAGCTCTGTCACAGGCCTGTCCCACCCCAGTAGCTTGCCTACATCCCCCTTTTGGGGTCATTTCCAGCAAAATCACCATTATTTCTCTGCTTCCAGTTTCCTAAATCCCTCCCTGCGCTGGTACCACTGGTGTGGGGGTACTGCTGGTACCTGTGCCAGGCTGGGCTCTCGTTCCTGCCCTCGCTGGGCTGGTTTTGGCCTTAAACACTCTTTCCTCCTCCTCCTCCCATTAAAGGATGGTGTCCTGCTGGGGTCTGGTTTGTGCCTGGTTTCTGATTTTCACAGAATTCCGTGCCTGGGGAAGCCTGGCCTTGGCCCTGGCCCTGCCGCAGCATCGTGCAGCTTTGGCGCTCATGCCCGGGCAGCTGAGACCACCTCAACTCATTGCACGTGGGATGGTCCTGCAGGTGCGAGTGCCCCCAGCCCCGCTCAGCATGGGGAGCCCCCCCTGCACCCCAGCTCTGCACCCCACGTCCCCAGGGAGGGAACTGGAGCACTCGGGCTCCTAATTTCCCACCGGCGGTGGCAAAATGGGGTTGGGTTTGGGTAGCCCGGACCTTGGTTTGCCTCCTGGCCGTAAA
>ML998419.1:9758-35500 GCA_010365825.1 Otus sunia | reverse complement strand
CATGGGAAGTAGAGAATAAATCTGGGTTTTTTGCTTCCGCGCATGGACCTTTGCTTATATTAAAACTGCTTTTGTTTTACCCACAAGGGTTGGGTGTTTTTCCTATCTTATTTTCTTTCCCCTCTTAGCCTGGTTGAGAAAAAAGGGGAAGAGGGGGGGGGAAGTGATAGAGCAACTTGGTGGGTACCTGGCATTTAGCCAAGGTCAAACCACCACAGTTGCTCTCAAAGTTCAACCTTCAGCAGTGTGGCCGCGCATGTGCCCTCCTGCAGCCTGGCTCGGCAGCACAATGTCACCCCATGGGTCCTGCCTGTCCTCCTGCCACAGCCCCGTCCCTGCCAGCAGCTCTGCCGGGAGGGGGAACATCCACCCGCGGCAGCAAACACGGGTGCTGGGGCTTGAGCCCCTGCTGCCACACTCGCAGTGTGTGGGGTGGGGTGCACGGGCCTCCCGCCGTGGGGGGCGGCTCAGGGAAACCCCTGGCCATGGGGGGACGCGAGGTCCCGCATGTCCGGCAGAGACCAGAGGTGATATTCCTCTTCCCAATGGAGACCAGGGCTGCTGCCTGGAAACAAAATCAATTGTTTGTCAGACAAATCGGCCTTAGGGTTTCCAGAGCGGGGAGGTAACGGTGTCCTCTGAGCTGCGGTTAAGGAAGAACGCCAAAGCCAGCGAGTTCTGCCGTGAAGCAGAGCGAATCAAATCTCAGCCACGGTCCGCAAATGACTTGCAGCGAGAGACCACTTCTTGGCACCAATCAGGGACTGAAAGATCTGCCAAGCTGGCCGCGCAGCCACGGCTCCTTGCCCGAGAGGGACGGAGGGTGGTTTTAGGGGTGACGCTGCTGGCGGTGCTGCAGACCTCAGGCACAACTGCCTGGGCTTTGGCTCCACACCAACAAAACGGGGCAATAACCACCCCCTCCCGAGCCCAGCACCAGCACCCCCCACTCCCACTGCGGCCTCTGCCTGGGCAGGACTGGGACACGGCTCCATACTGGGGTGTCCTGGGGAGTTCAGGAACCAACATTTTGCTGCAGGGACCCCCTGGGGCAAACATCTTCACTGTCTGCTGACAAAGTGGGTGTCAGCGCAGAGAGCCAGGGGGCCCAAGGCAGCGCCAGCTGTGCCAGCCGGGATGAGGCAGCGCACCCTGGTCAGACCCCGCTGGATGGGGGAAGCCCCGACTTTGTCCCCCATCCCATCAGCAGGATGCTGCTCGTGCCTGGTGCTGCCCTGATGATCTGGCGCTGGCAACATGGGAGCAGATCACCCTTTGCCCCTCCTCGGGGCTGCGGGCGAGGGCTCTGGGCCGGGGGGCAGCCACAGGTACGCTTGGTTAATGACATTCCCAGCAGAGTCTATAACAGCTCTTGCCTCGGGAAAGAGAGGTATAAATTAGTATTTTTAGGCAGACTTGAGGGTAAAGAAAGCTTCAGGGAGGAGCCAACCCTCTGTTCCACTGTGTTTAATCCCCTTCCAGTGCATGCTGGAGTGCTGCAGAGATGTGCACCTCAACTCACAGCATTCCTGCCTCAACCTTGCTGTGTAGTGGCTGCAACAAATGATGGACCAAATACTCTCTTCTCCCCTCTTCACTCCTGGGACAACTGCCCCCATTACCAGACAAGACTCTGACCTTTTGATCCATCCATCCTGTCTCCTCCAGAGCCTGGGCTAAGCTGCGGCCCTTTATTTATTCACGCAATGTAGGTTTCCTCATGCCACTTCACCAGTGCACATCAACTGTGACCCTGAGACACCATCCTCTCCTGGGATAAAGCATGTTTTTCAGTCCCAGGCATCTCTGGAGTAAAGACTGACAGTTCTTTGAAGGAGGGGGAAAAATGCAGGTGGGAGATGACAGGCTGAAGTACATTTTGGTTTAACAGGATAAAATGGAGCTTGATGAAAGTAACTCAGTCACCTGGTCCAGGACTTTAATGCAGCGATTCCCTTTAACTAGTGCCTAATTGGTGATATTCTTGCTGGTGGAAAATGCATCACCCTTTTTTGCCCTTTTCCTTATTCTGTCCTTCTCAACTAACGCAAAAACATTTTCAACTCTATGCCTTTTGCACGAAGCTCTGTAAAATTCTAGGCAGAAGCATTACTGGTGTTGCTGGGAGGCACCAATTACCAGTGGCTGTCTGCTGGTGCCGGACACAACCTGTTTTGTTTTAAGTGGCCCAAGACAGAGACCCATGGGTGGAGCCCACTGCCTGGGCACACAGACCAGACACTTGGTTTCGCTTCTCCAGGCTGTAAGCGGAGATGATCTCCTGACCATGTGGAGTTTAACGATCTGGGGGGAGAAGGTTCACTCACTGGGTGTATGCTGTGGGACTCCATCACCAGGGCTGGAAACTTCTGCAAACGAGGGTCCTGCTGCAGCTCTGCTGGCTGCAGGAGACAAATCCTCGTTGTCGCGCTGCACCTCGTCGCTCCCGCGTGCAGGAAGGCTCCAGCGCCCGCTCTGAGGGAGGGTTTTGAAGCTGGAGTACACTGGTCGTGAGATGTGGGGCACTGAATTCCAGGCACGCGAGCACTACCCCGGCCTGGGGAGCAGTTGCTGAAGACAGGGCAGTCCCAGGCAGCGGGTGGGATGTAGAGTCCTGGTTCTCCTGCTCTCCAGTCCAGCAGTGCCTGGCCATGGGCACCCTTGGCCTCGCCCTGCCCCGTCGCAGGTTGGTCCCCGTCAGTTTTACCATTTTCAGGTCTTTTTTTTTAGTTCCTCAGCTACACCTTTCTTTCTGATCTTCAAGCACGTGCTCATATCAAGAACAGTCATTTTCCTTCACACCTTATCTACCCGGTTGCTTTTCTCTAAGAAAACCAGCCTCATTCCTGTCAGCCTTCCCCTGCTAGCTGCATTACCTGAACCCTCTGATTCTTCTCTGAATTCTCTGGTGGGCCCTCTACAGTAGATTCGCTCTGTCTTGCTGTGCAAAGCCTGACATAAGTCAGTGCTTGAGCTGATGTCTTAACCTGCCATGACCTAAGTGGACTCGTGGTTAATGCCCCAGTTTGTTTATGTCGCTGCAGCATCTTGTTTCTTTCACCACATCTTTGCTGCCTTGCATTCAGCGCTGCAGCCCCACTCCCAGCCAGGTCCCGGCCCTCACCCGCAAGGTTTCTAGAGGAAGGTCCTTCAGCCAGCTCCCAGCTGCTTCCAAGTGTTGGTGTTTTATCCTCTTCTCTTCCCATGGTCCCAAACACTCTGCTTTCTCTGTGATTTTACTTATCTTGGAACCACAAGCAACAGACAACTATCGGAGCAAACCCCCGGTGAGTATCTGCGAGGCTGGGCAGCTGCGGTACTTGGAGGCAAAGCTGGAGATGTTTCACCACAAACGATCACCTGGTGCCGGCAGCCGTCACTGCCAGGGACAGCCAGCAGCCACAAACCACAGCCAGGCTTCTGCGGGTTTCACCCGAGCACTTGTATAGGCTACATGGCCTCGACTTCCCACCGTCAGCTCCCAGAGACAAGGCTGGTGTTTGCTCACCAGCATGTAACTGGTTTTGAAAAGTTCCATGGAAGACCCCAAGGTGAAATATTGCTGACTAAAGCCACTGAGCATCTGAGAAACAGCTCGGGACTCCCGGCTGGGTTAACCCTTGCCACAGTAGCCTGGCCTTATCTTCAGAGGAGTTGTCAGGAAAAGCCCCGACTCGCTCCACATCCGACCACTGCTTGACATCGCACACGGGCACCGTGAGGGCATCGGTGCCTCTCATGCTCAGGGGCCCTCAGACGTCCCCGTGTTGAGCGATGCCAGCCGGTATCGTTTTTCCACGCCCGACATGGCCTCTCACCTTGGCTAGGCTGCTAAAGAACGCATCTTCACCTAAAGCCATTGCAGAGCGCCCGGAGGGGGAGTGCACTGCACGTTTTATCTCCTTGCAGGTTCCTTTGAAAATGAGGAAGAGAATGGTGGAAGGAAGGAGGGCAGCCAGAGGCAGGGGCTCAGAGCAGGTCTCTGTAGGGAACCTCTCCAAAGCATCCTGCTGTGGTGGCTGTCAGAATGATGCTCTTCTGGCCTTCACTGTCCTGCTTCTTACATGACACACCACCGGGCACCCACAACGCCCCTCACAAAGACCGATGGCTCGCAGCGATCTCGCCGTAGATGCTGCTGCAGATCAGTTTTCTCCTTGGCCTCGTGGACATTGTTGAAAACACAGATACTTCCGTCTCAGGGGAGTGAAGCAGAAAACCACCTGCTCTTGATGTTCTTCAGTAAGCGAGATGCATGGAGGATCTGAAAACCCCCCAGAGTGTGGACCAGTCCTTGCCACACCACCGCACAGTGAAGAGAATGGGGAGGCCACAATCTCACTTGTAATTTTTACCTTAAAAAAACCCCCAAACTTACTGACTACTAGCTTGAAAAGCAGTGGAGAAAACAGATCTGGGAGGCGAGATTCCCTAAAATCTGCCTAACCAGAGGTTAGGGGTGCTGTCCCTTCCCTGTTTTCGTACTTGTGTGTTTTCCCGTTACCCCGGAGGTAGGACAGCCCCGGGGTGCAACGCAGAGAGCAGCCACAGTCACTCTCCACGCGGGCAGGGACCTTCCCTGCTGCGTGCCCTCCACGTGGGCAGGTACAGGGCTGCCACACTCCCCAGACAGCGGAACCCCAAGACGGAGAATCTGGTCTCTTTGGGGATCCCTGTCATCGTGACACTTCTCCCCAGGGAAGGTTTAGGAGACACGAGAGCAAGAACGGCATCTGCTCAACTCTTACAAGAAGGGTGCAGCTCCTGGAGAAGAGATTTACTCACCTGGTGACACCTCAGCTGGCCAGATGACCAAACCAATGATTGGAAAAGCCGGGGTTGATCTCAGTACTTTATCTAAACCAACCCTCCTTCCCTATCTACCAGTATACGTGCTGGTTCAGCTAAGGGCTACTGGAGACTTTTGTTCAAATGGAACCAGGTATTGATAAACAAAAAGGGATGTAAGACACAGCATACAGGACAAGAAGAGTTTCCATGTTAGGGGCAAGTCTTTTCAGGAGTGGAATTAATTTTTTTTTTTTTTTTATTGGGGCTAAAAGTGATTTCCTTTTTCAGTATCATGAGGAAATTTTCAATCAAGTAATCAATGAAGCTAAGCAAAAATAGATTTCAGTTGCCAACAAGGATGCACTTAAGCAAGACTGGGCCAAGTATTATGTAGGCAAACCTCTACTCTGCACACCTCTGAGATGAGGTGATACGGTCACTAAAATACCAGTGTTCTCACTGGTGACCTCACCGAACAAAAAGCTGATGAATTTAAGGAATACCAGCATGCCATACTACTGGCAGAATGATAGTGGTGAATTTTTTCTAGTTTACCCATTTCCCCTTCTCAGATACGTTGCATTAATTAGCACAGGTTACAAATACTGTCCACTTTGAAAATATTACTGTAGCCAAATGCCCATTTCTTAGCAAGAATTAAGAGAGGACATGTAACTTTATGATAAACTGCCTGTTAGTTACTATCAATTGCTCAGCAAAAGGAGTGGTTCAGTATAGAGTAGGTCGTGAAAAACTGGAGTACAGATAATTTCCCTTTCAAAACCAGAAAATCTCTTGCCAGAGGTGTTGTAGTTTCAGCTCAGGAAAGAGAAGAAGATGCTGTTTTTAATTACACTTGGTAATGCAAGAAAACATAGAACAAACATTGGTTTATATCCCTCATGTAAAGGTTTATTTGGGTTTTTCCTTTGACGAAGCATTTATTCTTACAAAGCTTTTAATAACACACTCGTTTAATTCCAGTGTACAAAAATAACTGTCTTTAAAAAAATGACTAAACTTTAGATCAGCACATCTGGAACCAAATATGTTGATCATACTCTGCTCTCTTTTCTCCAGAAACAACTTCCACATCAAGAGGAACAAAGGACGTGTGTAATTCGAGATGTGAACTCTGTTCCCCTGCCCCGTCGGCAAAGAGAGGGAAGGGGCCAGCGCAGAGCTCGCTGCTGGCACCGGGCGAGGGACCCGCGGAGCGCGGCGCGGAAGACGTCACGTCCCGAAGTGCAAGGCAACGACTTCGCAGCAGCTTCCAGGAGGGAAAGGAGTGGGAAAGTGCCCAGCTGCACCCTGGAGAGGATTGAGCGGTCGTGGGGAACGTCCCTGGCCTCTGCCCCAGCTCCCCCCAGCGTGAGCCTCTCCAGTGTCAGCCCCAAACTGTGCTCCCCAGCAGCAGATCCTGCTCCGACGGGCAGAGCCACCTCTCACCGGTGAAGAAACAAAACCTACCAACCCCAACGCGGCCCCCGTCCCCCCCACACCCCCCAAGCAAAGAAGATAATCTTACAGCCAATTCGGGGCCGCACAGCGCAGCCCTGGCGTCAGGTGCGGCGCGTCCTGCCGTGGCTGGCGACAGCCCGCGCGCTCCGCTCCGGGACGGACGCGGGTCCACGCGCTACGAGAGGGACCAAAACAGACAGAGGACAGAGCCGGAGGCAGTACAGCCAGTATCCACAGCCGCATCACCAGGATTTCTGCCTGGACTTCTTCCCCCTCTGTTTTATAAGGAATAAATTATCGTTGATATCAGGACTATCGTCTTTCTGCTTTTTCCATTTCTTCTTCCTTTTAGCACCTTCCAGAGGCTCCTGCACATATGCAGTCTTGCTGCCTGAGAACGCCTTGAAAATGGACCTGTGATGGGTTCTGCTGCCCTTACACGCCTGCCTTCTGGACCCTCTAGGGAAGTTCTCCTCCAAATTGTGGCTGATTTCAACATTCCTTCTGTGTTTCTTTTCTCTGCGTGTCTCTGCATGGGACATCTTCATCTTTTTGTGACACTCCCCACCTTTGCTGTGTTTCCCATACTCTTTCCCATGCTTGCTCTTTTTCTTGTGGCTGTGCCCCTCACGTGTTTCTTCCTGCCACGGTGTCTCTGGCTGCTGTGGCAGCAGGCCAGCCTCCTGCAGTTCTGTAAAACAGAGCAGTTTATTTCAATACCCATGCAGAAAACCCCAAACCATCACAGATTTCATTATGTCTGTATGAAGTTAGAAAAATATCTGATAGATTTTTTTTCATAGTGTTTCTTCCTGTCAACAGACTAGAATCTTAACAAATTACAGTTTAACCCTCTTCCTGCTAGTTTACAGCATTTTTAATGTCAGTACATTTTTTAGAATTAAAACATCTGACAACGCCCACCTAGTGGCTTTGACACAGTAAATTTCCATGATAGACATGGTTGAATAAAGTCACGAATCTTTTACTACTCTTAAACTACCTGTTCAAATCTCTATAGCTTTTCCCGACACATGAAAATAATCCCACAATATTTCTAAAAGCAGCAAGCACAGAAGAAAGTATTTCAAAGAACTGAAAGGCAGGAGGGATCTCCCAAAATGCACTCTACCTGCAACTTTTCTTTTTAATCTGTTCTCTCTTCTCTTGATTTCATATTCATCATCGTAGCAGTAGATGAACGGAGAAGTAGGGAACATGCTCCCGTGCATCCTCTTTTCTGAGCACTCCTGCAAAACACATTTCAGGTCACTAGGTGTGGCTGAGCTGGGATCTTCCTGGAAGGGAAACGGGTCGGATTCTGCCGGTGCTGGCCTGTACCTCTGATGGACGTGGCCAGCAGTTCTTTAACACTGATAATTTTATTACCAACCAATAAACCTTCCCGTGCAGGCGAGCCAAGTGCAGTCGTGCTGCAGCACACGGCAGGGATCCCGCCCTCCCGCGCAGCAGCAGCAGCAGCAGCAGCAGCAGCAGCAGCAGCAGCAGCAGAGGCCTGGAAGCGGGTGAGCACCAGGTGAACGGGAGGCGAACGCCCGCGGAGCCGCCGGGCCCGGGAACGGGGCGTCCTGCTGCAGCCGGGCCAGCCCCCGCTCCCCAGCGCCGCTTCTCGCTGCCACACCACCACCTGCCCCGTCTCCTCGGAAGACAAATACTTCTGGTCTTTTAACCCGGATCCTCGTGGCAGGCTCCAGGGGTGGGGTGGGCTGAGGGAGGGAGCGAGCGGCGGTGGGGGCCAGGGGCTGTCCGGCTGCCTGTGGTTTCGGCACAGGTACAAACCAAACACAAATCCTGCAGGAGACTGGACACTGAGGGGAGAGGAGGAGAGCCTCGACCAGCTGGCTGAGGTGAGCAAGGGGCTGCCTCTGCATCACGCGCGTGTCAGCCCATTTCCCAAACATTTGATTCAGAAATAATGGATTTTTTTGCTGCTGTACACAAAGTGTTAGCAGCGTGAGCCAGGCTAACTGGGATGCTTCCTACGGTTCTGTCTTTTTTTCAGGGCACCATGTGATATTAACTGATGCTTTCATCTCCTTGTAAACTGCTTGTTACCTTTCTACTTCTTGGGTACTGCCCAAATCTAGTGAACTCTGGACCTTGTCATTCTCAAGAAACGGTCAGGAGCTTTCACCCACCCTGACATCTCCACCAAAAGCTAAGCAGCTTTCCCCTTGCTATTTCTACCACTTTTCTTGCTATTTCTGCCATGCAGTGCCACCTTTAGCACCTCCCTTCCCTGTGCGTCCTCCTGCTTGCTCCCCTCCTTCTTTCAGAGATAGAGTGCAGAAAAGATGCATTTCAGATGTATTTCATGTTTCTCAGCTTTTATTTGGCCTTTGCTTGGCTGAAATTAAATGAAGAATGGGGTTATTCTCTGTGGTGTCCTCCAGAAGGGTATGGTTAGGTTGTGTAACTACTGGCTTGTTCCATGTGCATGGAGGAGTGTGGAGGAGCGACGGCAGCCCGTAGTCAGAGCCTGCCCAGGTTGGAGGGCTCAGCCTTACCCCACTGCAAAATCAGGCTGAAAGGGACCTAGGAGGGGACATGCGAGTCCCTGCGTTGCCTGAGGCTGTTCTTGGCGGCTATTCATCTGAGGTACGTGTGTCCTGGAAGGCCACCAGATTTCACATGCACACCTCGAACAGCCAGCTATCACCACGAAGAACCTCCTCTCCCACTGTTCCTGGGTCCTCCATCTGCCTCCCTCAGAGTTATGACGAGAGAAACGCCAAATGGACAAACAACACTTCAAATACCTGTGTTTCACACGAGTGAAACTTAAGAGTGGCCGCTAGGCAGGGCACAGAGCTACCGGCCTATCTGGATGGAAATGAAAGAAAATACCGAACACTGCTGAAGAGGTCACTGAAAACGACACAGACGGGCTTCACGCAGGAGCACGCAGACACATCATCCCTCTGTGACCTGCCAAAGTGCTGCTGGAGATCCCGCACCAGAGCTGGGGCTTGCCCTGCAGGTTCGTTATTTTTGGTTTGTTAACGCACTGACAGAGAAGCTTTCACGGGTGAAACGCATCTGCCACCCCCACGGGGGCTCCTCTTCCTCTCCATGGCCACCGCCCCGGTCCCTCGGCCCAGCGGCGCCCGGCAGGCGCTGGGCTGCTCCCGTCCCCCCCGGCGCTGGCGCTGCTGCCGCCCGCTCCCGGGACAGTCCTTGGGCTGCCACCCCGCACCAGGCATCTCCTGTCTGACTGGCATACTGGGCAGACTGGGATGTGAAGGCGAGGCACATCTGCAGGGACTGTACCGCCCCTCACCCTGCTGCCTTCAGACCTGCTGCAGCCCGAGCAGTGCAGTGGGACTCCCTCAATAACTTACCCTCCCTCCTCCTAACTGGCCCCTCAAGATGCCCACATCCTTGTTATGGACCACAAGAGACGACGTTGGGGATGTCTTATTGGTATGAAATGAACTATGATGCCAAGTCTACTACAGAAAATAAGATTTCTTGTCCTTATTAAATCTTCAGTTTACATAGAAACTGTCTTAATAAACAATAGTGCAAATTCAGAAACGTAACTTGCAGGTGTTGGAACCTCGGACACTTTATGTCTAAACTATTTCTATTTCTGCGAACAAGAAGTGATCCTCAATGACCTCCTTATCGGAACTGCACAGTTAACTCTGGGATTTAGCAAGGGTTTTGCTCTTGTCTCTGCTTTTGGGAAGGGCCTCCCTAGACCTCTGGGAAAGAAAAGGAATTTCAGCTAAACTAGATTAAATGGTAACGTGAAAGGAAAGGACTGCAGTGGGAAGCACAGATTATGGTGCATCTATACAAAACTAACCCCAGCTTCTTCTTCTCGGTCAGTTTGCTATTCCTCTACTTTAACTGCTCAAAAAAAGCAACAGAGCAGGGTTCCTGAGGTATAGAAATGGGAAAAGTGTTAAGAGATGCTTGTCATCACAAGTAATTTTTGCCTGCTTAAAAATATTGACATTTTGAAAACCAACCAAACAAAAAGACTTATTTCCCCCTTAAATTACAGGCAGATCTTTCAAGCTCTGAGGGAGCTGCTCACTGCCTGAACTCGGGCACTGATTACAACCTGTTTTCTGAGCCTGTGACAGCTGCAAATCTCAGAGGCGTTGCCTGTCCGCTGGGTCGCTGTGAAGACACACATGCCAGTCCCATTTCCTCAGCCCTTCTCGGACAAAAAGTTTAGTGATTTGTGGGCAAATACTCAATTATCACCACATAATCTGATGTGTGTCCTGGACGTTTATCCTCTGCTCATAGAGGAAGATCTGGTATCTCTACCCTCTGTCTTGCTGTTGACTTCTCCTTCTCATTCAGTCACGGCTCAGGCTGTTCCTGCTCCTCCTACGCTGGTGAAAATACTATCTGACCTTTGATCGCCATAAAATGTCCTTGAGTCACTTTACTACCTGACTGATTTTATACAGTTTCTACCGTTTTCTATCCAAGTAATTCCTATCTGCTCGTCCCACGTATTTACTTATTATTTTTACAGCAGCCTTATTTGTATCCAGGTATGGCTACCTTCCTTGAATGCCATTTTTTGACAGATTAGTAAAATACTCCTTATCCAGGGCAATCAGTCTTGCTTCTTCTTCTGACATTTGTCAGTGTTAGGCATTAAAAATCTTCCACCTTATCTTCCAGTTCATCTTTCAGCTTTGCCATGGGAAGATTCCAGAAAACCTGCCCTGCCTGTCCCACTGTTCCCCACAGGGATTAACTATTCACCAAAAAGAGCAGGAAGCATTTAACAACACGTCTTCCGTAGCTGTAGAGTCCACACAGAGCGTGCAGGAGAGAAGGGAGGAATTTCCCATCATTAAGCTGTAGGAAACCATAAACTTATCCCAACCAACACATGACTAACATTGATTTTCTAGAATACTTGTGGCTCCTGGACTTACTCCATAAAAGAATGAACATTTGTTTGGTGTTGATATTTGCAGGAAGAGATGCACTTGTCACAACAGGGGCTGAAAAAGGTGATAAATACCATCAAACAATCCTAGAAGATGCAGCACACCCCCTGTTTTCACTGAAGCCACTTCAGGCTCGCAACACCCTCCTCTGCCAGGCTGTGTGCCTTACAAAAGGATGATGTCAAACTTAAATCAGGTGTTGGATTAAACTAAGAAACTACAAATAAGGATCATCAAAAGCAGGCAGAAACAGGACATTCCTAAAACAGGCATTCAAATTGTTGGGCTGATTGTGGTGCAAAACTTTACATGACATTGAACGTGGTGGCAAGGCACTAGTATTTCATCCCATGAGCCACGGGAAAAAAAAAACGAAAGAAAAAAATCTTAATAAGCTGTGTTCAGCATTTTCCAATGAATATTCTGTCTCCCAGGCAGTCCTCTTTTGATTTAGGATTTAAAAAACAAATCAATAAACCCACCAAGGAGAGAGAGTAACTTTTCTTTTCCTCCGTGTGTTTAAACTAGATGGGTGAGACCATGTTACACACTGGCCTCCGCTGACGGCAGCAGAGCCCCAAAGTGACGAGCGTTGGATTAGAGCAGCCCTTGGTAGAGCACCAGCTTGGCTCTTCCAGCTCTTTTCTCCAGCCATGCACCGTGGTGGAGATGAACCCCCCCTCCCGAGGCAGAGACAGCTGGGACTTACATATCCAAAATGTCCTTTCCGGGAACAGTTGTAGCAGTACACTGACGCAGAGCGCTCCACGCGAGAACCCGCCGCCTTGATGGGCCCCGGCTTCGTCTGGAAGATGGAGACAGGCAAGAATTAGGTCTGGCAGTATTCTGAGTGATGAATTAAAAATAAATTAAAATTACATAAATATAATTTTATTACGCTTAAATCAATACATTCCTGCTGGCTGTTGGAATATTAAGTTTGAAAAACAAGCAAGTGGCTCATGTGACTGTAATTCTGCAGAGCAAGGTTCAGCCTGAGGATCACAAACGAGGTGGGAGGAGGCACCCCCGGTATCTATTCCACCTGGCCGCGTTATTCCAGCTCTGAATACAAGGAAATAGGCCGCTGATTTATCTCGCCCCCTCCTCCTCCTCTCCCAGCCCCCTGGCGCCGATGCCCCGCCATCCCCCGGGACGGGGGGGGCCCATCAGATGCTGCGTCCCCCAGCTGCAGAGGCACATCTGTGCCGAGATCGGCCGGCGGTACGGGCCCGGCCGCCGCGCCCCCCGCCCACCCGCGGCCGGCGCCCTGCCCAGCGGCGGGGGGACCCCCCCCCCCCCCCGAGAAACGNGAACCCGCCAGCCCCCCGGAGAAGCGGGGACCCGTTCTGCTTCCCGCAGAGCAGCGGCTCGGGGGGCGCACGGGGGCGAGGGAAGGCTCAGCACGCCCCGGCCAATTCAGGGGAGCAGGCAGATCTCTCTCTTTTCCCCATTTGGCACCGCTAAGTGGAACACGGGGACGCATCGTCTATTCCTTCACTTTTCACAGGTGCAAGCACGTTCGTCCCCCGCCGCGCAGCCCGTGCCCAGCTGGAGCAGGCGCGGGTACCAACTGGGGGTGCGTGAAGCCTGGCTAAAAAGCAGCGGGACGAAAGAACAACCTCACTACTTCCAGCATTTCCTTCTCTCTGGCACTAAAGGAGCACAGAAGAACGGCCTAGATTTCAAAGAAATTAGCAGCACTTGCCAAAGCTCATTACAGGAATTGCTTTTTAAAAAAAATCTGCACCACCACACTCCTCTGCTGTTGGAGCCGCTGCGTTCTCCTGCACAGCCTCCAGAAGAATGACAGCAGTGCTTGTAAAATAGGCAGAAACAACAGAAACCTTCCAATGCCATTTTTTATGAATCTGATCACACTTGCAGGGTCACCTTATTTTGAACCTCTTCAGCCTTGGGTTTAAATGCGTGTTTCAGATTCATGTTCCTCAGTTCACGTTCACTCACCAGGAGGAGGCTAAAGGAAGACTAGGAAGAGTGACACATCCAACAGTGATTTGTGACAAAAGGCGGGGAAACAGGGAAAGGAAAAAACCCACCACCTATACAGTAATCTGTGTATTTCTCATCCACGTCTTACAGCGAGAGCTCTCCAGCTAACAGTGGTGTATAAGTGACTGACTAAGCCAGCTTAGTTTTTCAGGTGTTCTTTTATCATAAATACATAGAACAGGCAAGGAAAAAACCCACCAAAATGCAAACATTTGCATAATCCCCTTGAGGAAGGATCCGTGGGTTTAATTTACTAGATCAATCACCTGCATTCTAGTTAAGTTTTCAGCATGAGGAGTGGCCCCAGAAATCACCTCCACGTTGGACAGGGCTCCTAAAAGGCAGAAATAAATCCTACGAGTAGTACCTTCCTCTGCCTTCATGCCAGGCAGAACTTTATCCACATTACACCTGTTTCCAAAGCTGACATCCACTGAAGCCCACGCTGGGATGTTGCCACAAAACCCCGCCAGGTTCCCTCCGCCAGTCCCTGTCTGCCAGAGAGCTCTGTGACCAGAATACTGGTGCGACACAGCTATCAAAAATAAAATCAAGACCCTTATGGTACCGTTCTGCTTTCTGCCAGGCAGGCCTTAAAACGAACTGTAACGTCAGTCTGAAAATGTCCTGATTATACTATTTGGTCTTTGTAAGGTGCAGTGCAACAATAACACGTAGTTAGAAAAAACGTGTATTATTCCAGAGACATGATCCTTTACATTCCAAGATGTTGCCTACCACAACGCCAGCTAAAGAGTCTGGCACCCTCACCTGCTGCACGGTTGTCCTCCAGTGTAAATAATTACGATTTGGGCCATCGTTAGTGTTCTTGTATTGAAACTCTAGTAAAATTTGCACTGGGTTCAAAACACTGTTACTTTTTACAGAAAAGATAAGTAAGATCTTCCTCTGTTCTGAACTGGGCTTTTGAAAAGAGGTGCCCGGCGTTGACAAGGAAGGGAGCACACCCACCAGCGTGCTGCAGTGATTTATATGGCTAAATTAGTAAGTAAAGAGCCTTTACGCGCTCCTGCAGCAGGTGCCTCGGTGTAATCCAAAAGTCAAACACGCTGCAGAGACGCCAACAACTCACCTGACTGGTGCGTTGGCCCGGCGTTGGCTGGCGGGTCTGTCCCCGCGCCGGACACGTGCCGTCCCCGGGGGGGTCACCGCGAGCCCCCGGAGCCCGAGGCCACGCCGCCCCCACCACGCCGCCCCCCGGGCTGAAAAACTGGGCACCAACAGACAGGCCGGGGCTGCCCTCCAGCGCCGGAGCCCTTCGGCGTCTCCCCTTTATTGGGAACACACAGCCTGTGACCCCAACCTCCCCCTGCTGCACCCCGCCCCGAGCCAGCTCCCCCGACCTGTTTCCTTTTGTTTAGTTAATAGAAAAGGTCACGTTTAAGGCAAGAAATTAAACTGAATACTTGCAGGTCAGATTACAACTCTACATAACTTTACTCCTTTCCAAAGCCAAACAAAAAGGAAACCTGCATGTTATAAACCCTCTGTTTTCTTATTATTTAAGGCTTAAAAAAGCATCTAAAGACTCCAGCCATATGGGTACAAAATAAACTATTCATGAATGTAGCTTCTTTATGTTATAGTTTTTTTTTGTTACAAACATTTAAATAATCTATATTTGTAGGGTGATATCTTGGAGATTACTTCACTATCAATATATAGAAGTAATAACCTGGTAGATAGCATTACCTATGAAAGGTCCAGCCCATCTGCTATTCTTGCTGAAAGCTTTTCATGCACCAGTAAACTCAGTAAATATCAGAAGATAAAGCATAAGCCTACCACGCCATGGATTTACTCCTAATGTCTCCTCAAAGTGCAGCCTGATGCAACGATTACAAATGATTTTTCTTCTAATGTCATTTTACATAACCTTTTTTCTGCATGAGTAGTTAGTGCGGAATGAATGAATGAATGCCATTAAAACAGTTAATCATTATCTGGGACACTGGCCTTCCTCCCTTCTCAACTAGGAATCTCCATGACAAAGGCCAAGAGATCAAAATGCCAGGGCTGCCTCTCTGGCCTATTTCTGACAGTAATTTTTTATGCAAATGGACCTGCTGGGCAGCTCCCTCTGTGACCTTGAGCTCCCCTTATCTGCACCGACTTTGATCCAATGAGGGCTCGCTTTTATGAAGCTCATTACTACTTAGGATCTGCAATCTGGCTAAATCTCACTAATTAAGGAAAATCTTCCGACCTCTTTTTTTGCGTCTTTCTCTGCCCCTTCACATCACGCGACGCAAGGATCCCGGCGGCGTGGCAGACCAGACCCGAGTCCCCTTTCGTGGCACTCCAAGTGCCTGCACTGGACAAAGGCATCTCGCTGCCGGCCGTGCCAACCGGCTTCCCCTGAGCGGCACCATGCCTCGTGGCATCACACCTCGCAGCATCACGCCTCGTGGCATCACGCCTCGTGACATCACACCTCGCAGCATCACGCCTCGTGACATCACACCTTGCAGCATCACGCCTCATGACATCACACCTCGCAGCATCACGCCTCGTGGCATCACACCTCGCAGCATCACGCCTCGTGGCATCATGCCTCACGGCATCACGCCTTGCGGCATCACGCCTCGCGGCATCACACCTCACAGCATCACGCCTCGTGGCATCACACCTCACAGCATCACGCCTCGTGGCATCATGCCTCACGGCATCACGCCTTGCGGCATCACGCCTTGCGGCATCATGCCTCGTGGCACCACACCTTGTGGCATCACGCCTCGTGGCACCATGCCTCGTGGCATCACACCTCGCGGCCTCATGCCTTGCGGCCTCACACCTCATGGCATCACACCTCGCAGCCTCACACCTCGTGGCCTCACGCCTCGCGGCATCGCGCCCTGGAGACCAGGCTGGAGCGGCGTCTCGCACCGGCTCCACCGGCGACCAGGGCCGGCTCGAGCCCGACCCACGCAGAGTGGCCTCTGGTCACTCTCAAAGATGCGCCAGCCCAGGCTGATGAGATCCCTGCCGGAGGGAAAGCCCCCGCCCTGCTCGCGCGCCGGTGGAACCACTCTGACAACTACACGAGACCCAGAGGAGTTCCCTGCCCTGTCCAGAGTCTCGTCATGAGACGAAACAGAGGTCGTGCCTCCACCAGTCCGTCAGCTGTCGCACTACCGCTGCCTAAACCTTGCACCGCAGGGGCTGTTTTTGTTACATCCAGCACCAGTTTGGGCAACTCCTTCTAGCGTGCGAGGGAATAATTCTGCAAGCCCGGCTAGAACCACAGCTCCTTACACCACCTCCAAATTACCCAGCGCCATTCTCACGTGCTGAGACCCGACAGCTGTTTCTTCTGATCCATCATACCCATTGCTAGGCTCAAACTCAATCTATCAGGTAATTTTTGGTGTTATTTCTTGCTGCACTCTAAAGGTAAGTAATTAAATGGTGGATTAAAGAAAAGCGTGGAGGGAGGACACCTACACAACCCGAGCAGCAGAGCTGGGCACTCCTCCCAACGCCATGCCCATCAAGACCAAGGGGTGAGCTCCGCACACTGCACAGTCTGTTTTCCTGCAACTCACTGAGACAAACAAGACATGAGGCTGGGAGTAAAACTCATTAGCAGTGATGTTTCACCAATTTCTTGAGCCACTGAAAGATCATCATCAAGTGAATCATTACGCACTGTGGGTTGTGGACTGGAGCTGGGCAGGGAAACGGTCAGAACAGCTCTATCACTGAAAGATATACATTTATTTTCCCCTTCCAAATTATCATAATCTACTTGTATACCAGCTGAAACAATGGCAGGTTTGCATCATTCCCTTATATTCAAAATTGCCAATATAAGATATCATGTAATATCGTAATTATACCAAGGGGTTTTGTTGTTGTTATTTTCTTTAACCATGTCATGCACCCAGTAGACTTGCATTCCATTGGGTAATTCCTTAATTAGGCAGATTTTTGAAACAAGTATTATGTACACAACAGACCGGAACGTCTCCTTTGGAGTCTTCCTAGTCTATCAGGTGATTGCATCATTAAGCCACACATGCTACGTAGTAAAAATCCTTATGAAAATTCATGACAGAAACATACTGAGCTTGATGCATGCTAATAAATGAGAGACATACAAATTTAGTATTTTGACTTCTAACCCTCCCAAACTCCAAACAATTAGAAACAGAACAATTTCTTTACCAAATTTTATTTCTCCATTTTGTCAGCCATCTGAAAAAACTTCTCTTCCAACTCTTCCAACAGGAGTTCTGGAGGTCGCCCCTGAGTATCTCTCCACAAATTATACCTCGTAATTGAGTTTACTAAATGTGCTTGTAGCATTACCTCCACCCTTTTGGGTATCAGCACAACACAGCAAAGTAACCAAGAAAACAGTGATCTGACTGAACTTGTAGTTGTGGGGGTTTTTTGTAAGTACATGATCCACATTAAATTACAAATTACTGGACAAAATTTTATTTTTTGATTGTGCAGTCTGGAAAACCAAAGCCTTTCCCAGAAGAAGGAATTTAACTTGTTCAGTCCGCAGTACAAGCACGGTGAAGTGGTCGTTTCTACAGAAATAAGACATTTCTATAATGCATTTTAAATAGATGCAAATAGCATCTACAATCGACTGTGTGAAAATGTTAAAGGAAGAGACAAAAAGTGCAATATTATATATTTGAAAGAAATGAATGTAATCTTTTGATACTCTTACAAGCAGAGAAAAAAATACTGAAGTATTAATTCAAAAAGTCTTTTCTGAAAAATGGACAAAAAAAATCTCAAGTTCATAGAGAAAATGAATATATGCAAGATAGTAAGGATAACAACAATACAATCCCTGAATGCCTCAAAATCTTCATGGTTTAAAAGGCATCCCAATTTTCTCCAAAGGTGGTGGCATCTCTCCAGTCGTCCATGGCTAATTTTACACGGAATGCAAAACGTTATTTAAATAGGACGGTGCATTAAACTTCAACTATTTCTGATGTAGCTCTCAAACTACAAACCTATCTTTCTTCTATTTTAATTTTAAAGTAAGTTAGCAAACACTTCCTTCTTAATCCCCAGAGACTATCTATACAGTGACACAAATTCACAAATTTATGACAGTAACATAAATGCTCCTCCGAAGTAATGTGCAACATTAAGTGAAATCGTTTCCTGGAAAGATATTATAGGTATCTATATTTTATTTGCCATCTTAAACATATCTGGGTCTTTATGACCTTATTTTTAAAATGTATTTCCTTTTTACATTTCCTGGTGCAAATGGACTGCATAAATAAGCAATGTGCTATGAGGCTTCAGACTAGCCGATAAACCCTTTCAATTTTCATGCCAGCTTCTTCTTTTGTAATTCAAATCTGGCTGAAAACTGGCAGCTCTGAAAACTGAAACAAGCACTGCCACAAATACCTTGTAATGCTATCGACCTTGTCTGCCCATGCAGTGAGAAAGGGGGATGCATATGTGTCTGCAGTCATCCAGATAACACAACTCATTTTTTTGGGGGGATAACAGAAGCCAGCCCCGGACTGTGCACCAAAAGCAGTCATTACCAGGCAAGCTGGAGAATAAGTCTCTTCAAAATACACAGCGCATTTAAAAACCATATACAGGGCTCAGCCACTGCTTTCATTACCAATTTTAATTTAGCTCCTTCAGTTTGCCAGCCAGATAAACTCTTTAGTGCTGTTTTTTAATCTATTTGCCACATTTTATGTTTAAGATTATAGTAATATGGGACAGGAGAAGGAATCACTTTTAGAGGAAATAAAGAAATAGATCCGCTTATCAGCGCCCATCAGAAAGTTCATTAATCAGCCAGGCTTTGTGCCCCCTAAATTGAAAGGTTAAATAATCCTCTCAGGAATATTTCTCGGCACCACCGCCAATTGTCCGGAGAGAAGCTGCCATTCACAGCACTCTGGATCGGTGACAGGGTATTTTACCACTGTTTGGACCCCAAA
Organism: Otus sunia; assembly: GCA_010365825.1. Taxonomy (NCBI): domain Eukaryota; kingdom Metazoa; phylum Chordata; class Aves; order Strigiformes; family Strigidae; genus Otus; species Otus sunia. Next base: position 16,323 of record ML998419.1, on the reverse strand, counting down.
CAATGATGGACAAATGGCCTGGCTTACAAAGAAACCTTTTAGTACAAGGATGGAAAAAGGACCACAAGCTTTGAAGTGGGGTGGGGGAGGTGGGCGCGCGGGGAAGAGGCAGGAGAGGAGGAGGAGGAGGAGACTCGTGCATGGGGACACGTATATGTTATGTGGATGTTCATGAGGAGGCTCGCCGCGCGGCTCTGTGGGCGCCCGGAGAGCGGCGGGCAGGCACTGCACGTGCGCAGGCTCGCCGCGCTAAGCGTATGCATACTTACACATACATTTATACATTAATCTGAACACAAACATTTGCAAAGCCTGTAAAATCAGAAGATGAACAGAACCACAGCATGGCTATATTTATTAGCTAATACACCGGGGAGCCCAACAAACCCCAAGGTTTTAATTTTTACTGTCATTCCAGATGATTTACAGCTTCCTTTCTCTCCCTCTTTAACCTTTATGTCATCTGCTAATCACCTTTCACCATCAGATGCAAAAGGAGGAAGTACCACACTTAAAATAACTTTCCTGGGGGAGCACTCTGATAGCAGATATTTACTTTGAGGTGATTTCTGAGCACAGCTAAAATTGAAGTAAACAGGAAAAATACAGTGCTGCTGGAGGACAGGAGATGCCAGGAGTGGAGCATCGGCTTGTTAGAAGTGAGGTTTTGTGGAAAAGAACCAAGGTTTTGCTGGGGTACATTCGAAGTAAACAATAATTCAAGCTTTTTTCTTTAAAATTCCTAGTGGCTAGGCTTCAATCTATAGCACCCTTTACTGATAGAAGCGTTTTCCTTACATTACCAACAGGCATGTTAATCTTTATCAATTTCCTCATATTTTTTTCATGTGTCCTCCATTTAAGCGCATCATATATATTCAGTAATACCATAATTATTTTCACCTAGCTTTATAACGAGTGACATTCATCCAGAATATGTCCTTGAAGAAATGTCTGACAGCCTACATACAACCATTAACACACAAAAGCTTCTCCATGTCCTTCTTGCACATCTATTTTCTTAAATTGGTCTCAATTCCATAAAGTTTTTCCTTTAATATGACTTGGGACGTTCTGAATAGTCTACAGCATCTAAAAACAGATCAAAAGATTCAGATTTCTGCTCTTGTATCACATAAACATGCCATTGATCAAAACGGTTTTCTCCAACTTTTGAGTGTCTCAGTGCTATTATTTTCCCTCTCTTTCCATCCTCACACCAACATCAGAAAAGCAGAATTAATTTCACCAGGGTCTCATCTGCCACCAAAGTAAGTCAGATAGAAACCGAGTAGCACGTGCAAATCTGGTGCAATTAATTTTAAAGCAGAAGATATTTCAGGGTTATCAGAGTCCGCAGAAATCCCTCAGTGTTTGTGTGTGCCCGGGCACAGGCACTCACCACACCATATTTTAAGTGCCAAAGGAAGTTACAAATATACTTTAGAAACAGTTAAATGCTTAGTCAAGAAACAACTTGCCAGTAACTACAAGACGAGTAGTTACTACAGGCAGAGAAACTGTAAGGTTGAGGGGAGGGAAAAAAAAAGGAAAAGAAAAGCAGCTTTCGGACTCGATGCTGACTCTGAGAAACCCTGAACTTGGGCATCGACCGTTTTTTGCAGGTATATCACCCGGTCTGCTGGGAAAATAGTACGTGTTCCTGCAAACGCTGCCCCCCTCCCCCCTCCGGAGGGTCAGAGCTTCTGCCGCGGGCCACGCCGGGCGGGATGGCCAAGGCCACGCAGGGTGTCATCGCCCCGTGCCACGCGCAGCGCCACGTGTGTGCCCCCGCCGGCAGCAGCTCACGGCGCAGAGGCCAGCGGAAGAGCCTCGTCAGGCCAACGCGGGTTGGGCCGCCGCGTCCAGCGCCCGGCGAAGCATCAAGGGGGGTTCGTCAACTCCTGGCAGAGGCGAGAGAGCCGCCGCGGGGCGGCCGCTTGTGCCCATCTCACAGCGCGCTCACGGCCGCTGGGGTATGTTCGTCAATTCTTAATTTAACCCACATTTAACACTCAAAAATAAGTCAAACCTGAAGGCATATCTTCACCCCCCTGAAGCCAGGACTCCGAGGGATGCCTTCGGCTTCTGCCCCCGGAGGGTCCTGAAGCCCTTTCGCAAATCACCCCCTGCTCGGAGACTCCTCCAGTGCCACACTAAAACAGCACCTACTCACGGCGCACGGCTCTTCACTAGTCATCACTTTATACAGGTCTCTGGTTCCTTTTGATTCCCTTTATGCCTGATTTTTCAAAATTTGAAATCAAAATCAGGGTAGTTCTGTCACAGGGGCAGTAACTTTTCTATTCACCTGACAGAACCGAACAAGATGCATCACTATTATAACATGATGGACCCTCTCGGAATTAAATCAGTGAATACTTTTAGGGAATCCTAATCCGTAGATGATTAACATGATCAAGCATAACTTGAGAAAGTTCCCGCCCAGCTGGGGCAGCTCCTGGCTGCTGCGAGCACGGGGACGGGTGGCTCGAGGCACCAGCGGGTCTGGCAGCGACGTGGCCGATCGCAGCCGGTGCCGCCAGCGCACGGGAAGTACCCGGGTCCCTGCGACATGCAAAGCATGTGTGTGATAAAACGCAGCAGTTTCAGTACTGCTAAAGCACATAATTTAGAAGCAGGTACCGAGTGGACATTTGACAAGCAAAATGCCGCTCCTAGTTAGGATTTATGTGCAAACAGTTCCTGGAGATTTACGCTCTACTGACGTTTTACAATTTTTCCACTTTGCAATACAAAAATGTACCAAAATACATTCTACCTTACCTGCACAAAAGTGTAATTTTAATATCTTTTAAAATGTCTGGTAGATGACAGACAATTTTGGTTTCCAATGGAATTTTGAAACCAACTCCAAGTTCTAAAACTGAGAAAAAACACCTTTCATACCAAGTCCAAAGGAATAATCTTCAGGAATATAGGAACTTTAAGATGAATATTCATACACAGAATCTAATGCAGAAAAAGTGCACAAAAATACTTAATTTTTTTTCTCAAATAAAAGTCTGTTTTTAAAAGGCATTGGAAATACCATTCTAGCTTGAAAATTCTATTTTCCTTATTTAGTTGATTAATACTTGAAATAATAAAATTTTTTAAAATTATTGTATAGGTTCACCTTTTCAAACTAAACGAAAGAGAGGTGAAAACTTTTACCAAATTCATAAGCATTAAAAAAATGATCATCTTAATTGTTTCCCTTAAAAGAACTGCAGTTGTGTGTACGATGGGGAGATTAATCTTACCACGATTAACCTTTTCTGTTTAATTAACCACTTATCCAACAGTTTTGCTGTATCACAAAAATACCAGTCACCACACACACGTTTTGGCGTGTGTTGGGAAAGGAGGAACGCTCATGGCAGTTTCTGTGTTGAGAACAGAGCAATTCCTGCCCAAAGTTTGTGCGGGAGGGAGCAGCTCTCTCCACCCTTTACCCAGTCGTGAGCGCATCTCGCCGCCAGGATTGCTGGCACAGCATTTAAAAATGTCACACACTGCACACATAGCTTCCTGGGCATGCAGGGGTTAGCTAACCACAGATTTACACATTCAAAATAATAAAATATATCAATTTCCATCCCCTGCTCTTCTCCTTTTCCCATTTAAAGGCAGGCCTGAAGGGTAATGCTTTTGCAGAAAACACAGAGTTCCTTAAATAACAACAATGTGCATATTGAAGTCAGGGGTTCTCTGAAGGACGCTGCTTCTCAAAACACTCTGAGAAGGTTATTTTGAACCCCAAAATCGGAGAAATGGAAGTGACTTGGCTCAGCCAGCCAAGCTTTCTGTTTCCCCCCAGTCCCAGACCGCTTCCAGAATGCAGTTTCTGGTCAAGACACGATCAGCCTTTAATCCCCAGTTTAAGAGCACCTTTTGTTTTGTTTCCTGGGGAGACAGGTGGGGAAGAGCGTGAGACGGATAAACGCTGGAGGAAGCAGGCTGACGTGATCACGGTCAGCGCTGCTGGAAGGTGGCAGATCCCACCCAAAACGGCCCCCCGGGTCCCTGCAGGCGCTGGCGGCTTCTCTGGTCCGGGCCGGCGAGAGCCCGACGCGGAGCTGGGGCGATGACACAGGCGTCAGCGGGGACCCGTCCTCCGCGGAGGAGAGGTACCAGGGCACCGTCACGCCTTCCCGGGAGAGAAAGTGCAAGCGCAGAGACATGTTGGCGTTTTACAATAACCAGCTTGGACCTTCTATTTCAACCTAACCTATACACAAAACCCCTCATTATTCAGTAGTGACAACTGGCCAGGGGTATTAGTTAAAACCCCCAACATTTTCATGAAAAGGCAAACTAAACAGTATTTTTTGTAGATGTTACATATTTTTATAAAGTTATTGAAGCTACTTCTTGTTCCTGTAACATTTTAAATAGAGTTTTCAAGTAAAAATTGGGAAAGAGCTCTATCTAGCACATTTTTGTACTGAAAGCTATAGCGCATGCTTTGTACTTGCAAACTTACACTTCTTTCGGGACCTGGAATTCTCTTTGTTTTCTGTAAAAAGAAGCTATCAGAAAGAATACCGCCTTTTGTGAAATACAGTTTCCTGGCAATAAAACATGATTTTGCGTTTAGGTTTCTGATAGCCTCAAAAATGTCTGAAACTTGAAAGAGAACGGTAACACAGGACAAATAATATTTAGTAGGGAAAAATAAACACCACGTAAAATAAAATCCAAGAGGCCCTCTAGACAGCACACCAAAACACCTCTAACGTACTTATTTTCCCCAGAACATTTGTGCAGGGCAGGCAGAGGTTTCAGAAGAATCTCTGTCACAGAGCGGCACTCGCAAAAGCGATCGGGCTCGGGCTCGAACAATGCAAGTAGGTAATTCAAAAACAAACTCTGCCAATTGTTGTCCAGGGTCTGCCCTACCTCCTGCCCTGGCCAGAGCGGCCAGCACGCACTTCCAGAGGATGGGAAATCTTCACGAACCCGAGCACCAAAAAGGTCCCTTTCCCCCAAGGGCAGGCGAGGGGACAGCACGGCGCTCCTGCTGTCCGTGCTTCCCCACGAGCCCCGGGAGGTTGGGCCGCCCTCACCCCAGATACACGCCCTGCCAGTGCCGGGCCGCCTTCCCTGCGAAATACCCGCCGAGTGGCTGCGCACCACTGGCACACGAGGGCCCGCTCTGTGATTCCGAAATAGGAAAAAATGCAGTGTCTATCGCGCAAACAGAGTCATACCTTTATTAGAGTTTATAGAAATAACCTTAAAACACCTGGAGAGAAACCAGCAGGTGCTGCAGCACTTAACAGGAAGGCGACGGCCTGGCGGGGCAGCGGACCCGGCAGCCACGGCAGCAGCCGCATCCCCGTGCACGGGCACGTCAGGCTTCATCTCCTCCTCAAAATACTTCTAAACCCATCCTTTCCCTCCCCGCACAAAAACCTACAAAGCTTCTCCGGAAACCAAATGCTCTCTCTCTCTCTCAAGCTAATATATTTTTTTTTGCCAGAGTCGTATTTTAAATTTTCTCTTTCCAAAAGTCACATTTTAAAGGATACGAATTGACTTTAAGCAACACTGCTTACATTTTCATTTCGGGAAAAAAGTGGCAGGCCATGAGGAATTTTAATAATGCACACAAAGAAATCCGAGCGCAAAATTTAAACACAAAAGATGCATTGTCCCTTCATGTCTTTTACGCACAGAGGCCAAAACAGCCAATTCCTGGTTCACCTTCTTTTATGTAAGTGGATTAAAAGTAAGATTAACAAACTGTCAAAAAGCATGTTAAATGATAGCTTCTGCTAGTTAAAAATTCTGATGGTTCTAAAACTCTGTTGGTGGCCATCTTGGCCTAGGAGCTTTAATATAAATGAGACTGGTGAAGGCAGGGGATGGGGGAAGGAGTCCTTACGGCCAGAGCAGTACAGGGGGAGGAAGAGGTTATTAAAAATGAGCAATCCCTACAGAAAGAAAACACCTAATCCGAGCAGGATTTGTGTGTTAACTTACACATCTACACCAAGAAAGACGTTAGAAAAATAAAAATTGTGCTCTGCGCCATTTAGGGACGGAATTTCATTACTCCGCAGATATTTACTGAAGAAGATGCTAATACGCTAATTCCTATTTGATTATTGTATCCACATCTTGCTCCTGAGCCACGTTCCCGTTCCTGGCTGTGCTCGTTTTTGTGCACCACGAGTCCCTCTGAACAATGAAGCAGTGCAGCACGCGTGGGGAGATCCCCGCAGCCGCCTGCTCCCCACCTCAGATCGAAACACCGGGGTGGCCACCTGCACGTCTTGGGGGCACCCCAGTGCCGCCGCGCAGAGCGCTCTGGGCCGCACCTAAGGGACCGACACGGAAGCGCCGCTTCGCACCCGGGGCCAAACACGGGCCGCTCCCTGCCGAAAATAAATTTCCTCTTTATTCTCCAGTGATGTCACCCGCTGGGTGGAAACGTGGCTGCTCGCAGCAGCGCGGCACCCACCCTCGGCCTCGTCGCGTGGCTCCAGCCGCGAAGCCACGGGGCGACCCCCGGGACGGCCGCGGGCGGCTGCCTCGTGCCGAGGGGCCAGCGCCA
>ML998413.1:28138-44675 GCA_010365825.1 Otus sunia | reverse complement strand
TTTGTGAGACTACTCTCAGGAAAGCAGGAGATACAAGGAATTCGTGACGTGAGGAAGATGCAGAGCCTTCATCCCCACGACCCCAGGAGGCAGAAAACGACCCCCTGGCAACAAGTCGCGCAGGCGCAGAGTGCAGCCCTTGACGAGACACAGATACCGGGAGGCAGAAGATAAGACTTTAACAAAAGACTCTCGGGAAGGGGGTGCGCGCCGTTTGCGGAGTTGAACTCCCCGGCCGCCCAGCGCTGTTTTGCTTATTGTCGCTTGCTAAATAAACAATTGAAATTCTGATTGGCTCTGACTCACATTAATTGGGAAATCTACTTATAACAGTACACAGGTCTAATATTTCCTGAACAGGTGAAGCCCCAAGTAGATGCTTTGTTATAGATTATAGTCTTTCCTCTGTTGCTATATTCCCACAATTGACACTCTTATAGTAAACTCTTCATAATCACATACCTACTGCAAGGGGCAATTACTTTCCCTATCTCATAACGTAATGGTGTTAATGGTTATAGGAATGTAAGGTGTATAAGGGTTATCTTTGGGTCTGTTTTTCTCCTCTAGTTTATTTTCAAAATCATCAGCTTGGAAGAATGTGATGACTCACAGCCACATTTTCTTTAAAATTCTTCCTCAGCTGACTGATTTCTCTCATTTTTGTAGTAATCTACTAAGAGAATGCACCCTTTCAACACCATTCCCAAGAGCTTGATCCTCCTAAATTTGCAGATGCACAGTACTGAATAGTGCATTTGTATGAAGGTTCCATAAAAGTTAAACATTTCACCATGGAATATGAGTTTACATTTGAAATTCTGAAGCATGACTCAACAATTTGAAGCAGGATGTTTACTGGTGGAAAGCTCATATTACAGACTGGAATTCTCATGTTACAGACTGGAATTCTCAGCCCTCCAGAGGCTTAGAGTTCTGCCAAGGCACCTTTTGCCTCATGACTTGACAGTGTTTTTGCAACAAGGCTTTTCCATAAATCAACTTGAGGATACAGTCCATGTATCCCTGTGATGGGTTAACCTCAGCCAACAACCACACACCCACATAGCCGCTCCTCACCCCCCTCTCTCCTGTGGGACAGGGAGAAAATAGAAGGAAGGTGAAAAGAAAGTTAACTCCATCCCAGCCAGATCCAGTACAATTTCCACCTCTTATTCCATACCATTTGCATCATGCTCAGGTCTCACATTATCTAATACATCTAAGTATCCGGTCACCATCCCATTCATATATTGTTTCATTTCTATACCCTAGTCTAACCTTTCCACATTCTTACCTAACCCACACTGCATTACATATGATCCTTCTGTCCCATACCTTTCTTTTCCCTTTCCATTCTATCTCTCATTGCTGAAGTTCTTTCTTACCAATACTTACAACTTATACTACATGCTTAAACTATCTTAACATCCAACAGTCAGGTTTATACATCCTCATTAACCACCATCTCCTGTCCCTTGACATATACACAGATACTATTCCCACATTCCATGGGCCCCCCAACTACATGTCCATAAGAACAGTTGATGACTTGGGCCCCATCTGTCAAGGTGATTGCTTGGGGCAGAAGCAGCAGCATCTTGGATTGTTAGGTGCCAAGACTGGCTTGGGTTGGGCTGCCACCACCACACTCACCTAGTTCCTCATGAGGCTTATCCTCTGTTGATTCAGGTGATTCCTGATGTATTACTTTCTATAACATACAACTCAAATCCTGGATTATTTTCCCCCAAGGTTAAATCCCCTTGAGGTACATACCGGATTTCCCCATCCTTCTGCATTATCCACCAAGTGCACTCAGGTCCTTGAGCAAAGACAATCCCACGAAGGGGCTTGCATTTTCCCAAGGGAAGAGCAATTCAGACTGCCTTTCCCAGACATTCCTCTACTGACACTACAGGGACCTTATCTCCTCCCACAGTATGTAGGGGCTTTCTTTGGGCAAGACCAGGTCAGTTAGCAGATCCTCTGGTGTTAATCAGCCAAGTGGCTTCTGCTAAAGTTGCACCCCAGTGCTTCCATTCCCCAGCCCCTAATGTTCTCAGAATAGTTTTTAACAGTCCATTATATAGCTCAATCTTTCTGGAGGCTGGTGCATGATAGGGGATGTGATACATCCAATCAGTGCCATGTTTCTTGGCCCCAGGAGTCTATGAGGTTGTTTTGGAAATGAGTCCCATTGTCAAACTCAATTCTTTTTGAGGTACTGTGTCACCACAGAACTTGCCTTTCAAAGCTCAAAATGGTGTTTTGGGTGGTGGCATGGTTTACAGGGTATGTTTCTAGCAACTCAGTAGTTACTTCCACTTGCCTTAGTTCACAGCAGTGGTCCAATATAGGCAATCTGCCAGGCCTCACCATATCGATATCCCAGCCACTGTCCTCTATTCCAGGGAGACTTTACTTGCGTGGCTTTCTTGATTGCGCATGTTTTACATTCATGAATGACCTGTGTGATGGCCTCCATTGTCAAGTCCACTCCTTGATATGTATGTTGCATCTTTCCTTAGATGTCCTAATGTTTCACATTCCCACTAATCTACCAATAAGCTCACTGTTACATTCCCAGTCCAGGTTCACCTGAGCCACTTCAGTTCTGGCAGCCTGGTCTACCTACTCATTGTTTTGATGTTCTTTGGTAGTGTGTCTCTTGGGCATGTGAGCATCTACTTTTAACAGCAGCATTATCTACCTGGGCAGCGATGTCTTGCCACAATGCAGCAGCCCAGAAGGGTTTACCTCTGTGCTGCCAAATGATCTGCTTCCACTGCTGTAGCCACCCCCATAGGGTATTTGCCACCATCCATGAATCAGTATAGAGATAGAGCACTGGCCACTTCTCTCATTCGGCAATCTCTAGGACCAGCTGCACAGCTTTCATTTCTGCAGACTGTTTCGACTCACCTTCTCCTTCAACAGCTTTGACAACTTCCTGTGTGGGACTCCACACAGCAGCTTTCCCCTTTGTGGTGGTTTAGTCCCTGCCGGGGTCTGAGACCATGAGGCCGCTGCCCCTCCCCCACAAAGGGAGTGAAATACAAAGCCCCGGGCTGAGATAAGGAAGGTTTAATACAACAGTGCAACAGCAACACAACACACAACAACAATAACAATAAGAACAACAGTAATAACAATGAACAGAGCAAAATAGCTACCAAAACAGCAATGAGAAGAGAGCGATGGTATAACACACGTGCTAACCGACAGGTCTCGCCTCAGCGGCAGGATGTGACAGGATGTGACATCCGCCTGGTATCTGAATAACCCGGCTGGAGCTCCCTCCCCACTGCTGGGGAAACTTAACCCTATCCTAGCTAAACCAGGACACCCTTCCAATGATTTCCCACAACATTACAGGATCCATCAGTAAACAGAGCATCTTTTAAGAACTCATTATATGGTGGCACCTCCTGGACATGAGTCATCTCCTTTTGCAATGCTCCAAAATCTCTGCCTTCTGGCCAGTCCATGATCTCTTCCAGGATTCCTGGGTGGTTGGGGTTCCCCATTCTAGCCTTTTGTGTGATCAGTGCTACCCACTTACTCCAGGTAGCACTGGTCGCATGATGTGTAGAGGGGATGTTTCCTTTGAACATCCAGTACAGCACAGGCAATCGCAGTGCCGAGAGGAGCTGTGCTTCTGTACCAACAATTTCTGAAGTGACTCGAACCCACTAATATGCTGCTAGTACCTCTTTTTCAGTCAGGGTGTAGTGGGCTTCTGATCCTTGATACCCCCAAAACCCTAGAGGTTGACCTTGAGTCTCTACAGGTGTTTTCCCACAGAGGCTCCAGATGAGGCCATGGTCTCTGGCTGCAGTGTAGAGTGTTTCTCACTGCTGGTCCTGTCTGCATGAGCTGCGTCCTGCATCCTGTTTGACATGTTAAAAAGCCTGCTGATGATTTGGGCCCCAGTTGAAATAATAGTTTTCTTTCGGGTCACTTAATAGAGAGGGCTCATACACCAAGTGTAACCCAGAATATGCGTTCTCCAGAAACCTACAATGCTTAAGAAGGCTTGTGTTTCTTTCTTGTTAGCTGATGGGGACATAGTTGCTATCTTATTGATCACATCCATAGGGATGTGAGAACATCCCTCTTGCCATTTTATTCCCAAGAACTGGATCTCCTGTGTAGGTCCTTTGACCTTCCTTTTTTTTTAATGTCAAAAACACCTTTGAGTCCAGTTCATATTGGAGTTCTAGCATGTCCAGTATGGCAGCACTCCACAGCAGTGTGACTTTGTTCAGACCACAGTAGTCCACTGTTGACCTCCACCCTCCATCAGACTTTCACACTGATCATATGGGGCTACTAAAGGGTTAGTGAGTCTTGTTGATCACTCTTTGGCTCTCCAGTCAATGTATCAATTTATGGATGGGAACCAGGGAGTCTCGGCTGGTGCGATTTTGCTGCCGCTGCACCATCCTGGCAGCAATTGGCACCTGCTGTTCTTTGATGCACAGCAACCTCACAACAGAGGGATCCCCCAAGAGGCCGGGCAAAGTAGACAGCTGTTTAATCTTCTCTGTATCCATGGTGGCTATACCAAAGTCCTAGCAATACTCTTTTGGGTCCTTGAAGTGCCCTCTCCTGAGGTAGTCTATGCCAAGGACACACGGGGCCTCTGGGCTGGTCACACTAGGATGCTTCTGCCACTTGTCACCTGTTAGGATCACCTCAACCTCCAATAGAGACAACTGCTGGGATCCCCCTGTCACTCCGGAAATCCAGATGGGTTCTGATCCCTTGTACCTTGATGGCATTAGGGTATACTGTGTACCAGTGTCCACTAGAGCCTTATACTCCTGTGGATCTGATGTGCCAGACCATCGAATCCACAGAGTCCAGGAAATCCTATTGTTCCTTTCCTTTGTTCCTGGTCAGAGCATTTACTATTTGAATCCCATCACCAAAATCAGGAGGAGAGGCATTCTCAGACCTTCTTCTGCATCTGAGGGATTGCTGCTTGTCTTCCAATATCTCAGTAGCAACTGGTGTGGCAGCCTTAGCAGATGTCTTCCCCTGCATTTCACATATGCTGGTTTATAGCTTTGAGGTGGACACATCATCCCACTTCACACTGGAGGAACCATAGGGTGCCATGCAGAAGGCACCTGGGGTTCCTCCTCCTCCCTTACTAACAGACTGTATGGATCCATTGACCTCCATGCCCATTGTTTCGTTTTGACTACTGGGGAAACTAGAGTAGTGGGGGTTTGGGTCTCTATCTCAGCCATGTTGTCCTTAGATGTAGAGTCCCTCCTTCCCCTGCTCTTCTGATGGTGCTGGACAGAGGCTTTATAGGCATAGGACAACCCCCAAAGCAATGCTAGAAGTTGCTGTGTCTTAGTTGCTGTAAGCAAGTCACCCTTCTGTCAAGTGGCGCACCAATTCAATGGGATTACATATCTCTTCAGGAATAAAATCCCAGGCTATCGGAGGTGATAAGTGCCCCAGGCATCTGCCCAAATACTCCCACAAACCCTGCCACTCAGAGATCAAACAGCTCGGGGTATGTTTCTTTCTTTGTCACATCACCAACCAGTTGTTTACTTATACGCCAGGACCAAGTCAGGTTCAACACACCTAACAACAAGCCAACCACGCTGGATAATATGATTAGACAGTTTACATGAGGATATATAAGAAACATGGGAACCCATACAGCAAAGCTAAACATGTTCATCCCGGAGGAGAAATCTAAAGATAGGCCCTCAGATTCTATTTTTAGCAACAGTAATATCAATCTGAAGAAACCCCACTAATTTCAGAGCAGCTGCCTTGGATTTACATATGAATTACAGATGTCAAATCAGTCTTTAGTAAGGAGCAACAGAGACGAAGTGTTGTGAACTGACTGCAACCACCATTCCCTATCCCCTCTGAGCTGCTCAGAGTGGGGAGGATGTAGAAGAGTTGGGAATCATAGAATCATAGAATCCCAGGTTGGAAGGGACCTCAAGGATCATCTGGTCCAACCTTTCATGTCAAAAGCACGGTCTAGACAAGATGGCCCAGTACCCTGTCCAGCTGGAATGAAGGAGTGTAGTTGAGACTGGGAAGAAGGGTGGGGGAAGGTGTTTTTTAGTTTTGTCTTTGTTTCTCACTACCTGAATCTATTTTTGATTGGCAATAAATTAATTTTCCCCAAGTTGAGTCTGTTTTGCCAGTGATGGTAATTGATAAGTGATCTCCCTGTCTTTATCTCGACCCATGAGGTTTTCCATCTTATTTTCTCCCTTTGTCCTGTTGAGAGGAGGGAGTGAGAAAGCAGCTGGGTGGGCATCTGGCAGCCAGCCAAGGTCAACCCACCATAATTACTAAGTACAAATTTCTGATTCTGTAAAAAACAGCTGCAAGTTAGCTCATGGAGCATGGAAATGGCAGCAATGCCACAGCCATATGCCAGCCCAAGTGCATGGTCATTGTTATAAAAAATGTTCCCAGTCACAGCAGAGTACAGTGATAAGTGGTACAGTAAACAGAAAAAGCTGACAGCAGCCACTAACAAGATCTGGACTCTATTATACAGGAAAGTAAGCAAGCCCTGTGACCAACACAGGAGCCTGCCAATTAACAACTGAACAACTATAAATGCAGTCTAATATGCTCCAATCAAACCTGTCATTATCTTAAGCCCTACATTAGGGGCCAAAAAGGACTATGGTGGGTTGATCCTAGCCAACAGCCAAACACCCACACAGCTGCTCACTCACTCCTCTCTCCCACAGGATGGGGAGAAAATAGAAGGAATGTGAGAAGAGTGGTGGATTGAAATAATGACAATTTAATAGGGAGAGCTTGCAAGCAAAGCAAAAAGAGGAATTCATTCACTACTTCCCATTGTCAGGCAGATGTTTAGCCACTTCTTGGGAAGCAGGGCCTCAACATGCATAAAAGTTGCTTAGGAAGACAAATGCCATAACCATGAACGTCTCCCCTTCCCCGTCCTTTTCCTAAGCTTTTACTGCTGAGCATGATGTCCTATGGTATGGAATATCATTTCATTTTAGGTCAACTGTCCCAGTGGTGTCTCCTCCCAACCTCTTGCCCACCCCCAGCCTACTCACTGGGTGTGAGTGGGGGGCAGGGCAGAGTGGGAAAGAGAGAAAGCCTTGATGCTGTGCAAGCTCTGCTCATCAACAGACAAAACATTGACGCGTTATCAACACTCTTTTATCCACAAATGCAAAGCACAGCACCATATGGGCTGGTATGAATAATGCTAACCCCATCCCAGCCAGACCCTTCACAATCCCTGACTGAACAAAGCTGAACAGGAAAAGTATCATGATATTTAAATTATTGTAGGTATCGTAGGCTAGGTTCTGCTCTCTCACTAGGCTGGATTCTGCTCTATTGCTGACTTTATTCAGATGGAAATCACTTTTACAAATTATGACCATAATATTTGAACTTGATCTTAATTTCCTTACATAGGAAAAATTTGTAGGATGAGATCTAGATGGACTTCTTAGGCACATCAAACTAAAGCTTTGTAACATGTAAAAAAAAAAGTATTTTAAGGTAGGATGATAAATGTGCCTAGACTTCCTCAAGAGACACAGAGTGAAACAGGCAATTTTGAAGGTCACCTTTCAGCCCTCCACCTGTGCTTGGTAAGGACTCATTTGAAGTAGCCAACAGGAACTCCTACATTCTGTGGAGAAGGACTGTCTATCAGCTCCTTGTTCAATGTGGAGTTTTCTGTGGATTTTCATTCTGTTAATTACACACACTTACAGCAAAGAAAAATTGCTGTTAAAAAACTAGCATAATAATATGCATGCCAAGACAAAGCCTCTAGGCCTAAATTTTCTAAATATCATTTATAACCTGTATGAAACTATTGCCACAGAGAACAAGATTCTAGTTCTGGACAGACTACTCATGGGGGATTGGTACAGATTTATAGAGCTCACTGAATATTCAGTAGTTTGCTTGCTGTTTTGAAGACTCATAGTCCAATAATCTATATTCCTAGTTTTTATGGACTATGACCCATGCAAAATAAATGTTATGAGAATGAAAACAACTGTTATATGTCATGTATGAAAGATGTTCTAATTAATCACTGCAAAAAATATTTGAAACAGAGAGAAAATAACATAGAAATTAAAAGCACCACATGGTGCATTATTTTATTTAAGTATGCACTGAATATAGCTGTCTTTGAACCAAATGGTTGTGGCAGCTCCTGGGAAGGTGCAGGCAAATTCTTAAAGGTAATCTTAAGGAGGCAGATATTTCCTCCTCTAAATTATGAAGCTATTTTATCTATGTGACAACATATCAATGAGTTGTAAATCAACTTTTCTAGGACATGCTCTGAAACAAGGAGATGAGGGCATGATTGTATTCTTTAAGATTAGCTTGAGAGATATCCTCCTTTCAGAAAGAAAAGAAGTTTTTGTCTTCTAGTTTCTTGGAGGAAGGTGATAATGGTGGTATTGTATCATGGCCAATCAGTTTAGCACTACTAAAAATCATTCTTGTTTAGAAAGAAGTTTAATGATGTTGTATTTGATTAATTCCATATTTCCATGGGATGTCAGAAATTAAAAAAATGGTTAATGATGTCCCATGTAGGAATTCTACAGAACTGAACGTATCATGAAAGATAAAGCTCAAGCAGCCAAATTATTCCTTCCTTTTGCATCCTAAAAATGCTGAAAGCAAAGAAAATGGTTTTATTTTGTGAAATTATATGTCTGTCAACATGGACTCAGTTGCGTTCCCATTGCAGTCAGTGGGAGTTTACCATTCCCTTTTGAGTGGGCTACATTAAACCCTCTATCACCGACTTGAATAGAAACCAAGGACCTGATTCTGAAACATTCCTTCTGGTTAGCAGATACATTGAAATCACTGTTATAAAGCTGGATGAATCAACCTCAAATTTTCATAACATCAAAATATACCATGACAGTGCAGTAGAAGAAAAACCTGAAATTAATAATAGGATGTAGTCTCTTTGTTTTAAGATCCAAGGAAAGCAGAAGCCCTTGAAATTGAAGGTTAGCTGTCCATACTGAAGATTATATGAGCAATTCAAAAATATTTTTTATATCACTTTATCAAGATACATATCAATAGGTATATAGTAGATATCTCACTCATCATAAATATAATAATACTTCTTACCTGTTACCTATGGCTACTATATTTGCTTAAACATATATCAACAAAAAATCTCAATGTATTACTAAATAAAAAGATTTTTGGAGGCAGTTTAGACAGTGGCTTTTCATTTTCTTAAATAATTGTAAATCCATTATTATTTCGTAAGCAAGAACATACATTTGATATAAGGTTGAACTGATAAATGAAATTCTAATATCAGATGGCTGGAACAATTTTAAAGAGAAAAAAATATCTCTGTATACAGGTTTTGTTTTGCACTGTGCTGTATTCTATATCAGTAGAACAAAGGCTATATGCATAATGAAGCCATGTAAATGAAGTGAAATCAGCAAAAGTATAGTGGAGGAGGGGGTAAAATATGGCCATCAGTATAATGACCAAGGAGTAGAGAATTTAAATGTTTAATACTTGCACATTCAATTTCATTTTTCTGTCATCTTTTTGAATGGGTAGACTGAGACTCTTGAAAGAGCAGAATGAGAAGATCTCTGTTTTGGACCAAAAGGTTTAATAACATTCTTTAACAGACTGTCCAGATATACCTTTCTAGCCTACAGCAGTTTACCTTTATTTTTAAAATAAAGAAGAATGGTAATAATTTAGTGCGGATAATGGAGAAGAGGAAGAACCCCCATTTTCTGTGTTTTCAGTGAGTGGGCTTTTTGCCCTGTCTGGATGCCAGCTCCCCATGTCTCAGCCATGATGGAAGCTTAGAGTACAATAGAAGCACAGCAACAATATGAATTACAAATACATGTATATCTTACTGCATGGCCTCCCTCCTGAAATTAATGTAGTCTAAAAATAACCTCCACTCTAATTTGCTTTACTACTGAGGCAGACTTGCAAAACCACTACACTTACAAAATAAAAATCCAAACCCCAGATGATAATCTTGATGTGAATTGTTTTGCTTCTGTTTGAAAATTCACTTTCTTTTTGAAACATATTAGTCCCATTTAATAATATAAGGTGCATGTCTATGTTAAGAACAATAGTATTTTACTTATAGTGAATTTATGGGGAATATTTTGCTACTTCAAATAATAAATGGGAAAAATGTAGGAACTATACATGATCAATATATATAGAGAAATTTTTTATTGCTGTAGCCTGATAAAGCTAAATAATATCAGCTCTTGGAAAAGAATTAATGTCAAATATTTGTTCACAAGTGAACCTCTTGAGGAAAAAAAAGAAAAAAATACACTGAAATAATAAATGGAATGCATATTGAAATTATTTTTTTATTTTAGAGCCTGATTCAGTAAATTGACTTACAAGAAACTATTCATATGAGTAACCCCTTTGATATTAAGAGGTTTACTCAAGTAAGGATAGTTACTCATGTGCCAGAACCCGCAGAATCAAGCTCTTGTCAGTAAATATTCAGAAAATAAAACATTGCTGAAATATGTTACATCTTTCCATTTACAAGATGAAAGCATCAATTTGGAAACTGCAAAATGTGCTTCAGAAATGCTTTCTGAAAAAAGTGAAAATTAGCTAAGTATGAATGACTTCCTTCGAATTAGTTAAATCCACTCTTTAGTTGGTACCAAAAGAAAAACTAAAATGAGTAACTTCAGCATTTTAACTTTTTCTCTAAAATCTTAACACTGCCAATGTCAGAGTATGGGGCTTAATCAGCAGGTCCATAAACCTTTTAAAATTGTCTCTTTAAAAAACCTCAGCTAAATTATGGAAATTCAGACTGCATTATTTGAATACCTGCCAGTTATATCTTGATTCTTATTTGAAAAGCCCACAAGAAGATAGGCATGCCAGCAATATAAACCATAGAAACAGGAAAAAAGTAGAACACAAGAACTTGTAATTAAATCCATGGATATCAAGAAGCAGTTATGCATTTTACCAGTACACTTCTATGCTTGTAAACCATAAAGTGAGATATTGGTGAGATGAAGCATTGCCAGCTCTACACAGAAGGGGGGGGAGAGTGAGTTTGTGTGTGCTCATGTGCATGTGTATGCATGTATGCGTGTGAAAAAGAGTCAAGGAGGGAGGGAGGAGGAAGGGAGAGGTGCAAGGGGGAGAGGAAGAGAGATGGGGATCATCAGACACAATAAAGCATAATAACATTTCTGTATGTCTAATAGCTTAAGTATGCTATGTCTATCCTATTGCTGTCTATATTGCAAGTAGAGTCAAAGAATTGGTTAATATTTAATAAGTAGTTCATATTTGATTCAAGTACTTTTTACAAAAAAGAGGAAAAAAAGATTTGTTGCTTCCAAGTAAAGGGAAAAATTAAATGTTTAACAATATTTTCAAGATACAACGGTGTTTGCATAATTCATGCTTAACATGGTGCATGCCAATCATAAAATGGCAACATTAAATTATATTTTAGTTAACTAGTGCACCTTATTATTGGTAAATTAATATTAATTGTTCCAACTTATCTTTGAATAATAACATATTTTAAAATATTACAATTTTAAAGATGAAAACTAAAGTCAAGCCCATAACTAGCAAAGTCCTTTTTTGATGTTAATTTGCTTTATGGTTGTTATTTTATGGAAATACTTTTTTTTTTTTTTAATTTGACAAATACTGCAGCTTTAACAAAGAATGACTGAATTGTCTTAAAGAAGATGAAGGCTGTGTGTTGCTTACAATAAAATAACCACCTTCCATATCTCTTAAATCCACAGTATATGTAGTGCAGGTCCTGAGTGGCTTTTGTTTTCAATGTGTTTTGTAAGCTTTTAGGTTTTTTTTCTGCATCAAATATGTCAAGTTAATTTACAGGGCACTATTACTGATATGTTACCTTGGTTTGTGGTTTTCTGTGAAAGGCAGGCAGCTGAGACCAAGTCTTCAGATGGAGGGGGAGGGGCAGGAGGAGAACATATACACATATAGTGTGCCAGTGTCTGTAAATTGGCATATGACAGCAGGCCAGGAGAAACCTCCAGTATCCATTTGCATGCTGAAGAATATCCAGGATTAAACCAAACTGATTTTCATACAGGATTTAGACCTGACATTTATTATTCAGTTCACAGACTTCTTGAAGGAAAGTTTATTTTCCATTCATAGATTAAAAATCTTCTAAGATAAATAAAGGCTGGTTTAGCATTAACAGTAAATAAATATCTTTCCTGTATTTCTTATGAATTTATCTTATATAATTACTAAACAGATGTTTGCCACCAAATTATTATATTTTGTTCCTCAACAATTCAAAAGAAAAATATCTATCACACTTACTATGTTGCATTTGTAAAATGTGTCTATTTCATTCCAGAAGTTTGTTTTCCATAAATAAAATTATAGACCATGTTTTTTAAAATGAATCATAAAATATTTTGGTGATGCTTAGAATTCAAGTCTTGATAGCTGGTACTGATAGAAACTCATAATCTAATACAATAAAATTTTAAATAAACTAAGCCTTCTCTTTTAATGAGAGCTAGTACAATGCTTTGACTTGTCACTAATTTAAAGGAATATATTACAAATTTTCAAGGTGATGATCTCCAGATAGCTCTTCGAATAATTTTGACAAGATGTTGGTACCTTCTGTGAGCTACTTAATGTCTTGCAGGATCAGGGCCTTAGTAAGCATATCCACTTAAACGTTACTTCAAAGTCTCAAAATCTTTAAAAGCTGAACAGCTTTTAAAACTTAGCTTAGTCTGAAAACTGAAAACAGAATAAATGCAGGCTCAGTTTAATGGCCAATTCTTCAAGAAATAGAATATGCTATCATTAAAAAATGTACTGAAAATATATAGGGACAAGTCCCTATCTGATGTAAATTTTCCTAGTATATTTCATTCATATGGGTTGTGATAATTTACATGTGTCTGAGAACTGTGTCCTAATATTTGTTTTGGTCTGATGTCTGTAAGGCACTGAGCATCTCCAAGGACACAACTCTTAGTTCAGTAGTGTGAACCACAATGAGAGTTTTTGTTAAGTGGTGTTCAGGTTTAGAGCCTTTATGAACACAGAGCAGAACAGGATAAATGTTAGACACTCCTATGACTTCTGAATACAAAATACATATTCAAAGTAAACAGATAAAATTCCTACATTTATATATTTGGATATCCATGTTTTCTGAAAAAAACCCACATGTAAAGACATTCATTTGGTCTTCATGGATGTTTTGATAGATTATAAATTTTATCATTTAAAATATAATACTTGGGAGACATATTGTTTTGTTCAGGTGTAATGCACATGCATACACACACACATTCACACATGTGCATACCCATTCATTTGGGTATGTATAGTATTTTTTATTCCTTCATATACAATAACACAGTTGTGAGTTATTTTTGTAGTGTGTTGCAGTCAAGTTTATACTGTATGTACATACAGTCACTTGAAACAAATGCTTGTAAAATGCTAAATTTAACACTGTTATATAAAGCAAAAGTTTCCCACTTATTCCATTGTTTCATTACTTCCTGGCTAATTTCCCCAATTAAATTTGAGATCTCATATAATAACAAAAGACAGGACTTTCTCTTCTGTTACATTGTTACACATGAAAGACAGGATTGGGTTTATATCCATTAAAAAAATTCTATAGTAAAATATTAATGAATAAAACAAAAATTATGGCTTCTTTCATAAGTGCAAATGCAGTGATTTATGTATCTACGACACAATGAAGTATAGTCTTAAATTTTATGAACAGACAGTAAGTTCGACTAAGAACATATACAATTAAAATTGTGCTTTCTCTTTAATTTGGCCTGCAATATTTTTTAAGTTTAGGTATATAACCATAGAATAATTTCTGTTAAGGCTGAAGGATTCATATAGGACTGATATTGCATGCACTGTTTTGTGAATATTTTGAGGCATGTGGCAGCCTAAATAGCACATATGTTTTTGCAAATTAATTAACTCTATAACAGTATTTAGTAATATTGTATTTGCAGTGTAACAGGCAATTTTACTTTTTTTTAATAAAAAGATAGACTTCTCAAACTTACTGTTGCATACTAATGTATGGTGTGTATCTACTGATATTTTGAGGTCTTACAATACATTATACCTTCATCTGCAAGTAACTTTACTGATTTCAAATGAAGTCATATCATGAATTTGAAGGTCTAGATGATGTGCTAGCTGCTTAAAATCTACAGAACAAAATTTATCATATTTAATAGTCAGTATTAGTAATAATTACAAATAGGAAATTCTTAGGCTAGGTCCCAATTAATTTCTTTAATAAAAATCATATCCAAATCTCTAAGATGTGCAACAGATTGAGAACATAATTCTAGTATGTCGTAGTTACCAAGAGACAATTTAGTGTCATTGTTTCAAAAGTCTGCACTTAAAATAAAAATGAGAAGCTTGCTAAATCATTCTATCAGGTGGATGATCAGATTATTGAAGTAATTAGATCAAACTCATTTTCAGAAATCAGTCCAATATAAGAGACATTTTACCCTTCATTGTTGTCTATAGGTAACATAATAAATAATATGTAAAATATCTACAAAAATATTTTAATTCCTTTCATGTAAATAATTAATCTTAAGGTAAGACAGACTATCTTACATGCATGCACACATATCACATGTATATAAAAAACCTGAAGATTTAAAAAGTAGTATACTAGTAAAGTAATTGACTTTTAAAGTATTTTATTCAAATTCCTACCAGTTTACACTGCTCCCAGGAGAGACTGAAGAAATATTAAAAATACAATAGAAATAAAAAGGATAAGATATTTGTCACTCTCATTTAAATTGATGTATGCTGCTGTCCTAAAAATGTCACATCAGATAACCCTGAAAAATTACCATGAATCTCCATAATTATGCATATTCATGATGGTGTTTTGCATAGTGCTAGCATCAGGCTGCATGGGGGTATATGAAGGGAGGAGGGTGAGGAAAGACCAAAAGATTTGACAGACTAAAATTACTACCAGCATCCTAGAAATAGTCTCAGCAACAGTTTCAGTTTGCTTGGTTTACAAAAATAAAACAAAATCCATAGCACTATCCTTATGATGCTTACAATCCATCAGTATTTTTGTGCTATAAATTTAGCCATAAAAATTTAATAAGGATAAATTGCTGAAAAATGCCAGTGCTAATTCTTTTTATTACCGACAGTTGTAAAGAAAACCAGGAATGAAAAATCAGATGAGTACTTTTCAGAACTGCCTTTTTTTGTTGCATTTCCAGCATCAGACCAAAGCACAAATTTCTCATTTGTTCACATGATATAGATGTGTGAATTAAGCTGCATTGTTGTTTCTGTGCCAAATATGACACCTAAGCAATATTCAGTAAACTATGAGACTTAAGTAAACTAAAACATTATGAGAGATAGAAAAGTTGTCCTGTGTCTAGCTCAATAGTTATTTGTGCTGAAGCAGAGAGCAGAGCTAATCAGAAGCTTTAGAAGTAATTATCAACAGCATTTGGGTAGTACAAATGCTTGGGTAAACAGCAATTATTCTTTCCACAAGATCAGATCTCAAATAGAAACAACAGTACTTGGTATTGTCCTCCACTGCTCATTAAGGGGATTCAGGGATGGAGCTGAGCGCTCTGAGGTGGATGGGAAACTAACAGGCAAACTGTATTCTGAAAGAATCTCTCATGATCCCACTACAACAGACTCAGGCTTTGGCCTCATCAATGCCAGCTGCACTAGGAGAAGCCAAGCCTGTCATACCATCTTCTCATCAAATCTTCAATGCAAAGGCAAAAGCATAGTTAGAGCTTAATGAAGAAACAAATACAAAGGAGAAGATTAAGCTTTGTTAACACTTGCATTCATTTGTCCTTATAAAAAACCTGCAATGAAGGGACTTCTTTACACAATTTTTTTATAAGAAGAGAATTATATTAATGAAGTGTTGTTTTTATAAATGTTTTTTATACATCTTGCTATGACCACATAACTATAACCCAGTAATTTGTTTTGTGAAAAATTCAATTTCTAACACTTCTGTTAATGACAACAGTCAGTCCATAAACATATACTTCAAAAATGTTGATACTGATAATTTTTTACCTCTTCCATCTGAAGTGCTTACTTACATACTTTACTGCATGGTTTTGGAAAATAATGTAGAAATTTATGCATTATCACTGAAGTTAATCTGTTCTTCAGGATGAACATTGGCATGTGATGGTTCCAAATTACTCTAAGATCAAATTATGTGCTCTTATCCCTGAATAATACTTTCCTTCATGAGTAGTTTTATTGATTTCAGCAGTGCTTCTTGTGGGGTAAAATGCTATACTGCACCCTCAGTAAGTTTGCAGATGACACCAAGTTGGGTGGGAGTGTTGATCTGCTCGAGGGTAGGGAGGCTCTGCAGAGAGACCTGGACAGGCTGGAGCGATGGGCT
>ML998413.1:7337-27571 GCA_010365825.1 Otus sunia | reverse complement strand
ATTCTGTGATTCTGTGATTCTGTGAGCATGGGGCTCACAAGCTGGTCCTCTAATTCTTTTTTACCCGTGTGGATTTGAAGCAAGATGACTGTTCTGGTTTCAGCTGAGATAGAGTTAACTAGAGTTAACTTTTCTTGAGCTGGGAGGAGGCACAGCGGGAGTGCTGGTCCCGAATTGGCCAATGGAGTATTCCATATCACGTGACGTTATGTTCAGTATATAAAGGAGGTGGATTCTCTCTCACTTCTGGTCTTTGCGACAGTGGGATTTTTGTTCTGTCGGGATCGCTGGCCGGGAGCAGGCTGGGTAGCAGTTGGCGGGTGGTGAGCAATCACATTGTGCACTACCTGTTTTTTACTTTCCATTATTGATATTGTTTTGTTTTATTTCCATCACTAAAATGTTTTTTTATCTCAACCTATGAGTTTTTCTTGTGTCCCTCCACTTTCTTCCCCATTCACCAGGCGGTGGAGGGTGAGCAACTGGCTGCCTGGTGTTTGGTTACTGGCCAAGTTCAAACCATGATAAGTCCTTTTTGGCACCCAACATGGGCAAGAAGGTTTGAGATAATGACAGATCTGATCAGCATGTGTGGTGGTTTAGGCCCTGCTGGGACCCAAGACCACGTTGCCACTGCCCCTCCCCCAACCCTCAGACCAGACGGGGCAGGGAGTGAAATACAAACCCCGGGGTTGAGATAAGGAAAAATTTAATACAACAGTGTAACAACAACAAACCAAACCACAACAATAACAATAACAGTAATAACAATGGACAGAACAAGAGATATACCGCACAGATATAGCAGTGAGGGTACCGACCCGGACCAAAACCGTCCCTGTTCTTCCCGCGCTTGGGCGCCCGGACCTGACCTCAGCACGGTATTGAATAACCCGGCTAGAGCTCCCTCCCCACTGCTGGGGAAACTTAACCCTATCCTAGCTGAACCAGGACAGCATGTCATAATGTATTTGTTATATGCATTCATTACATTAGCTTATCAGTTCCTGGTCATAATGTCAATCGCTTGGCTCCTTAAAATTTCATCACCTCATTTGCTGTATATAGTCTCCATGTTGCTGCTTACCACATGTGGGATTGGATTAAGATTTTCATTTTGCTGTACTATGTAGCACTGATTTATGGCACGATGAAGTCATTGGTCCTGAAGCTACTTACAATTGTGTTTGAGAATTTGGGGAACTTCTAATATCCTTGGAATGTTGACACTATTATGGTCGTCTTACTGCTGGGAGCCAGTGTGTTCTTGCACGTGGTTCAGGCTTTGTTCAGGGTTAAGCAACTATTTAAGAGTATCACCCAGAGATCTACCCCAAGGTGGGAGAATTATGAGTGGTTGGGGGTGTGGGATAGCATGGGCAAGTACCTAGGACAGTGGGCACCTCCAGTGTATTGAAACTTCACTCCTGAACAGGTGCAGAATCCTGAAGAACTAGTAAAATATTTGGAAAAGGTATGCTGTCACCCTGGTAATTCCAGAGAGACACAAATCACTGCAACATGCTGGGGCCTGGCCCATGCCTACCAAGTGCTATTAGGCACTATTCAGTACCCTCAAGGGGAAGAGAAGGGCTCTGGATCTGGTAACAAAGTAACAGACAGTGCAACCACTCCAAAGTCCAGAACAGAAACTGCAGCCAGTCCTACCCCTGCAACAAATGCTGCAGCTACTCCAACTCTGGCAACAGCTATTGCAGCTAACCCGACTCTGACAACAGCAGCTGTGGAAGAACTATCCCAAGAATTCCAGCAATTTAAAGAGGATATGTCCTACTCCCCACCTGCACAGACTAGGATCTCAGCTATTAGGAGAAAGAGTTTCCCTACTCAAGATTACTGGTACACACCATGGGAAAACCTGTGGTATCATCTGCGTGACGATGGAAAAGACATGAAGAAATGGGATGGAAAACCTACCTACCTCCTAGAAGAGTGGGTATGTGAGTTGGAAGGAGGAACAAGTACAAATAGGGGTTCTTTCAGGAGAAATGCTGCTCCAGTTTTCAGTAATCAGTTGCCAAACAGAGCAGAAAAATAGACTTTGCTCCCAATTCTGTGAGAACTTCTGACTTGTATTCACAAGAAGTCAGTGACCAAGATGAGACTGAGACCTGAGCATACCACATTAACCCATTCGTCAATAGCAGATATAATGACCAACATCAGAGGGTCCCTGCCTCCAGCCAGGTGGAGGACAGGGACGACTGAGTTTACTGGACTGTGTGGATTCGATGGCCTGGCACATCTGACCCCCAGCAGTATAAGGCTCTAGTGGACACTGGTGCTCAATGCACCCTAATGACATCAAATTTTAAAGGAGCAGAACCCATTTGTATTTCAGGAGTGACAGGGGTGCTCAACAGCTGACTGTGTTGGAGACTGAGGTGAGCCTAAATGGGAATGAGTGGCAAAAGCACCTCACTGTGACTGGCCCAGAAGCTCCGTGCTTTCTTGATATAGATTATCTCAGGAGAGGGTATTTTAAGGACCCAGAAGGGTATCGGTGGGCTTTTAGTATAGGTGCCTTGGAGACAGAGGAAATTAAACAGCTGTCTGCGTTGCCCGGTCTCTCAGAGGACCCTTCTGTTGTGGGATTGCTGAGGGTCAAAGAACAATGGGTGACAATTGCTATTATAGCAGCGCACCCACCGACGGCAATATCGTACCAACCGAGACTCTGTAATTCCTATCCATGAACTGATTCATTTACTACAGAGCCAAGGAGTGATCAACAAGACTCGCTCCCCTTTAACAGCCCCATATGGCCAGTGTGAAAGTCTAATGGAGAGTGGAGGTTGACAGTAGACTATCGTGGCCTTAATAAAGTCATGCCACTGTTGAGTGCTGCCGTGCCAGACATGCTAGAACTTCAATATGAACTAGAGTCAAAGGCAGCCAAGTGGTACTCCACAACTGATCTTGCTAACGCGTTCTTCTCCATCCCTTTGGTGGCAGAGTGCAGGCCACAGTTTGCTTTTACCTGAAGGGGTGGGTGTCCAATACACCTGGAATCAACTACCCCAGGGGTGGAAACACAGTGCCACCATTTGTCATGGACTGATCCCGACTGCACTAGAACAGGGTGAAGCCCTGGAATGCTTACAGTACATTGATGACATCACTATATGGGGGAATACAGCAGAAGAAGTTTTTGAGAAAGGGTAGAAAATAATCCAAATCCTTCTGAGAGCCAGTTTTGCCATAAAGTGGAGTAAGGTCAAGGGACCTGCAGAGGAGATTTTTAGGAATAAAATGGCAAGATGGACATCATCACATTCCAGTGGAGGTGATTAATAAAATAACAGCTATGTCCCCACCGACTAACAGAAAGGAATCACAAGCTTTCTTGGGTGTTGTGGGTTTCTGGAGACTGCACATTCCAAATTACAGTCAGATGGTCAGCCCTCTCTATCAAGTGACCTGGAAAAAGAATGATTTTATATGGGGCCCTGAGCAGCAACAAGCCTTTGAACAAATTAAACAGGACCGTAGCCCTTGGGCCACTCCAGGCAGGACAAGATGTTAAAAATGTGCTCTACACTGCAGCTGGGAAGAATGGCCCTATGTGGAGTCTCTGACAGAGAGAACCAGGGGAGACCCGAGGTTGACCCCTGGGGTTCTGGAGTCTGGGATATAGAGGATTTGAAACCCGCTATACTCCAACTGAAAAAGAGATATTGGCAGCATATGTAGGGGTCTGAGCTGCTTCAGAAGTGATTGGGACTGAAGCACAGCTCCTCCTGGCACTGACTGCCGGTGCTGGGCTGGATGTTCAAAGGGAGGGTCCCCTCTACACACCATGCGACTGATGCCACGTGGAGTAAATGGGTCACACTGATCACACAACAGGCTCAAATAGGGAGCCCCAGCCATCCAGTAATACTGGAAGTGATCACAAATTGACCAGAAGGCAAAGATTTCGGAATGGCACCAGAGGAAGAGGTGATGCGTGCTGAAGAGGCCCCTCCATATACTAAACTACTGGATAATCAGAAGCGATATGCCCTGTTTACCGACGGGTCCTGTTGCAATGTGGAGAAACATTAAAGGTGTAAGGCAGCTGTGTGGAGCCCCACATGATGGGTCACATAAGCTGCTGAAGGAGAAGGTGAATCGAGTCAGTTTGCAGAGGTGAAAGCCATCCAGCTGGCCTTAGATATTGCTGAGTGAGAAAGGTGGCCAGTGCCCTACCTCTATACTGACTCATGGATGGTGGCAAATGCCCTGTGGGAGTGGTTACAGCAGTGGAAACGGAACAACTGGCAGCGCAGAGGCAAACCCATCTCTGCTGAATTATGGCAAGATGTTGATACTCAGGTAGAGAACTTGGTTGTGAAAGTACATCACACAGATGCTCATGTACCCAAGAGTTGGACCACTGAAGAAAATAAAAAAAAACCAGCTGGATCAAGCTGCTGAGATTAAGGTGGCTTGAGTGGATCTGGAATGGCAACACAAGGGTGAACAATTTATGGTTCGCTGGGCCCATGACTCCTCAGGCCATCAGGGAAGAGATGCAACATATAGATGGGCTCATGACGGAGGGGTGGACTTAACCATAGACACTATTTCACAGGTTATCCATGAATGTGAGACATGTGCTATGATCAAGCAAGCCAAATGGTTAAAGCCCATTTGGTATGGAGGACGATGGTCAGAATATAAATATGGGGAGGCCTGGCAGATTGATTATATCACGCTCCCACAAACTCAGCATGGCAAACACTATGTGCTCACAATGGTGGAATCAGCCACCGGATGGTCGGAAACATATGCCATGCCCCATGCCACTGCCTGGAAAACTATTTTAGGCCTTGAGAAACAAGTCTTGTGGCGGCATGGTGCCCCAGAAAGAATTGAGTCAGATAATGGGACTCATTTCTGAAATAATCTCATAGACACTTGGGCCAAAGAACATGGCATTCAGTGGGTATATCACATTCCCTACCATGCACCAGCCTCTGGGAACATTGAGCGGTATAATGGGTTGCTAAAAACTAGACTGAGAGCAATGGGGGGTGGAACCTTCAAACATTGGGACACGCATTTAGCAAAAGCCACCTGGTTAGTCAATACTTCTAACTAGGCTGGCCCTGCTCAGTCAAACCTCCTACATACTTTAGATGGGGATAAAGTCCCTGTAGTGCACATTAAAAATATGCTGGGAAAGACAGTCTGGGTTATTCCTGCCTCGGGGAAAGGTAAACCCATGCATGGGATTACTTTTGCCCAAGGACCTGGGTGCTCTTCGTGGGTAATGCAGAAGGACGAAGAAGTCCGATGCTTGCCTCAAGGGGATTTGTTTTTAGGTGAAAATAGCCAATGAATTGAACTGTCAAATAACCGTGTTATTGCATAGCGTCATCGGTATGGTTGATACATATTATACTTATAGCATCAACTTAATAAAATGATGAGGTTTGATGGACTCAGTACTGATTTCAGGAATTGGTGCCCTGCATCATCCTTGAGATCAACATCTTTGTCCCACAGACTGTGAGCATGGACTGTGCCAGATACATCAGCTATGAGCTCCAATTGTAGCAGAGACTACACGCCATCCGCCTGCCACATCCAAGGTCACCTGCTCCACCAACTGAGCCAACTCCGCCTCATCCCTCCTGCCTTTAAAGACTGTCATGACAAATGGAACCCGAAGTTATGGACTAAATGAACTCACTACACATTTTGGAGGGATGGCCCATAGACTAAGAGAATGATATCTGTGAGACCAGTGAAAGTGATGGTGATTACTTAGAATGTATTGGGAATCTGAGCATAATGGAAATGGTATGGAATAAGGGGTGGCGACTGTCCTGGTTTTGGCCAGGATAGAGTTAACTTTTTTGAGCTGGGAGGGGGTACAGCTGGAGTGCTAGGCCCGGATTGCTCACTGGAGTATTCCATATCATGTGATGCTATACTCGGTATATAAAGGAGATGGATTCTCTCTTGGTTCCAGTGGCAGGATGTTCATTCTGTCTGGATTGCTGGCCGGGAGCAGGCTGGGTAGCGGTCGGTGGGTGATGAGAAATCGCATTGTGCATTACCCATTTTTACTTTTCATTATTGTTACTGTTTTGTTTTATTACCATCACTATACTTGTTTTTTTATCTCAACCTATGAGTTTTCCTTGTGTCCCTCCACTTTCTTCCCCATTCACCAGGTGGGGGAGGGTGAGCGACCAGCTGAGTGATGTTTGGCTGCCAACTGAGTTCAAACCTCGACAGTGACCTTAATCTGGTTCCAAACCTAAACATTTTTTGCATATCATATTTCTTTTGAAGCCAATGGGAATTTTTTGATTGGAGAGTTTGAAGAATGAAAGCCCTAATCTTTAAACCTGCAAACTACACTGTCTGCAGTGGAAGATTAGTCTGAACAGGGCCATTAAAAGATGAAAATATATTGAAAGTATCTTGTAGAACTATGTCCTCAATAAGAATTCAGGATTTGGGCCTGTATTAACATGTTTAATATAAAGACATTCTTAAACCTGGTGTAAACTTGCTTGTTTGAATGTGTATCACTGAAACAATGAATTGGGGAAAAATATACACAAAATTATTTTTGTTAAATTTATATCAATAGATAATTTAAATATTTACATTCATAAACGTATGTATGTGCATACTTCTATGTACATATAGATAGATATATGTGTACATAGAAATATTTCTATTTAAATTTCAGGGTATTTTATTTGTTTTCAGAGCTAAATATACTTGAAAAGAAGTGAAACATTAGAAACAATTCTTAAGTCTTTCTTGCACAGACATATGTACATGCCAGAGAGTGGCCAGGAACTTTGACAGTCATAACACCACAATTATTTTAATTGCTGTATGTAAGGTGTGTTGTATGTATATCCAACGTAAAGTTTGTCTTTGTTTATGCTACATTTAGCTATCTGTCAACCATAGGATACTGATAGAGTATATTTTAAAAGTTAATACTCTAAAGAAAACAGAAGAACCTTAACTGAATGATGTTTATCATTCTGCAAAGTGTGTGTAGAACCTGTACATGAAAGAAGCATAATAAATTTACATCTTTAAAACCTTAGATGCATGTTTGATAAAGGTAGATGGAGGTAACCTACTGCTAGAAGACAGCAATGAAGAAGAATATACACTCTATTTTGTGCAGAGAAATATCTGATTTTTAAATGGGAATTTTGGATTTTTTTTAATATTTTCTCCTTTGGTCTGTTAAATTTTGTGCAAAGATGACTTGAGAATTGATTGTCATGTTCATCTTCTTTTCAAGTGTATTCTGCTATAGAAACAAAATGCACAAACATTTAAAGTGCATGATAATATATAGTTTTATGAATGCCAGTATGTAAAAAAATAACATGTCCCTAAAAGGGTAGAATACTATTTTTATCTTGTATTTACAAAAACTTGGATCTCAGTATATTTATTTCCGTATACTGACACACTCTTGCTTAGGTGGCAAGAAGAGTAAAAAGTGTTTATGATGTATTTGAACTGCAAAAATAAGACCTAATTCAAAAGGACTCTGCCCCTGGGATCTCAGTGAATTTATGTTAGATTTTAATTTTCCATTTTTTAGTACCATTAACGGACATAGAATAGAATAAAATATTTCCAGTTGGAAGGGGCCTAAAACGATCATCTAGTCCAACTGCCTGACACATTCAGGGCTGACCAAAAGTTAAAACATTAGTAAGGGCATTGTCCAAATGCCTCTTAAACACTGACAGGCATGGAGC
Source organism: Otus sunia (assembly GCA_010365825.1). Classification (NCBI taxonomy): domain Eukaryota; kingdom Metazoa; phylum Chordata; class Aves; order Strigiformes; family Strigidae; genus Otus; species Otus sunia. Next base: position 19,811 of record ML998413.1, on the reverse strand, counting down.
ATCAACCACCTCTCTAGGAAGCCTGTTCCAACATTTGACCACCCTCTCAGTAAAGAAATGTTTCCTAATGTCCAGTCTGAACCTCCCCCGGTGCAACTTTGAACCATTCCCATATGTCCTGTCACTGGATCCCAGGGAGATCCCAGGTCAGCACCTCCCTCTCTGCTTGCCCTCCTCAGGAAGCTGTAGGGAGCAATGAGGTCACCCCTCATTCTCCTTTTCTCCAAACTAGACAAACCCAGAGTCCTTAGCTGCTCCTCATTGGACATGCCTTACAGCTCCTTCATCGGCTTTGTTGCCCTCCTCTGGATGCATAAAATATACACAAAACATGTAAGCAAGGAAAAAAGATAGATATTTATTTGTGCCACAGAAATCCAATTGCTCAGAAATAGTCTAGTGAAAAAGTGGAAAACATAAGCTTGGGTCAGGGAAGACACAGTGATTAGCTCCACTGTTAGGGGTTTTTTGAGCTTCTTTGGCCCACTAATGAGTCTACTGAATTTGCAAAATTTGTGTGGAATACAACCTAAGTTATGGTGCTTATCTAAGATGTAGTCGCAAAATATGCTGATACAGAAAATAGCAAACATGCATCTTTATTAACTGCTTTGCTATACAAATAATAGAAAAAATGCTTAAGATTGTTTATTCTGCAAATGTGCTTTTCCTGTAAGTGCAGTTCTTTTATTGAAAATTCTAATTTTGAGAAACCAGTGTACAGAAGATAAAAAGATAAAATAAACTAGTCCTGGTGTTAGGTGTTATAAACTTTAAAACTCCCTTTACTACTGTTTTCAGAATGAGGCCAGATGAAAATTTATTTTCTTTGAATTTTTTTACGAGACATTTATTTTAGAGTATGGCTGGATGCTTGATAATGACTTGAAATGTGTACAGTCAAACCTCACAACCACAGTTAACTTTGCAATTGTATTAATTGTATATGAAAGGCTATTGCTCACTAAATGTTCTACTAAAAAATACAGGTTTTACTTTATAAAGCTATTACCTTATGTATATTTTCCCCATTTGCTTTCTTGTACACTGCGCTAGGCTGAATTCCTTTGTCACAAAACTAGTGTAGCAGAGGCTACAGCAGATCAAACTTCCCACATGCTGCCCTGCCAATCTGCCTCATCTGATCAGGAATGACCACCTCTATAGGCTAGAGGCTGAGACAGACATCAGGGGTGTCAATTAGTGTCAACTGTTGCCATAGTTCTGTGATATGGACACGTGTCCATTTGGAACCAGCCTGAGACCACCAAACTAATTTGACAGAAATCAATGAATGATCAACAGCTGCAAACAATCTCTGCTTACATACTGACTATCTGAACTGGCCTGATAACAGTAGAAGGCCATGCATCATTGCCAGTATAAGGTGAAACACCATCCCAGCACAAGAAAACATGCATTGTCATGTCAAAGTATGAAATACGTGACCCCCACCTGGTATTCAGCTGGTGGTGTGATTGAGCCCAGGAGGATAGGAAAGTAATGGTTGTGACCAGATGGGACATCATTGATCCTCTGCGGAGAGTGTCACACAGCATTCAATTGGCTTAGACTTTATGAGCCAGACCTCACCTGAAGCTCTATCATGGATCTTGAGTGGAAAGCCACAATCCCAAACACTCAGTCTTCAGTGGGTCAATTAGTAGGTTTTAAAATCACCAGATGGGATATCTAGCAACCTGCCTCAGCAGAGGTCAAGAGAAACTTGAGGAGTGGACAGAAAAATCTGGCTGTGACTGACAGGTTTTTTGCCTTTTTCACAGCCACAACAGGACAGAAGTGGTAGCCAAAAGCCTAGCTACTTTAAGTGTGTCCTGGTTTAGCCAGGATAGGGTTAAGTTTCCCCAGCAGTGGAGGGGGAGCTCCAGCCGGGTTATTCAGATCCCAGCCGGTCGTCACATCCTGCCGCAGAAGCGAGACTGGTCGGTTAGCACGTGTGTTATACCATCGCGCTTCTCAGTGCTGTATTGGTAGATATTTTGCTCTGTTCATTGTTATTACTGTTATTCTCATTGTTATTGTTGTTGTGTGTTGTGTTGCTGTTGCACTGTTGTATTAAACCTTCCTTATCCCAGCCCGGGGCTTTGTATTTCACTCCCTTTGTGGGGGAGGGGCAGCGGCCGCATGGTCTCAGACCCTGGCAGGGACTAAACCACTACAAAACGTTACAACTCAAATAGAGATCTGGCTTTAACTTCTCAAAAGCCAGTGCAGATGAAAGCTAAAACAACTGTTCCTTAGAGATATAGTATCTGGTAGTAGATTGCTCCTTTAGAATTCTTATAAATAAAAATGAGGCAATTTAATTCCTTTTAGTCTATATAATCCTTTTTTTGTATGTCCAAAACAGTGAAACAGTTCCTGTATTCAGTCATGGTCATATCAACAAAGGTTCACAAGTTTGTTACCATGTGCTTACAGTTACATAAACCTTGAGTTCACATAAAATTACACCAAAGTAACTGAATAGGTTTTACTGCACCTTTTCTCCATTTCTACCAGTTTTCCTTAAACCAATGCATCTTGATGTATAGATGAAGCCAAGGATTTCCTGCCGCTTGCAAGAAGGCCTAAATCTGAATATATGCATTGACTGAGTTCCCATTGCTCTAGAATGTTTTAGTCAAGTTCTGCAACTCATTCTTGACAGACATTTGGGTTTAACCTGAACACTCTGTGTTTCTAGATAGTTTCTAGCTTTCTAGGTTACAGTGCAATCCAGAACCTTAAATGTCCAGGTAGGAATAGCAGCCTTTTGTGAGGATATTAGTAGACTGTCAAAGGGATATTTCATGCTTCATATCCATCCCCAACCACACTTTGGCCAGGCAACAGAAAAAAGTTCAATTGCATCACAAGGAACACTACTTTTGAGTCCCAAGGGGATGGAAGTGCCAGCTACATTGTGCACTTGACTCTGCTTGTAGGAGATGATTTAAGCAGCAGCATAATATTGATCTGGACTCGGACTCAGATAAATCTGCTATGACTACTCTTTCTGTTATGTTTGTTGGGAGAATTAAGAAAAGAGAAAGCACTTCTAAATTACTGTAAAATAAAACAACAGCAAAGAGCATCACTGTAGTACATCAAGGTTATCTGCATGTCATGGTTTAACCCTGGTAGGCATCTAAGCCCCACACAGCCACTTGCTCACTCCTCCCTACAGTGGGATGGGGGAAAAAATCAGAAGGGTAAAAGTGAGAAAACTCATGGGTTGAGATAAAGACAGTTTAATAGGTAAAGCAAAAGCTGTGCACACAAGCAAAGCAAAATAAGGAATTAATTAATTACTTCCTATAGGCAGACAGATGTTTAGCCTTCTCCAGGAAAGCAAGGCTTCATCACCCATAACAGTTACTTGGGAAGACAAACATCATAACTTCAAACATCCTCCCTTTCTTCTTCCCCACGGCTTTTATTGCTGAGCACATCCTATGGTATGGAATATCCCTTTGGTCAGTTGGGATCAGCTGTCCCAGCTGTGTCCCCTCCAAGCTTCTTGTGCACCCCCAGCCTACTCGCTGGTGGGGTGGTATGAGGAGCAGAAAAGGCCTTGGCACTGTGTAAGCACTGCTCAGCAATAATTAAAGCATCCCTGTGTTATCAACACTGTTTTCAGCACAAATCCAAATCATAGCCCCATACTAGTTACTATGAAGAAAATTAACTCTATCCCAGACAAAACCAGTACACTGCATAACAAATTTTCCTCTACTTTGTATGTTTTGTGCAGATACAAATACACTACCAAAACCACAGCATTACCTATAGAGTATATGTGTGGGTGTTTTTCTAGCATTGGCATCTGTATTTCTAGATGAATAACCAGGCAGTGTTAGTCAAAAACAAAAGTCTAAAATTAGCCTGTTTTGAAGGTGCAGTAAAAACAGCAGTACTTATTGCTTTTAATAGGAGTTGCAATAACCAACATTTTTGAAAATCAGGTTATTTAGTAGTATAATTTTCAAAAGCCCCTAAACAGGTTTATAAGAGAAATAATATCTTTTATTAAACCAACTGACATGTTGAAAAAACAGGGAAACTTTCAGTTTCATGAACTCTTCCTAAGGTTCTCAGCCTAATAAAAGATATTATCTCTTCCTGTAAACTTTTCCTCATGCACCCAGGCCATCATGACCATAACAAAATGACTACAAAATTGACTTAGATAATGTAAACATTTTGGTTTTAGCAGTCTAAATTTAGTCTCCAGTTTTTGATTGACATGACCATAGTGCATTCTTGCTTAGGGCATTCCTGATTTCTAGTCATTGTGTCTTGGGATAAAGCTGGCAACTGTTTTTCAAGGCCACATTATTCTTCTGTTTCTTCCTGTTTTCTTTATTCTTATTTTCTTTTCTTATATTCCATTTTGTCCTGAAAAACCTTATATTCCAATAGCTTTTTTCCATTTTGTAGACCTAAATCTGCTACTGATAAAATCAGTGAGACCTACATCACTCATGTCTGAAAAAATATCACAAAGCCCTCATTTGGATAAAATATACCAAGAGAAGGGGCTTCTTGAAATTTTAAAGGCTGGTTCATGCATCATTTTCTTTTATAGTTAAACTTGGCTCCTCACTGACACAATTCATTTGCACACTTCTGCTTTTTAAGTAAGGAATAAACAGCATAATGTATCAGACATTCTTCTTTACAGGTAAAGATAATCATTAATAAAGGAAGCGTTTAGCTGCAGCAATATTGCAAAAATAATGGTTGGCCTTTTGTGGATGAAGGACAAAGAAAGTTCTGTATTTAACAATTAAGAATAGCTCTGGTGGTGTTGGCACACTGATGTAAATTATATCGTAAACCAAGCACTCTAATTCCCTCCCCCTTTTTTGACTAAGAAGTCTATATCTGGCTTTAAACATAATACTGATTATTTTCCTTTTTGCTGTAGCTTGCTAATTACACCAACTCTTACTCATATTGCTGGAGGAAAGTTAATTAAGAGCAATAAAATTAACCTTCTGAAACTCAAACTGCAATTAGACAAGATTGTAGCACCTTTCAGTTGTAATAGACACATTTTGTGTTGTTCAAAACCAGACATTTTAATTGCATTATCTGATTCTTTAGAAAAACAGAAATAATTTTTAAGAGATAAAAGGCTCACTGGTATAATTTTAGTTTACCTTTCAACAGCACACAGCCAAACCAAGAAGTTTGCATAGAAGGGCTTTAGATAATTTTATTCTTACAGATGTAAAAATGGGAGGGGGGGCAGATAGGGAGGGAAGAGGCAAAGGGGGTGGGAACAGTTTACTATTCTAATAGTGCAGTCTTTTATGGAAGGATTGCTGAAATACTCTTTGAGTCATTTTTTAATCCAGAAGGAGAATTATTTGATGGGTTTACCCAGTAATTAGCAAGATCCATAATCAAGATAACTGATTCTTTTCTTATTGGGCAATCTAAGACATTGAACACATCTGTTACAGCACACAGTCAAGTATTGTACAACTGACCTGCTTTGTCAATGCTAGTAGTGCCTGATAAGAAAAAAGACAGTTATCACTGTATTAATAGCTAGATTTATGTAAAAATAAAAAATATTTATCCAATAAGAATAACAAGTGTGGTGTATTATTGAATTGGGTGTCCTACAGTATAGTTAGCAATAAACACAACCAGACATTTTGAGCTATGCCTGGTATAGACAAGTGGCTGGTAATATCTCAAAATAGTCTCAGAGTTAAATAACTTTTAATATTTAACTTGAATAATTTGCAGGTTGGAAATGATTTGAGCTTTTTTTGGTAATCTTGTAGCAAATAACTGTCGACAATTTCAGTGTTTTAGGGTTGTTTATTGTTTGGATTTTGCTGATGCTTAGCAGAAGAGACACTTTCAGGTTCTGTTCTAGGAACCTCAGGGCTCTCCTTTAGGCAGTTTAGCCTAATGGATTAAGTCTGACATGTTTCAACTCTGTTTTTTATAAAATAAACATAAAATAATGGTTTAGCTATCTAATAAAATTCTTGAACAATGTGAGACTAAAAGTTTCCCTGTTCTTTTACACATCTGTAAATAAAGATCATAAAAGAAGAGTACATCAGGATAAATCAACATGAATTTGAAATCCATTGCAGCATATTACATGGTGCAGTCTCACTGAAAGAGATGGTGACCCCACGGCTTCTTGCCGTTTGAAGCTAATTGTTATAGTCAGGATGGGAACATCTGGAAGTCCACTGCAGTGTCTCACCAGCAAAACTTTGGTAACTGAGCCAGCCTGCAGAGAATGGATCCACTTTGTAGCAGCACAGTGGGCTCAGACACCACCTATTCTGTTCTCCAAACTGTCATGCATAACAACTTCATTGTGCTAAATTGAACTTGAAAGCAACCAAAGGCTATGAGAAGAAGAGGCTATGAGAAAAGCATGCTGTCAGTGTTGGCAAAGGCTGGCCTGGAAAGCAAGCTTAGAGACAAGAGAATAAAAGACCAAGGCCCACGAACACAGCATATTGTTTCATTTTAAAGTATGATTTCCATACTAGAGAAAGTGGAAAATGTGGTGTAAATTTATTTAAATAGATTCCACCACTTAAAAGTTTGCCAGCCGCTCTTATCCAACTTTCCCAGTTCTCTGATTCGTTACATACAGTGGGAATATAATGACATATAGTCATCATTGTAACAGCTTCGTTGCAGGGGTGTAATGATGATTAATAGCTCGCAGCAAATTTTCACATGGGCTCTAAAGCACTATAGCATTAAGCAGCCAAACACTCCCAAATCCCCCTATTCTGTTCCACTTAAAAGTCCTCTCTTTGTATCCTGTAGATATGAACTAAGCCTATCATAATTCCAATCAGACTTTCCTTATTCAAAGAAACATATATTTTTTTTTCATAATTGATCCATGTGCATTTTTTAGTCTTTCACTGGGCCTGAAGGTTATTTTGGCAGGGGGGAGGGAGGAAATAATTTCAGCAATAATTTGTTGCGGGAGGATATCGGATTTGCTCAACTCTATGAGAGTTATAACCATCAAAGCCGTTTATTTTTTCCAGCGGTACATACTTACGCCCTTTCCAAAGCTCTTACTTCATAATTAGCAAATCAGCAATTAGACAGTCAGCATAAGAACATTTTAACACGCGCTACGCAGACCAATCAACTTCTCGTTTTCGCGCTGTTCACACAGCAGTAACTTTGCACAGCTCAGTACTTTTCCACAGTTTTAGTGTTGCAGCCGTCCGTTGTTTTTCCCTGCCTCCTTAGCACCGCTCAGCAGCTTCTTATCTTTCTCCCAAGGCCTGTTTTTCATCAAAGCCTGGCTGTTTCTCAGAGGCTGTGCAAAGGTGACAGGCCGCAGTCTCCCACAATAATTTGTTTTGGTTTTTTTTCCCCTCCAAAATACTTCTCAAGATATTTCTCAATTGGTTGAACTATGCACATTTAAAAAAAAAGAAATGCAAAACTGAAAAAGAATCCTTAAGATTCTTTCTCTTGTAAGATTATTAACCAATAACACTGAGGGATGAGCTCAGAGAAACAACTCTAGTAAAGTAAGTCAAAGACTGGAGAGCAACAACAATAAGCTGCTTTTATTTATTGTATTAATTCTCATTCCCATAAGAAACTTACAGCTGAATCTGAAATGGATTATTTTTTCTGTGCAGAATTACTGTAAAAACATCCCATTTTGAAATATTTTATTTCTCTTCTAATGTTCATTCACTGATGTGAAGTTTTTGGTTTTCCACAAATGTTCTTTACAGATATAGAAAGAAAAAAAAAAACTTATTCAGTCTTCCTTTCATCAGTTTCACTATGATATAACTACACTTTGTGGAAATTATGCTTGATTTACATCAGAATGAGCATAAGCCAGGTCAACAGGATTCATTTTTTCATTTGGGAAAACACTTTTAAAGACAAAAGAAAATTTCAAATATTACATAACTAAAATTTACAATTAATATCAGTCTATTTTGCTACTCCCATAAAGAAGGTTGAGTGTACCCTCAGCAAGTTTGCTGATGACACCATGCTGAGTGGTGCAGTTAATTCACTTGAGGGAAGGGATGCCATTCACAGGGACCTGGACAGGCTTGAGGAGTGGGCCCATGTGAACCTCATGAAGTTCAACAAGGCCAAGTGCAAGGCCCCACACCTGGGTCAGGGAAATCCCCAGTATTGATACAGACTGGGGGGGATGAATGGATTGAGAGCAGCCCTGTGGAGAAGGACTTGGGGGTACTGGTGGATGAAAAATTGGACATGAGCTGGCAATGTCTGTTTGCAGCCCAGAAAGCCAATTGTATCCTGGGCTACATACAAAGAAGTGTGGGCAGCAGGTTGAGGAAGGTGATTCTCCCCATCTACGCTGCTCCTGTGAGACCCCACCTTGAGTACTGCATCCAGCTCTGGGGTCCCCAGTACAAGAAAGACATGGACCTGTTGGAGCTGGTCCAGAGGAGGACCAAAAAATGATCAGAGGGCTGGAACACCTCTCCTATGAGGAAAGGCTGAGAGAGCTGGGGTTGTTCAGCCTGGAGAAGAGAAGGATTTGAGGAGACCCGATTGAGGCCTTTCAATATTAAAAGCGGACTTATAAGAAGGATGGAGAGACACTTTTTACTAGGGCCTTTAGTGACAGGACAAGGGATAATGGTTTTAACCTAAAAGAGGGTAGATTTAGATTGGATATAAGGAAGATATTTTTACGATGAGGGTGGTGAAACACTGGAACAGGTTGCCCAGAGAAGTGGTGGATATCCCATCCCTGGAAGTGTTCAAGGCCGGGTTGGATGGGGCTTTGAGCAACCTGATCTAGTGGATCTAGACCCCCCCATGGCAGGGGAGTTGGACTAGATGATCTTTAAAAGTATCTTCCAACCCAAACCATTCCATGATTCTATGATTCTGATTCTATAGGTCTACATATGCATCATATAAACACTTAATGTTTAATTGATACACTTTGCACATGATTGGTGTTCCACTCATGAACTGCTGCATACTACATTTGATCTATGCAATCCAGGAAAGTATTTCCTAGCCATTTGCATATTGAATACAATGTAAAAACCAATTGGTTTTGAAATCAGTGTAATATCTAGGAATAAACAGAATTTGCTGAAATCACTTTATACAATTTGTGAGATGAAGAAATATATATATTTATATCAATCTTCTTTTTCATATTATTTAAGAAAACACTAGTCAAATTGCCCATAAATTCATCAAGTTTATTTTCTAGAAAAACCTAAAATTTTCACCTTAATTTTGCTCCCAAAATATTCTTTTGAGAAAACAGTAATATCTTTGAACACTTTCACTTCTTTTTCTTTTGTGGAAAATTTTCATTCAGTTAATTTTGTTTCAAAACCCAAAACTTTTAGTTAGACAAAGAGCTTCACAGATTCAGTTTAAGATTTTCACTGAAAATTTCTTAAGATTAGCTAGGAAATAGAATTGCATATCAAATTGTCTCTCGAGATCAAATTTCTGCTCAATATCTCTGTGTTGCAGCATTTTGCAAGCAGGTTTGCTCCTTTTGTATGTCTCAGATTTTTTACCTTCATGTAATTTAGCAGAATTATATATAATTTATTACAAATTACCCCAAATTTGAATCAGGCTAATAGAATTTTTGCTAAGTATTATTATATTAATGTTCAGTGAAGTAAAATTTGGATCAAAAAGCTGTGATTCTTTTGCTGTATCAGTGTCTGACATTGCTTTAATTTAATTGAAAGATATACTATATTCAATAAAACTTTATATTGTTTTCTACAAGCAACTTCAATTTGTTTTCACATTTAATTGAAATGGGTTAAAATAATGCAAATTTAAATATACGTCAGTAACTTGTATTACATAATATTTTTATTAGTGCATTGGATTTATGTGGCAAGGCTTTGGTAGTGCGGGAGTGCAGGTGTGGCTTCTGTGAGAAGATACCAGAAGCTGCTCTCATGGCCAATAGACCCAGTGCCAGCCTGTTCCAAAATGGACCCACTGCTGGCCAAGGCTGAGCCAATCAGTGATGGTGGCAGTGCCTCTCTGATAACATATTTAAAAAAGGGTAAAAACTGCTGTGCAACAGCAGTCAGAAGAGGAGTGAGAAGCAACTCTGCAGACACCAAGGTCAGTGAAGAAGGAGGGGGAGCAGGTGCTCCAGGTGCCAGAGCAGAGATTCCCCTGCAGCCTGTGGTGAAGACCATGGAGGACCACAGTGGAGCAGATATCCACACTGCATCCCGTGGAGTACTCCATGCTGGAGCAGGTGGATGTGACCTGAAGGAGGCTGTGATCCTGTGGAGAACTCGTGCGGGAGCAGGCTCCTGGCAGAACCTGCAGCCCTGTGGAAAGGAGTCCATGCTGGAGCAGGTCTTCTGGCAGGATCTGTGGCCTGTGAGGGACCCATGCTGGAGCAATCCTATCCTCAAGTACTGTAACCTGTGGAAAAGACCCATACTGGAGCAGTTCGTGAAGAACTGCAGCCCGTGGGAAGGGCCCATGTTGGAGAAGTTTGTGAAGGACTGTCTCCTGTAGGAAGGATGTCACACTGGAGCAGGAGGAGAGCGTGAGGAGGAAGGAGCAGCAGAGATGAATTGTTATGAACTGACCGCAACCCCTATTCCCCATCCCTCTGTGCTGCTCAAGGGGAAGGAGAAAGAAGATTCAGGAGAGAAGTTGAGCCTGGGAAAAAGCAGGGGGTGGGGGGTGTGAGAGATGAGAAACCAGGCCTGAGAGAAACTAAGAAAAACAGCCTGAGAAAGCAAAAGTTGAGGCTGATCGAAGAAATGCCTCAAACACTCGCAAGACAAAATTATGAGTCACAGGGTGGATGGTGTGGAGGTCGAAGCTGATAAGGCTGCCCGAATAACACAAGATGCAGCTGGAGGAGGGAGCCCTGTGGAGACAGGACGGCTCTGCTCTGGTGCACCTGGACAAATTTCAAGGGCCATCTGTCCGGTGAATGACCTTTGCTTCATTATCTACAAAATGCATATTAAAGTTAACACCCCTCAATATGCTAACAAAGGCTAACATGATCATGCTAATTACATCATCCCATGAAACACCTTACCCCTCCCCATACATGGGATACATATGTATGTGGGTCGACCTAGGGGATGGACCCAAGGAAAGTGGTTATAAATCAAGAAGGAGGGCCTGGGAGAGTGCAGTGAAGCGAAGACGACGGATGCAAGTGAAAAAGACGGCTGCCTGCTGTGCCTCCTGGAACTCTCACTGGCGGGATCAGCGCAGAAACCCAGACCGGTGATCTGTATTTCCCCATTCCCTCTATCTCTCTCTTTTCCCTTTCCCATTAAGAAATGCAAGGCATATTATATTGCTTGACACAACTTGCTATATACTTAGCCAATTACCGTGTGTTCAATTAGTACATTGTGGGTAGTTAATAGATGTTTGGACTTGGAGACTTGTTGTCCACTCCACTGGGGATTTGTGAATCTGAGTCACTTCTCTCCCTTGTCTGAGCAGGACACGACATGGGAATGGTATTTTTAGATGTGTTTTTATTTCTCACTATCCTACTCCATTATTACTTGGTGTCCTGGTTTCAGACATGCTAGAGTTAACTTTCCTTGGGCTGAGAGGGAGCACAGCTAGAGGGCTGGTCCTGATCGATCATTGGAGCATTCCATATCATGTGACGTCGTGCTCAGTATATAGGTGGACGTGTGCTCTCTCACACCCGTTTTTCAGTTTATGGGTTGGTGTGGCGGGATTTCTGGTGCAGTCGAGGTCACTGCTGGGGACGGGCTCCATACCAGTCGCCATTTGATGAGCCACTTCTGCATTTTACCTGTTTTGGATTTACTATAGTTAATGTTGTTTTTGTTACTATTGCTAAATTTTTTTTATTCAACCTAAAAATTTCTTCTTTTGTCCCTCCTCTATTTCACCAGAAGGGGGGGAGGGGAAGTAAACAACTGGCCATGTGGCGATTGGCTACCAGCTGATTTCAAACCACAACGGTTTTTGGCGCCCAACGTGGAGCACAGGATTTGAGATAATGACAGAATAGGTAATAACGTTGATTGCTTGGATCCTTAAGATTTAATCACCTCATTTTCATTATGTATTTCCCATGCTGTTGCTCACAGTCCGTGAGAATTGGGTTAAGATTTTTATTTTGCTGTACTATGTGATGCTTATCTATGATGGGGGGCTGTCATCGGCCCTGGGGCTATTTAAAGTTGTGTTTGAGGAATTGAGGAATTTCAGATACCTTTGGAATGCTGATATTAACATGGTCATCTTACTGTTAGGAGCTAGTGTGTTCCTGCATGTGGTTCAGGTTTTGTTCAAGGTTAAGCAACTATTTAAGAGTATCGCCTGGAAACCTACCCCAAGATTGGAGAATTATGAGTGGCTGGGGGTGTGGAGTAGTATGGGCAAGTACCTAGAACAGTGGGCACGTCCAGTGTATTGGAACTTCACTCCTGCACA
>ML998411.1:230377-246124 GCA_010365825.1 Otus sunia | reverse complement strand
GGCTGAAATCTTTTCTCATGTCTCGCAGCTCACTCAGGGATAAGGATTGGGTGACTATCACTGGCTCTGCCTCCTCCTCCTGTTCTCGTGATGGGCCAGGTTCATCATCACCCTGTACACTGTGAGGGGATTTTCATGTGTATTTCTTCTTCTGTATGGGAGCAACTGACACCATCATGGGTTGGTTCTCTGGTTCAGCTGCAGCGCTGTCCTCGGGCTTGTAGTGACTGCAGTTTCTGTTACTTGGTTACCAGATCCAGAGCCCATCTCTTCCTCTTGAGGGTGCTGAACAGTGTTTAATAGCACTGGGTAAGCGTGGGCTGTGCCCCAGCATGTTGCAGTGAGCTGTGCCTCTCTGGAATTACTCGGGTGACAACATACTTTTTCCAAATATTTTACTAGTTCTTCAGGATTCTGCACCTGTTTGGGAGTGAGGTTACAATACACCAGAGCTGCCCACTATTCTAGGTACTTGCCCATGCTCCTCCACACCCCCAGCCACTCATAATTCTCCAACCTTGGAGTAGATATCCAGATAATACTCTTAAAAAGTTGCTTAACCCTGAACAAAATCTGAACTGCATGGAGGAACACACTAGCTCCTAGCAGTAAGATGACGATGTTAATGTCAGGAGTCCAAGGATATTTGAAATTCCCAAAACTTTCAAACAAATTTGTAAATAGCCCTAGGACCAGTGGCATGCATTGTGTCATAGATCAGCATTACATACTACAGCAAAAACAAAATCTTAACCCAACTCTCACGGATGGTAAGCAGCAGCATGGGGACTATGTACAGCAAATGAGGGGATAAAATCTTAAGGACCCAAGCAATAGACATTATGACCCAATCTGTCATTATCTCAACCCTCGTGCCCCACATTGGGCACCAAAAGGACTGTCATGGTTTGAACTTGGGTGGTAGCCAATCACTGTGCAGCCAGTTGCTTACATTCTTCCCCCTCCCTGGTAAAATAGGGGAGGAGCAAAAAAAAAGGGAGAATTCATAGGTTGAATAAAAAACAAGTTTAGTGATGGTAACAAAGTAACAGTAATAATAGGAAGTCCAAAGGGGTAATACACAATGCAGTTGCTCACCACCCAGCGACCAGTATGCAACCTGCCCCCAGCAGCGATCCCAACAGCACAAAGATCCTGCTGCTGTGCCCAGTGGAAGCAGAAATGAGAGAGCAGCTGCCTCCTTTATATACTGAGCATGACGTCGCATGATATGGAATACTGCAATGACCAAGCTGGGCCTGGCCATCCAGCTCTGCTCCCTCCCAGCCCAAGGAAAGTTAACTCTATCATGGACGAAACCAGGACAGACAGGTTTTTTCATCTTGTTATCTAACCATGAGAAAGTACTGGTGAGTGTCACTGTAGGAAACTCTAATCTCATACTTTTTCACTTACGTTGTCAAATCTTAACACTACTGAGTCAACATTCTGTTTAGTTTTCCTGGGGGGAAGCAGGTGAGGGGCAGTTCTTAAATTTCAGGTTATGTCTTTACATTGTATTGGTTTGAAACCATGTGCACTGGTAAACACTGGTAGTAATTTCTTTATGTATGAAACTGTTGAATTAGAACAAAAGGAAAATGCAGTAACTACACAAGTTTTGTGTTGGTATCTAAATTGACTCATTGATTTTAAAAACTTCTTAGTATTACTGCAGCATATTATTTTCTCATAATTGTTCTGATTCAGAAATGGTTCTGAACTGAGGATCATACCACTGAAATCATGCAGAATTTTGCCATGAGTTTGTGTGAGCAGGATCATCCCATAAAGCACAGGTGTCAGTCTTCCTTAGACTAAAGCTCTCTTTACAATCAGCATTTTGGTAGTCTTAGTCAACAAATACTTGGAGCATTAAAAAGGAGGTGATTTTTATGTCAAGGCAAAAAAAAGCCTGTGACATTCACCGTTACGGACAGTGACATCATTATAATCCTTGCTTTTCCACATTACTAGTTTTAACTATTTCATTTTAAAAAAATATCTATATGCATATCTTAAGAAACTGTTCATGAGACATAAATTTACCAAAGTTAATTTTAATGTGTTTTTATCAAACAAGCAGCTTTTCCTGTAGTTCAAGAATGTCATGTAAGAGTAGATACTCTTAAAATTTCAAGCTGCTCTGACTTGTTACAAAACAATTCTATTGTGAATTGAATTTATGTCATAGTATATTTTCAGGATCTTGAAAAAGTTGTAGTCAGAAATTAGTAGAGAGTTAGTGGTGCAGAACCATCTGTGTTTAAATCCTGTAATTTGCTAAGTATGTGTTATGCTTTTATAGCTTGAAATTTTATTCTTAGCAGTTACAAAATCCAGAAGTTCGATTTCAGCAACAACTGGAGCAGCTGAGTGCAATGGGCTTTCTGAACCGTGAAGCAAACTTACAAGCGCTAATAGCAACAGGAGGAGACATCAATGCAGCTATTGAAAGGCTGCTTGGCTCTCAGCCTTCATAGCAGTGTTTCTTTAACTTGAAAAAATGTAATTTATTTTTGATAACAGCTCTTAAATCTTTAAAATATTTGCTTTATTTCATTCTGACTCTTGGGATTGTCTTGTAACTAAAATTGGTCTGATGCATTTTAAGGTGGAGTGCAGTAGTTTTCTTCAAACAGTGGGAATCAATTCATTTTCATTCTGTTGCATGCATCACACTACTTTTGTTCTGCATTATTTGTGATTTTTCTGAACAATATGAGCTTTCACAGTTGGGTTAACAGGTTTTTTTTCTGACCTACAGCTGTCCAATTTATTTACTACTTAAACATTAGCCTTTAGTAGTAATTTATGTAGAATACAAATTAAAAAGGAAACAAATTAATTGAAGCTACAATTTGTGGGTACCGATACTGCTTATTGTGATTTTTGGCATGTATTTTTTTGCTAGCAAAAATGCTGAAGGATTTATACCACTTGAATAATCTACCATTTTTTGCTTTAATTTGTATAAACACAATATATACAATGGAGACAGCTCATTTATAGAGATTTACACATTGCAATAGTATGAGATTATAAGTAATGCAAAAAGGCCAGGGGGATAAAAATAAAGTTGTAAGACTTGTTTTTGGTGTAGAATCTTCCAGCATCTTTGGTAACCATCAGCAAAAATGCTTAAGCAAGTTCAGTTAAAATATACTAGAATTACTGTTCTGGTTATCTCTTTACATCTAACTGTACAAAAATTTGCATTGTAACATTGTCTCAATATTCACAAAGATTAACGATAAATTACCTTTATCTTTGTGCAAATTCAGGGAGCACTGCCCTGTGCTCTGGAACTGCTTCTAAGGCTTTTTGGCTTGTTCCATTGAGATTCTAACATGTATTCTGATTTGTAATTGGAAACATTCATTTCATTCATGATCATTTGATATTCTAATTACTTTTTGCCATCCTGTAAAAAAAATACTGTATATCTTTTGAGTTTTTATCGGTAGTTACTTCTCTTGTGCACAGGTAATAAATGAATTAAAAAGTCTTTAAGTGTCTTGTCTCAGTGTGTTTGCAGTTAATTACCTAGAATACAAGATGACTGACTAGCTTAAGAGTTGGCATTTGAGTGTAATGTCTTTGAATATTCACCAGCTTTGGGCTAAGATTAGTAAACAACTCTTGGAATGTGAGGGGGAGGAAAAAGAGGAAGAGGTATATAATGCTGAAGACTACTAGCTTGGATAAATTGGAGGTAGCAGAATAAAAGATGCCACTGCATCTGTTACTGAGTAGCATCTGCTTTTTATTAGTCTTCCATGTCAGAGTAGTTGTGAACATGCTTACTCAATTCCTATATTGCTTTTACATTATTGTAAAATTACATTATTTTACATTAGTTTGAACATTCTTTTTCTTACAATGGTACAAGTATCAATTCAGTTTGCTCTAAAAATCATTGCTTGCAAATGGTTTAAAATTATCTGTTTTAACTCAGTTAATCAGTTTGATGAAGCAAAATTATAATGCAATATCCAGTAAGAAGTTGAGCACGCTTCAGCATGTAGTGAAATTTTAAAATTTTTTGGCAAAGTCATGTATACAGTAATGTTGGCATAACTGCATTGCATTCTTACCACAGAAGAGAAGTTTTACTTACTTTCCAGTAATCTTGTCTCTTTCTTTGCCAGTAAGTAAATTGATCAAATGCTGCTGATGCATGGTACTGGGAAAAGTTAAATAAGATCTCTGCCTTTGGATTAAGGTCTCATAGATGGAGTGGCATGGTGTCTTAAATAAACATAAATAAATTAAAATAGAATCTATTGGTAAGATGAATTTAATGTAACCAAAACCTTTTAAAATACCAACAGTATTTTGACATGACTGTTTATTAGGCTCTTCAAAGTAACTCACTTGACTTTTTATAGTGTGCCTTACTGGGACCTTGTTTTAAAAAAGTAAGACACCTCATCATTCAGAAGGCAGGTTCTTCTGAGAATATAATCCATAACGTCCAAAAAGGCTACTGTCAGATGAAAGGGTGAGGGTGAGATGAGGAAGGGAATAATTTTTATCAAGTTTTACCAAGACACTAAAACAATGAATTTAACTAGCATGAACACTTTCTTGTGACAGTGTTCAGTTCACCTATGTATTTCAGTTGCACATTACCAACTAAGAGGCACTATATTTGAAGTCAAATTTTATTGCAATTCAATAAGAGATGAAGTTTGACCTAAATTCTACAATAAACCCTTGAGCTTAGTTTCCTTGAAGTACAGTTGATACTTAGCAATTTGTGAGCTGGCACAGGCAGGATGCAGGAACAAGCACACCTGAGGGATCTCCACAGCAACACCTGGGCAGAGGCATCCAAGCGGGGACATGGGCACCATGCATCTTGGTCCTTGCTGGTCAGGAAAAAGAGAAGAAAGAAAAGATCTCAGGCCCGCTGCTTTTGCCTGTATAGATCGGGGGATTTTCACAGGCCTACTTTTCCACTGTGCTTTGATCTTTCACACAGCAGGATGTCCGATAAGGTGCCTCGGAGTTTCTCATAGGCCTGTGTTACCTAAGTTCAGGCATTCTACCCATCAAGCACACAGAGCTAAACAATATATGTGTTTTTTGGCACCCCACCTGCAAGTCACTTGAGCATGCTTACAATCCTCCTTGCCGATCTTCCATTGTATTCCCACAATGAGTAACTATTGTCAACTAGTAACAGCAGGTACTTTCTTGTTAAGTAGTGGTAAAATACTGAGCCACCTTTTGCATAGCAGGAATTTTAGTTTTGTCAGAAAACACAGTAAGTAGAACAAGGCTTATAGGTAGGGTAGACTTTATTACATCTTTAACAAGAAAAGAAAGATCACACTTGCTGGTTTAATAGCATATTAAAATGTTCCTGTTTATAGCCCCCCATTGCCCCTTCTCCTGTCCTTCTTTAAAATTCTCTCTTCAGAAGTATCTACCTCTTTTTTCAGAAGCAATCTGAGCACTTTGATAGCTTGTGTTTGAAATCTGCTGCTTGCATTTTGGACCAGAAGAATAGCATGTGTGCCTGAGGCTTGTCTATTTTCCTACTTTCTTCTGTTCTTCTGCCTTGGACCAAATGATCTGATAGGATTGTCCACAAAACTGCCTCACCTGATCATCAGACTACTGCTAGAGAAAGTAACAGCTGCAGAAAGAAAAAAGCTGAAAGTCGTGGTAGTGTGAACTGACAGATGCCATTTAAAAGATTTAAAATGCATACATTCAAATCAAATGCTGTTACAGTACTATTGGGAATGTGACAGCAAGATGGCTAGTTTTGTAAAGTATGTGGTCTAATTCTCTGCTTGGTTCAGTGCCTGCATAATAAAATAACCACCTCAGTTAAGAGCTGAGTTATGTCTATCCTTCCTGTGGTTCATATATGAATGGATACTGCTATTGGGAACTAATATTTCATTGTTATTTCCGCATTGTAGCATTGCAAAATAACTTATGCTGTAGTAGGTACAGAATGTTACAAGCTGCTTAGCACAAACTCTTCAGAAGGTATAGATGCCATACATAACTTGTGCTCATGACAGAGGCAGAAAAAGTAATTTCTAACTCCAGATGTCTCCTCCTTAGTTTTTGCTGCCTTTGCTAGATGTATTTCAAAACACAGACAGAAAACTTGCATCCAAATAAGCTGAGCTAAATATAAATAACCTGCCCAACTAACTGGAATACAACATCCCTAATACAGTGTTAAGTAAATGAAATGTAGGATTGTGTTTGGGCATGTAAATTAAACTTAAGTACAGGGACTGTTCTGTAATCTTTTCCTTTCACTATACACATGCGCAGCCTCATTAAAATCAGAGCATGGTTGTATGTGGTTAGCATTTGGATAACTGACATCTTAGTATTTTAATTTGTGATGCACAGGGTATAAGTGAAGTAATGCTTTGTTGTGTTTCAGCATAGCAGGTAACAGACAACTTACTGACAACTTCCTATGCAGTATCTGGAACTGTCTCAAACTGTGGAGCTGGCGTCCACAGACAGCACTGTGAAATTCAAGTCTAGTATTCTTTTTAAGCAATTTGTGCATTCCTGCAGCTGCATGTGAACAGGCCTGCAGAAACCAAGCAGGCTTTCCCTGTAGACGGGCAAAAGCCAACCACTCCTGCAAGCCCCTGTGAATTTAGCATTGTGAAGTTCAGATACGTGGTATTGTGACAAAAATTTAAGAAATAGTAAATTGCAACAGTTCTGTCCAGCTAATTACACAAGTCTGGTTCTGTGTTGGGGAAAATAAATCAAGTATCGGGAGCTAATGAAAAGTTTCCTGGGAGTCTTGCAACCTTCCTTTTCCAAATAAAAAGCAAGCAGTAAGAGTTTAGAGGGAAAGAAAGCATCTATAAGGAAATTTCACCCGCACTTTCCAGTGAAAGTAATGGTTTGTTGGTTTCTACTTGTTTATTGGAAGAGGCAGGTTCTGCAATCTTTTTGGCTCTATCTGTCCCCCTCCAAGATGAAGCAAGGTGGAAGCAAACTCCCGCCTGAGACTGTGAGAGAGAAATGCAGGTGCTTGGCATTATCTTCAGATCAGCACTCTGATAAAACTGGTGTATGTTTAACATCTTCCTGTGTTCATACTGCTGGCTGCCCTTGGAAATAGGAGGTTCTCAGGAACACTAGGTCTGCAAAACATGACTAGCTTTTGGTCCAGATAATTTCTAGTTAATGTGAAGGCTGGAACAGTGAAAGTACAGAGGTGTCTTCTTTTAAGGGAAGGATGTAAGTGGGAATTACAACCTTCAAGCACAAACTATTAGGACATAACAGACTAAGGTACTGAACTCTGGTAGTGAAAACTGCACCTGTTGTTCACAAGATTAATGGCATGTTAATTTAAACGGTTGCTTTGTTGTCCTTTCAGCATCATTCATACTGTGGGAATACTTTGTTTTGCTTTAAGTAAAGGGCAAATAGATGAAAAGATTAAGGGAGGGAAATACTCCTGTCACAGGAGCAAAGAATAAGAAATACACTGACCTAATCTGAAGAATTATGAACTGCCTGTAAGTAGGAACATACTGTTTTGTTTAGAAAACACTTCCAAAACCCAAGGTGTTTACATAGACTTCCCTAAGAGAGAATGGTTTTTAAGTGTTGAGTACAATTTTCTGTTAGTGCCAGCCACTTTGTGAGCATGCTATAACTGCTTGCAAGCAGATCTGAAAATTAGAGTCTAGCCTTTTTGGAGTTCAAACTTGAAAATGCTGCACAATTTTGGTTTTTATTTGAAGGTCTGATCATATCTGTTTCTGACACGATGCAGCTGCTTTCCCATCACTGTACAGTGCCATGATGTAGTTTTAGTTTTTTCAAGCTGAGCATAAATCTGTATTTAATAATGGGTATATTTGAAAAGCTCTTTTGTTCATAGAATGGTGTATTGGAAAAATATGAAGACTTCATTAAAAGCAGAGGTACCACAAGAGGGTGCCACTTCTTTGATTTTCATAGCCACTATACTTTTACAGAGACAAGTTACTTGGCCTGAAGAGGTGCCTAGTCTCTGAAATTTGAGGGTGTTAAGAATCAGCCTGACATGCCTGTCTCTTGTACTTTGCCTCTGAGTCTTAAGCTTGTACCTTGGCTCTCAGAATAAACAGGCTCTGAACTGAGTGCAAGCATTTTTTCTAGTGTTGCTGTAGCATACAGCAGCAGACTACAACTGGCAACTGTCTGGTTTTCTCCCTCCAGGTCATGAACAAACAGAAAAAGACCACTTCTGGCAGTGTGTGTGTGTCATCCCATACTGAATCCAAAGCACAGCAGGATTCTAGCTACTACAAAGAAAAATTAGCTCTATCCCAGCTGAAACCAGGACACTGTGTTAATGTTTACAATCCCAAATCTGTATCGAAAAATGCCCACTCAGATGATGCCCATTTATTGCACTGATCTAAGCACAGTAGTTTGTCTAGTAAACCACGAAGCCCTTACTACTCATACAAAATGAGACCCAAGACAACCATTTTTCAGCTAGTTATCTAGGTGAAAATTAAACTTGCGTTGGGTTTGTGGTGTGGCAGGGTTTTTTGATAGCAGGGGAGGGGAGGGGGCTAGAGCAGTGGCCCCTGTGAGAAGCTTCTTGAAGCTCCCCCAGCAAAAAGTTGGACCGACTTTTGCACCAAGGCCAGGCCAATTAGTGATGGTGGCTGCACCTCTGTGATAAGGTATTTAAGAAGGGGAATCTGGGAGGAGGAGTTGGAGTTGTGAAGGGGAGTTATGAGGAAGTTACAAGGACACCTATGTGAACACTGAGGTCAGTGGAAGAACGGAGGAGAAGGGGGAGAGGTGTGCCGGAGCAAAGACTCCCCTGTATCCCGTGGTGAGATGGCAGGGCCACCCCCCTGCCACCCATGGGGGTCTGTGGTGGGGCAGATGCTGACCTGCAGCCTGTGGGGGGCCCCACACCACAGCAGGCACATGCGTTTAAAGAAGGCCGGGACCCTGTGGAAGAAGCCCCCGCTGTTGTAGTTCAGTGCTGGGAGGATTGCAACAGGCAGGGGTGACCCACACTGGAACAGCAGGGGAACGGCTGCATCCTGTGGGAAGGACTCACGCCAGAGATAGTTTATGGATGACCCTTGCCCATGAGAGGGGAACCACGTAGAGCAAGGGAAGAATGTGTGGAGGTTCCCCCCTGCTCCCTGAGGTGGAAGAAATGGCAAACTGACTGCACCCCCCCCATTCCCTGCCTGCTGCACTGCTGTGGGGAAGGAGGTAGAGAGATCGGGAGCAGAGCTGAGCCTAGGAAGAAGGGAGGAGGGGGTGAAGGTGTTTTTAAGATGTGGGGGAGGAGTTTTTAGAATGCTTCTCACTGTTCCACTCTGTTAAGTGTTTTTGTTAGTGTTTGAATTAAAGTGATATTCTTTTTTTAATTCCCCTAACGAGTCTGTCTTTTGCCCGTAACTGTAACGGGTGAGCCATACCTCCCTGTCCTTATCTTGATTCCCAAGCCTTTTACTTCATTTTCTTCTTCCCATTCCTGATGGGGAAGGGGTGAGTGCTCATGGTGCTCAGTTGCCCTCTGGGCTCAAACCACAACAGTTAGAAATAGTTTGATCTCAAGCTTTAAAGCAGTTGTATGACCACCTATCCATAAGCATACATTGGACTGGTCATTGGCTGAGGTAGAAGACTAAAGCATACCAGAAAACAGAAGTGAAGAAGGCCCCACCTGTGGAAGACTAAGTTTTTCTAAAAGAAAGAAGCATCTATCACTCTTATATTCAGTATCTTAGATCACTAGCTGACTCATTCTCCACTGCACTTCATTAATGGGTATGCTTTGTACCCAAAAGATGAGAGTTCAGAGCCAACATGATGCCAGTTCTACTTTATTTCTAAAGATTTCCACACAATTGTATTTTGTATGTTGCCTCACCACAACTACCTTATTTCTTTTTCAGTTTGCTATTCAATGCATACAATAGAGCTTCACAAAAGCTCTCATGAGGGCACAAGTGCCCCCGTGAGGTTAGCAAGGACACAAACACAGAAGCTACAACTTGTTGAAAATCTGGCAGTGAGGCATTGGCAGTGTCAGGCACAGAACTTCATCATCCATATTCTTGCCTGAAATGTATTGTTTCTAACAGAACTGTAAGTTATTTCATCACTTAATAGCAGATGTGCCAATCTCCATGTCTGACAGAGTAATTAAGATGAAGTTTGTGACCCTTTGCAGGATTTTCAAAAGCAGGCTCTTCCTAAAATGGGAGTTTTAACTTCATATGGTGAAGGGTTCAAAAAGTTGACAGTTTTTGGTAATTTCATCTTGTATGTCTTTTACAGAGCCATGGTAAAAACACCAGTAGTAGTATACCAGGAGCAGTATATTGCAACTCATTTAAATAGTGGGAAAAAAAAGTTGGTTTGATAGTCAGTTGAATAATTAAAATGCTGTTTCAGATCTTTGATATCCTTAAGGGAATTTCTCTATGTGTAATTCAGAAACTTAGTCCAGAAAAGCCTCCCCCTGAAAAATGATGCTCTCAATCTCCAGCACTATTTCAGGGACAGATTTTTCTAGACTGACAGTAATAAAGTTTTCCGGTGTGCTAGGAGGCTCCAGAGTATCAAACTGAGACTTGAGAAGCTCAGGTGGCATAAAATGGTCTCTCTTCTCCAGACGGCTAGCAATGATGTTGAAAGGCCCATCCAAATGAACAAAGAGGATCTTCAGTTCCGCTTCTCCTGGTTGCTCTGGCTGGTTGCCTTCAATTGCAGATGGTCCACTAACTAACACACGCCGATACATCTTCTTCAGTGCAGAACAGGCCAGAACAGCAGCTTGTCTTAATGACTCTTCTCTACCAAAAAGAAAAAAAAAAACAACAAACAAAAAACCAAACATCCACATGTGCTATAATAAAACAGCTCATTAGTTCTGCTGAACAAGGTAGACAACCCCTGGATCCTTGGGAGTAGTGGCATTTTTTCGTAATTTTGACAGGATTTTGAAAACAAACTTCCTGATGCAGGTAAAGATATGATTTGAAAGTGAGGTCAGACTTGCTAACCTCCTGGTAAAGTCTTAATCTTGAGGACCTTCTTTGTTAGCCACTGTTACTTCCTAAATTCAATTCTAGCACAAGGAAGTGTCATGATCATATTCTTAATTGCTGAGAATAGCAGCAACTGAATATCCATACAAACTCCCACCCATTATATATAAAATTACTATACTAATCTGTCTATAGAGAGCAAGTGGCTGCCGAACCATAGCGCTCTGTTCTTAAATACATACACAGGTATACTTCTAACACCTGTTTTCACTGTCTCAGATGTAACTATAATGTTTTATTTTGTTTGCTGTAACCATACTCCTTGACAGTACTGCATATATGCCCACTTCAAGTTAAACAAGGGATTGGATGCAGGTAAATTAATGCCTTGAGCATGTATTTTTTACTGGCAAGGTTTCTTAAAATAAAGCAAGCATTAAACCATGGGTGCATCTGTTTCACTGACAAGCAAATCTAGAATTAGTTGTCTCTTTGAAGAGTGACTGAAATGCCTGCCTAAGAAAATACATTCTTACTGGAAGTGTGGGAAAAGCAAAACAGCTAAAAATCTGCAAAACACACATCTCCTTAACACATGGTGCCCAGAACAAACACAGGACGAGATGGAGATGCAGTGATTTGTGTTGCCGTGGCACCAAGGAGGAATGGGAAGCGAGGTGGAGGCTGCACGGTCCCGTTCTTTTACTCATCTCAAGGACAGATTTATCTCCTGCTCTTCCCCTTCTCTCAGGGACTGCTTTGCAGTACTCTGCCGACCTTGTCTCTCATTCATCCTCTTTTCCCACAAAAACAGCACACCCCTCACACCCAGGAATGTGCTGTGTCGTTACTCAAGAAACAACGGCTTGACCACAGTCCCACCCACTCACACATACATACCGAGATAAATACTACCCCGAGTTTGTATCTAAGTCGGAGGGACGATAATCCGATACCAAATCAGGGGGACAGATCGATGGGTTTGTGCTCCTCGCCCCCCCCAGAAGGGATGCCTTTTGGTAAGTTTTGAGCCCTCGGCTACGCCGAGTGATTACCTGGGAATTAAGTGTGTGTGACTGCAATCGTTCTTCTTTTGTGTGTAGTGCTACATAGCCAACCCGCGGTTTGTGCATTTACCGCAGGCGATCTTAAAGAATCTGTAGATGTTGTGCAAGAATAAGCTGTACTATTTGTGAACCTGACTGCTTCTCTTGAATGCAACAAGCCCCACAGCATACGCATCTGGTGTCAGGCCTATAGTTACAGCCATAATTGGCATCTCTATGAAGAGGTAAGTCCAGCTGCCCCTGGCCCCTCTGATCTCTGAGGACCAGCTAGAACACAAGGGGATTCGTGTCTTACCAAATCAGTTCATCACCTTAAATGCCACAATTCTCTAATCAAAGTAAAATCAGGTATAAACCTATTTAAAAATCATGCTATGATCATCAGATTTTGGTTCACAGTGAAATAAGAACTTATTAATAATACCTACAATTATCACCTAGGTAAGTCAATGACAGTCTCAGCTGCTTGTAAGTACTAGTAATTGAACACTGGCATTAGTGTCCTTTAAAGTATACTTGATTTTGCAAAGTTTTTGGTGCTGGGCAGTGACCTTGGGCTAGCACGTAACAAAGCAATGGATCCAGCATAAAAATCCAGACAAATTTCTCAGTGAATTAACTCATGCTCCAATGAGGTACTCACCTGATGCACACAAGCAAGCAATGGCCTCTGTGTAAAGCCAGGATAAACAGTCCCTGCTCTCTCAACCTTTCCTCATTTGGGAGATGCTCCAGTCCCTTCATCATCTTCACGGCCCTGTGTTGGATGCTCACCAGTATGTCCATGTCTCTCTCGTAAAGGGGAGCCCAGAACTGGACACAGCACTCCATGGTGGCCTCACCAAGGACAGGGGAAGGATCACCTCCCTCGATCTTCTGGCAATACTGTGTCTAATGCAGTCCAGAGTATCGCTGGTCTGCCTTGCCAGAAGAGCACATTGCTGGCTCATGTTCAACTTGGGTGTCCACCATAGCCCCCCAAGTCCTTTTCTGCAAAGCTGCTTTCCAGCTGGGTGTCCCCCTATTTCTGTACTGGTGCCTGGGGTTGTTCCTCCCCAGGGGCAGGACTTTCTTAAACTTCATGAGGTTCCTGCCAGCCCATCTCTACAGACTGTGAAGGTCCCTCTGGATCAGCCACTTCTCCCAGTTTGCTGCCATCTGCAAACTTGCTGAGGGTACACCCTGCCCCAGCATCCAGCTCATTAAAGAAAACGTTAAACAGGACAGGACCAGTATTGATCCTTGGGGTACACCACTCATTACTGGCCTCCAGCTAGACTGATCAACACCCTCTGTGCCTGGCTGTTCAGCCAGTTTTCAGTACACCTCACCATCTGCTCATTCAGTCCTTACTTCCATCAGGTTCTCTATGAGGATGGTAAGGCAGATGGTGTCAAGTTTGCTTGATCTTACTCAAACTAACAGTATTTTACAAATTTTTATCCTACTGTCAGTATCAGTGTATTCTGTGGTTATGTCTTTTGTAAGTAGCTAATGTCAGGCTTATTACTGAAGTGGATCCTTGAAATTATTTTTACACAGACAGTAGAAAAACAACTATCATTGGCAACAATTTTTTCCAATGCTATTATGTGGGGATCATCCCACCCTCAGCAATTATTATGACAGCTCAGATTACTGAAAATAGAATGGCTTTACTACCCGCAGAATGTTTTTACACTGCTACATACATTTCTGATTTGGAATGCAATGGAGAAAAATACTTCTGGTACTTTTTTTGTCTTTAGTCCTTAAAGCTAGATGTTCTCTTACCTCCTTAGCACATCATGCAATGCACAAAGCCATGGAATCCTGTCCTAGAAAGAAAATAAGGTAGTTCAAAAATGTTTATGAGACAGATTTGAAACAATTGCTTCTAACATCTAGAGCATCTGACTATAAACTAAAGTTAGCATTAAACTATACAGCAAGTTGAGTTTTGATTCTTCTTCTTCCTAATGTAGATTTGCTACCACTGCCTGAAGGCTAATGAGAAGTGCCAGGCATATTATCAATAAGATGTTTTTAGTGGAATAATACTTTTTATATTAGAGATACTTACAAGTATCTGGTGATCGTAGTATGTATTTATGTGTAGCATGCACCCTATAAACCTTTGAAGGACAGTCAACTTCCTTCTTGCTTCTATTACATAATTCAAATGTACAGCCTGCATTGTTATGTCTTTTTCCTTTTATCTTGGGCATACACACACAATGCTTTGGATCAAAGTTGAGGTTTTTGGGAACAGATCTAAATTTAGTTACCTGCAGTAACTTAATTATATCATTCTTATGTCACTAGCAATCACAAGTAAATGTAATCATAGCCATAGCTTTGCAACAGTTTTGCTCAGTAGTTTGGCAAACACAACGTGATTGATCAGCTTCTTATAATCTTATTTAAAATTTTAAGCTCCCACTTTTGTCATACCTATTGGGCACTAAATAATTGCTCCCATTTCATCTTTCAACACTGTTACTGCCGGATGAGCACAACAAATGATAATGCGGACAAATAAAAGCAACAATTTTTTGTTATTGTCATTACAGAATAACTTCCCACTGGCATTCAAGATAGCCCTCACAATTTTGCATCTCCGGTGTTTCAGAAGAGATGCCTCCTTCTTGCTGGGCACTGTATGG
This sequence comes from Otus sunia, assembly GCA_010365825.1. Lineage (NCBI taxonomy): Eukaryota > Metazoa > Chordata > Aves > Strigiformes > Strigidae > Otus > Otus sunia. The sequence continues at coordinate 231,385 of ML998411.1, read as the reverse complement.
TTTAGTCATTCAATTGTGTAGTACTGCTTTAGACAACATACTGATTTATATGAATTTCCAACTGCTAGTGAAAGATTAAAGCTTTTAACAAGAATCTAATTTTTTTTTCCCAGTCTATAGAGAGTCTTTGAAGAGCTCCCTAGTTCAGGTTTGTTTCTAGAGATTTCCCATCATCTCGTAACTTTTCTAATTTACTCAAGTCTCTGAACTTTTAAGTTTTATAAAACTAAACTCGATCATTTTTATCTGTTTAGGCTGAACAACAGGCTGAAGCAAAAGAAGCACATGCAAAGTGGGAGCATATAAAACAGGAGACTGTGGAACAACCTCTGCAGTAACTGAAAGTGATGAAATGTATTTCAGTACAGGTATCTGTCTGTCTTCATCTATTTAACTCAAAGAAGCAGCATGAAGTCCAGAGCTGCAACTCTCTATATGGATATAGACGCAAAGATTTCTGACAAATCCTGAATCGGCATCAAACCCCTTGCGAGCTACCAAGCACACTCTGATGAACTACTCTTTTATGCAGAATCCTTTGTAACACAAAAGCCTCATCCCCTCTGAACTGCAGACCTATACATTCAGCCTATGCTTACAATCAGCCTAGTCAACATAAAGCACAATCTCCTTCAACGTGATGTGCCAGAGTTTGGAGACAAACGCGTCAATGACTGTTCTTTCAGGGTTTATACAAGATACCTTATCATTTAGCGGTATCCCTTCTGCCATCTTCTTCTTATTCTCCAGAGAATGGTAATCGTCGGCATCATAGAATCTCCATCCCAGCTGAGTAGAAAAACAAGTAAAGTTAGGGATCATTCGGCCGAACCAGGTGATCCAGTAAGGGCTTCAGAATTTACAAAGACTACACCACTGCACGAATCACCACTTGAGTCATGACGATTAGCGAAAATTACAAAGTTAGCTCAGTGGCAGCCGCCGCGCTACCCCGCGGCCCGAAGCGGAGGGCGGCGCGCAGGCTACACCCCGCGGGGCCGGTCCCCA
>ML998411.1:131917-213371 GCA_010365825.1 Otus sunia | reverse complement strand
GCTCCCCGCGCGCCCCGTTCCCCTGCGCGGGGCTCCGCGCACCCGCGGCTTCCCCGCCGCCGCCCGGCGCTGCGCCACGGCGTTGCACCGCGGGGCGCGGAGCCCGCCCGGCAGCTGCTGAAGGCGCGGGGTCCGCCGTGCTCCGGGCTTGCTCCGGCGTTGTACCGCTGGGCTGCGGCGGCCCGGGCGGGGAGGGAGACCCCGGCGGCGCGTCCCCGTCCGGCGGCGCGGTAACGGAGCGGCCCGGTAACGGAGCGGCCCGGTAGGCACTTCTTGCTGCGGAGGTGGGGTGCTGGGGGACCTGCTCTGCGGAGCCCGGAAAGCCTTGCCTGGGAGCAAGGCCCGCGGCGTGCGGTGTCGGGAAACGCTGGGACTGAGATAGCGGGCAGAGTTCGAAATGAAGTGCTGCTCCCCCTTCCTCTTCATTTAAGGCAAAAGATAACTTGCAGAAGGGATTTCGGTGATACTAGTTGCGCAGTTGGAAAGAAAGCAACTTTGCTGTAGTCCCTCTTTCTAATTACCTAGTCTCTTTTTATTCCTTCAAGTAATAAGGATAAGGAGGTGAAGAGTAAGGAGTCTCTGAATTTCTGGCGGAGCTGCGGTGTTTGTAGTGTGTGAAAGCAGGGATATTTTAGGTGTCCTAACGACCCCAACTCTGATGCATTATGGAAGTCTTAGAGATTCTTAAACCGCAAGTGTTAGAAACCACGTCAGTCTGTTTGACATTTCTGTGGCATTCATAGAATCACTGAGATGAACTGGGCATCCAGATTGGAAGATGTGAGTGGTCTTTTGGGAAGTTGTTTGTCACAGCTGGTCATTCTGTCTCTTTGGTAGTATGAATTATCAACAGCTTTAAGTGAAGTTCATGGTCCTGTAGAAAGACCAACTGCAAAAATCAAGTGCCGTGAGGTGCAAGGTACATTTCTGCCTGGGCCAAATTCTGTTTTTTATTAGTTCCAGTGAAGCCATTTAATACTGGAATAGACTAGAATAGATTATTTCAGTTGGAAGGGACCTACAGCGATCATCTAGTCCAACTGCCTGACCACTTCAGGACTGACCAAAAGTTAAAGCATGTTGTTAAGGGTATTGTCCAGATACCTCTTTTTAAGCCACTGGCAAGCGTGGGGTATCGACCACCTCACGAGGAACCCTATTCCAGTGTTTGACCACCCTCTCGGTAAAGAAATTGTTCCTAATGTCTAGCCTGAACCTCCCCTGATGCAGTTTTGAGCCATTCCCATACACCCTGTCACTGGATCCCGAGGAGAAGAGATCAGCAGCTCCCTCTCCACCTCCCTTCCTCAGGAAGCTGTGGAGAGCAATGAGGTCACCCCTCAGCTTCTTTTTCCCCAAGCTAGCCAAACCCAGAGTCCGCAGTCGCTCCTCATAGGACACTCCCCTTCCAGCCTTCCACCAGCTTTGTTGCCCTCCTCTGGATAATTCAAGGACCTTCACACTGTTCTTAAATTGTAGGGCCCAGAACAGCACACAGCACTCAAGGTGAGGCTGCACCAACGCTGGGTACAGCGGGATAGTCACCTCCTTTGCCCGGCTGGTTACGCTGTGTTTGATGCGCCCCAGGATGCGGTTTGCCCTTCTGGCTGCCCGGGCACACTGCTGGCTCACACTGAGCCTGCTGTCGACCAGCACCCCCAGATCCCTTGCTGCAGGCCGCCTCTCCAGACACTCCTCTCCCAATTTGTACTTGTGTACTACTTAACACTCAAACAGCATGTAGCCTGGAAGTAACAGGAAAGTGTTGAAATGTCTTGTACCTGTATCATTGTAGTGCTCTTGTTAATGAATAGTGTGGTTGTGAGATCATACCTTTAATGGGTGAGAAGCAGAATGGACTTCAGAATCTTTTTTCAGAGATTAATGCAAGTTTTGCATAACTTATTTGGCATCTTTAAAAATTAGTCTCTTTAAATGATGAATTTAAATTTAGCATCTGAGATGATGTCATTACAGCTCTGTAGATTTACAGTGCTCAGCAGATTTACATGTGCTAAAAGTATACCCTTGGATGCCCACAGGGTAGAAAAAAATAGTCATTACTTTAGGTGTTACATTGTGCAAGGTGAGGTAATGAGCTCAGAACCAGTTGAATCGTATTGCATCCATGTGGCTCATTCTATGTGTAATGCATGCAGGGGAAAAATGTTTTATGCCACAGTTGAAAATGTTTTAACTATTATAGCTCTAAGGGTAATCCTGAAGATTTAATTCTGTTGTAAACTCATCTAGAACTTGTTTTCCTTAGTCTGCATACTGACCAAAAATATTTGGAAGGTGGAAATGACTCCTGCTTTTTTTCCCCTAGGATTTTTAGGTACTGAAATTCTAAACATATAAATGCAGATCCTGTTATCAGGAATCATATTGCTCTTGGTCGCTTCAGCAGAAACATGCAATTAATGATGACATTTCATAGTTCTGACTTACCTTTCACTCTTTCCTGTGCCACACGCTTCAAACTGCTTAATCTTATCTACAGATAGCTACCCACTACCTATCACTGTATATACAGAGGAGATATAATTTAGTTGTATAATTTGTTTATCCTCTGGTATGTACATAGCTGATAAGACACTAGACGTAACAAATCCCGAACCACTCAACTTTTTGTCTCTAGCCTCTTAATCAGATCTGTATTTGAACTTAATGATTTGGACAAAACTTTCTAGGAGTTTTCACAATGCTACAATTTTATTTTTCAATGGGGAGAAAAAGAAGTTGTGAGTTAGTTGCATATCACTGCATATTAAACGGGATAAAATAGCCCAGATGATGTGCTGCTGGGTTAACAGCAGAGATGCCAGGGTTATGCCAGCTGGAACATGTTGGACAGCTGTGTTTTGGTCATTAAGAGGATAAGAAAGCCTAATTCTGCAACACTGAGAAATGCCAGCAGAGTCTCTTAAGGACATGGGATGGAGGAAGCAATAGTGACGACTAATATTCTAGCTGTGCATTTTCAGGGGGAAATGAGAAGTGTGCAGCTAATCTGGTTGGTGATGTATGTAGCTGACGATTTGCCGCATTTTAGCACACTAAGTTTTGCCAAACCCTACTTTTTCAGGTGTATCTTTCTAGCAATTGGCTTGCATGCGTGGCCTAGTATCAGAGGACCCCAGTGCCACTTCAGTGCAGAGATGTCTGCTAACTTTGTCTTCTCAGATGCACTGTAGATCTTTGGCCCTACAAAATGTGCAACCACAGTTGTGTGTTACTCAGGTAAAACACTGGGAGATAGCGTTAGGAAAAATAAGTGGGAGGAGAGGTATTTAGGTGCTGCATATATATGTGTATTTTTTTATCTCACTGTGTAAATTGCATAGTGTTTAGGTTGGAAAATAAAATAAAATTTTTGATTTACTATTAAAATTCTTTCAAAGCAGTGTTTCAGCAAGCCAACAGGCTAATAGAGCTAGCTTTTTGGAAATTACATTTTAGAACAAACAGTCTAGTGACAGCATATGGGGTGGTGTGGGGAGAATCAGAGATGAGTCCTGCATTTGCAGGCTCCAGCCAACTACTTATTGAGCTGTGCAGCTACCATGTAGGTCACCAAGTTGCTCAAGGCTAGGTTTGCAGCTCAAAGGTCAGGATTCAGTGTGTCATCCTCCTCATCTGAGAGACTTCATGACCGCAAATTAGCTGAAGTGATGACAGACACAGGAAGGGGCTGGAGCCTGAGGGATGCTTAACTAATTCTTATGATGACATTTATTTTCCCATGTTTTTTGTTTGTTTCTGAAGCTTCGCTTGGACCCATATGTCAGGCAGTCTTACAGCAGCAGTAGGTTGAAGTTGTAGTTGCAGAGGTAAAATGGAGAGGTTATGAAAAACAGCCTGAAGGACCAGTGGCCACTGTCTGTTTCCATGTGCAAGGGAGAGAGGTGACCCACTTGTGCAGCCTGCCCGATAAAGCACAGAACCAAGGTGTGAAAGAGGACAATGGGGGAAGCAGGTCTTCAAAACTACTGGAAATGTGTCTGGAGCAGCAGGAAGACCTCCATTCTGGAGGTACTAATGAGATACTTATTTTCTGAGTCATTGATATAACAAACACTTTATTCCCGTTTTTGCAGGCTTCATGCAATAGCTTCACGCATCTAATTAACCTTTTAGTAACAATAGCCTAAACATCTTAAATAGTAAGGATTTTTTTTTTCCCTCTCTTATTCTGTAAAATTACTTGTGCTTATTTCAGTTGTGAGTAAAGTTAACTGTCAAGGGCCTGTTATAGTAGACTTATTAAACATGTAAGTACACCTTGGGTTCAGTGGTGCTGCTGACATGCTTTAAATAAGGCATGGGCTTCAGCATACCTCATTTAACTGAAATGAGTACTACTACTGTGACTTTTTTTAAAAAATATGAGTAAGTGTGTATTAGTAACCATTATAACTCTAAATTTAGTTCTTTATATGAGGTTAATAAATTATAAACTCACTCTAGAAAAATGATACATTTAATATATTACTTAATTTTTATATTAATAGAAGTTTTACTTTATTCCTTGAGCTGTTCAGGTCCAGCTGTGCAAAACTGGAGATAAGGTTGGCATGAATGAGGTTTTTCTCTCAGCTGGAGCTTATTATTGACAGTGATAGTGAACTTTGCTGTCTGTGTGTTTATTTGTAGAAATACTGTGTGACTGGATCTTCTTGTGCCTCAGCCTATATGTAAAATTGTGTAGTAATGGGGCCTTTTTAATGACAAAGGTTTTGCTTTGTATGAGCTTTCCCAAACAAAAATCTGTATAGATATCCCCCAAAATATCACCTGGCTACACTACTGATTAATTTATTTTTTATGTATCTAAATTATTATTTGATTGTTGTTTAAAAGAACAAACTTGAATTTCTGTGTGTGTCCAGCTTTTGAACAAGGAGAAGACATAATTTTTAAAAACTGCATTAGAAATCAGGAAGAAAACAAGCAGAGCAAAGCTTTGGTTTGCTTGTGGTCTGTTCTTAGACCTTTAACCTTTTTTTGCATGAGTGAAAATGAGGGTGACAAAATCTGAGAACGCTCATTTCTTTCTGTTGCTGATGGTCCAGTAGTGTAACATGGCCCCGTGTCTTTTTAATCTTAATTCAGGAGTGGTTTCTGTGCAGTTTGAATACCTTGGCCTGTAGTTTGACTAATAATTTACTAGCCTGACTTTCCCCCCCCCCCCCTTTTAAAAGTGACATACACTGTCCTGTTGAGTTCTTTTTGTAACGCATTGATGACTGAAAACTTGCTTTCTTGCTTAATATTTTCTGCTTGGTCTATGTCTTGTGGGCAGATGCTAAATTTAATAGAAATCCGGTAACCAAAGAACTCTCTTTAAAATTCCCATCCCTCAATAAAGTGTAAAAACCAAAACAACATGCTGAAGCAGGCTGTGAGGTAAAAGGGTAGGGACTATGAGTCTGACTGTGAAGATATGCTGAATGTTGACAATTTGGAAAAGTAAGTGGGGAAAGGGAAGGTAGCATGAGAGTGATAAGAGCAGAGAGGCCAGAGATGAGAAGGCTGCAGAGAACCATAACTGTGGAAGGGGAAAGGTTAAGGGATTACCTAGACAGCAGGCAGGAGATTTAGTGGATTTATATTTATCCTGTAAGCAATGTCAGAACTATAACCAGCAAGCACCTTGAGCTGCTGGGATGATGCTATAATGGTTCAAAATAGTAAGATGAGATAAGGATGGGGATGCAAGTTAGGATGACTTCTTTGCCACGTTCTGTTGACACATTTTAGAAACTGCGTACTAGGGCTTGTATTCCTGACTTCATGCTTGAGCCTCTAATTGTACAGTTACAATAGGTACTCTTGGCAAGAGTTTCAGATGAGAAACCTTTCTAATTAAGCTAAGCCTGTGGGTTAAAGCTGCCTCTGTTGCAATTTTGTGTGTTTGATTAAATTTGCAGTAACCTGTTTTTGTTTCAACAGCACTTATGGATGTGCTCTTTGCTTCTTCCAGGGCTGAAAAGGAAACAAGGAGTAGAAAGTGCTACTAGAAAGTTACTAGGGTGTTGGGAGTTCTCATTACAAATTGAGAAATTAATTGTCTTAATGGATTTGGTAAGTGTTTGTGAAGCTCAGTATTTGCTTCACAGTGGTTTCTGTATCTCTGGTAGGGGAAAGGCACGTATCTGTGTATAGTATGTGTTGCTACCAATTCACAAGTTGTTGTTCTTTCTTGTTACTCTTAAGTGAAAATAGTTACAAAGTTGGTTTATTCAGGATTTGATCCAATATTTGCTAAGCTGGAGCTGAACTGTTTTTGTTGAATTAGTTTTTTTCCACACTCCATGTTGTCTGATTAATGAACAAAATCTGAAAATTCTCTATCCTAAAGGCAATGATCTTGCCTTTCATTTTAACTGTGTATTTCCTGTGTATTGCAATTGGCATTATAATTCATGTCTTGATTGCTAGTAAACAAAGGTGGAGGAACTTAGATGTGTGCTTAAGGACTTGCCTGATCCTGGGTTGAAGGTGAATGTGTATTTCAGTAAATACAAACAGTGCATATGATAAGTATTTTAATATATTGGTGAGAATTGGTGCTGCAGTGTGGAGGGAAAAAAAAAAAGAAAAATGCAGGTATCCTTAGGCAAAGCTAGCTAGTTAACAGGGACAAGCTAAAAGGATAGTTCCTGATTTAAAATGTAAGTATAATTTTTTCACTTTTACCTACTTTTCCTTTTTCTTACAGCTTTGAGTAAAAATTTTTACATTATTTATTCTCATGTATATTTGGATGCTGGCTGAACAGTAGGGGTGGAGCTGTAGTAATAATAAAAGGCAACTGGAAAATCAATAAGACAATGCAGCACAGTTTAGATCTCAAACTGCAAATCATCGGTTTGATCCTATAAGGTGGGAAGTGGCTCCTGTGAGATACAGGGTGCTTTCTGCTTGCAGGAACTTCGTATGCTGTTTTGTCTTGAAAGGGTTTTTGGCCCCTCATGAGGCTTGCACCTTGAGATGCTCTGGTCTGTCTAGGCATCTTCAGTGCACTTATACAGATCAAATATAGGAGGCAGCCAAGAAACGATCATTTGGCAGAATTAACTGGCCTAAGATTAGAGCCAAAATGAGTCATTGTTGAGGAAGTACTGTATTTTCACTTTTTGGTTGCATTTGCCTAGACTGAATTTTCTGTATAGGTCAGCAATGATTTAATAATGTATATCAATGTTCCTGAAATTACCTTTAACAAAAGAAGAGATTAGTGTCTTTTCTATGGGAGAGTGAAATAGGGAGTCTGGATTTTTCCTGTATGGTCGTTGCTGGTCCCCTGGAACAGACAGTATATTAAAAACCCAAGGTTTAAACGCTTAGGTTAAAGAATGAGAGAAATGGCAGCTGATTTTTCTCTTCTCCCTCAAAAAAAGCAGGTGGGTTGGGAGGACTGGTTTTATCACTTCCTGTGATAAAATGCTTGTTTTCTGTAGGGCTTCTGGGTATTTTGGCTTATTAAATCAAACATACTGAAAATGGCTCTCTTAATCTTCTTATTCTCTCTCTCTTTTTGCACTTCCCTCCCCACTCCCGAGTGTGGATATTATCAACCTGTTGGCAAGGTTCATTACGTCCAGATAATCGTTCTCTCCTTTTCCTGTTAAAATCAAGCTGTCACCAGATGACTTTTGCTGTGTCTTTCCCTGCTGCATATGGAAAAAAATCTCCACATAGTTCTTCCTTCAGCTGAGGCTGCTTGTCTGTTCCTTCATTGTTTACTTAAATAGAGCTTCATTTTTCTCCCTAGCCTTGCTTTCTCAGAGACCCTTTCTAGACCTTACAAATCATCTTTTTGTTCCTATTGGATTACCTTGTTCTCACTCTGTTTTAATTCTTTGTCTGATAGTGAAAACACAATTGTAGTAATTCAGCAGTAATTAAATTAATACTAAATCTTTTTCTTTCTGGCATAAAACTAAAAAAAAAGCACCAAACACTCTCTGCTTCCTTCACTCTTCTGTGGGCAGTTTATTTTGTCCTTTCCAACTACAGATATTCAGTTCATAAAAGTGTTCCCATTTTCCTCTTTTCAGGGTTTAACACTTTGTTATTGATGGAGGTGTGTTGAAAATCAGCTCTTGCCATTTCAGTGTGCTGTCAAGATAGATGCAGCTCTCCAGGTCCAGCTGTAGCAGGCCGAGTGTGAATAATAATCATGCTATTCATAGTTTCTGTTTATGGGAGTTACTAAGAAACTCCATTAAGGACCCAGGGATGAAGAATGAACTGTTACATTTAGAGGAAAAGTTTCTCCTGACTGAAAATAATGATGGAAACTTGAGATAAAATGCATCATACCAATCTGTATAAGGTTAAGTATAGCATAAAATTTCTAAAGGTTGCTCACAGCCAGAAATGAGAAGGTATGGGCTGTATACCATGAGTTCTTTTTCAGCAGAAGTGTTCACAAACAGAAATAACTCCTGCAATAATTGGAAATCTGACCAGTCAAGATAGTTGCAAAAACCATAAGTATTAAGTGGCTGAAAAATTATTGTTCTTTAAAAGCTTCCTTTGGAAAAATATTAAATGAGTCAACATCTTCATTAAAAACACTTTTCCCTTGTTTGCTTAAACCCCAGGAAGAAGTAAACAATCTGGATTGAAGACACACTTTGCTCCTTGCAAACATATTATCTCACAATATATTTTCCCCATAGCAACTCTCTTTGGAAGAGAATTGTGCTTTAAAAAAAAAAAATCAAGATTTGCACCTGGCCATTTTTTGACCTGCTGTTGTAATATGTAAACTTACTACAAAACAGGACATGTTGCAAAGATAACTCTGGGTATTTCTGACAACGCTGTGTAAACCTTTTTCATACAGTCAATCTGTATGCCCACTCTTTTTGGTCTTTCACCCAACTGCAATAAAAGCAAAAAAGAAATAGGATTGCAAAATGAAAACAAAGAAAAAATTCCCTCATCCCCCCAAACCCAAACGGTATCAGGAGAATTTACAACAGGACTTAATAGTTTATTAAATATAAAGAGACCAGAAAGCAGTCACAAACAATTTCAAGTTAATGATGAAATGCTGTGGAAATTGATGCATAAAGTTCAGATGTAATGGTGTATTTGTATTGTTTCCAGGCACGGAGGCTAGTCACACATTTTTGTCTCCAAGACAGAGTGTCTGTGTGTGAACTGCCTTTGGAAATGGTTCCTGGACCCTTCTATCTGCTGAGGAATGCCTGGGAACTGGTTAGCAAGAATGCTAATTGGCACATCTTGGAGTTTTGTCAGGCAGTGCCCTAACAGTTTGCTAGCATGGGTGGTGGATTTCAACACCCCAAAATGCTTGAAGGGTTGTAGTAGTTTTAGTATAGAAGGAATCTCTGTTTTCAAAAAGAAGAAGAAAAAAGAAAAAAAGATTTTTTAAATGACTAAAGATGTATTTTATAGTTCTGATACTAAAACATGACATGGTAACTGTTCATAACACTGTCCTTCTAAGTGGAAAATCTGAAGGATTGTGTGGAGCATCTTAAACAGGTGGTAGTGGTTAAAAACTAGGAGTAGCACTGGCTTTAGTAGGTGCTTACAAAATAGCCGTGTTTAGGATCTGTGGCAGTAATCTTGGATTTGAACCTGTAGATCTCTTCTGGGATGACAGATTCTTGATTTTTTTCTTTTTTTTTGAATGCTCTTAATGACAGAGTCTAATACAAAAGTACGCTGCAGGATCCGGACATCAGTTGTTGGTGGGTTTTTGGTTTTGGTTTTATTTTTACAGACACAAACTCCAAGCCCTGTTGTGGAATGAGAAATGAGATGTGGTTATTTCTGTGAACAGTGATTGCAAAAATACAGATGAGATGCCCTGTGGGGTGCTGTACACGCTACAGAGATGCTACTGAACATACTTTTAATCCTATTTCTTTAGGCCTTTCAGAGTAGAAGACAGCTGATCCTTCACTTTCACTCTGTTGCTTTAAAATTGGGTAACAGATAAATATCTTGCAGTCAGAGAGTGATGTTTGCTCTTGCATTAGGTGGGACAGTTACCTGGGGTGCAGTTTGAACTCTGAAGCTGTGCAGTGCCAGCCTGAATTTAGGTGACTTGAAGGGTTTATCTCAAGACATTCAGTGTACCAATACGTGGAGTGCACCAAACGCACCGACCCGGCTTGCTCCTGCTCTGTGTGAATTTTCTTTAGCTCCGTCCTGGGAAAAGGAAGGAAACAGCAGTGGCTTTTACAGACGGTGCTGTGAGTGATTCAGCGTGCAGACGGAGCCGTTCACATGAAATCGCTCCAGCAGCTTGCAGTGCTCCTGCCAGTTGCTAGGTGCAGATCCAGGGAGGCTTTTCTGTTTTGACTGGAGAATCCACTCACGCTGCCAGGATTTCTGGATTAGTTCTCTCATACGGTCTGGCAGTTGGTACTTTACAGCCACCAGAACGGAGAAGACTTGAGCAGGAATCATCAGTCCCCAAACTAAACCATGCTGCTGGCTCGTGGGCATTAAAGCAAAAAGAGTGGCACATCTAAGTGAAAAATGAACAATGTACACAGTTTCAGGAAAATGTGTTCAGGACAATTCTGGTTATTTTTTTCTTCATGGAATACATGCACCAAATAAGTAGCAATTTTCATCCTGTAGCTTCTTGAGAATCAGAGGCTGGTTTGTATCTTGCCCAGAAGAGTTTATGGTGTAATTTCAGAGAAAGCACAGTAAAGGAATGCTTAGTTCATGATGTGATGATGAGACCACACAAAGTAATTCATGTAGTTGGCCTGAGTTTTAACTGAAGTAAAGAGGGGGTAAAATAACTACTGTAGAAGAAATTCCAGGAGCTGGATGCCCGGAGTGGGGGGGAAGACAGCAAGACTCCAGCAGAGATTTCAGCAGTTACAGGGTGCATTGCAGAGATGGCAGTATTGACTACACCCTTCCAGTGTTTACAACTGTTTTTTGTTTTATTCTGTTATTTAGAAACTTTCCAGTGAAAGCACATGTAGTTCATAAATCTATGATCCCAACTGCTAAGGTAATTTTTACTAGTCTAATCTGTTTCCCTGCTTACTTTCTACTTCACGTTTGCTTTAGGGTGTCAAGAGGTGAGCTCTGTTGCATTCAGTTTGTATGAATGACTTGCCATTTCCCTACTCTGTTAGAGGTTTGTGCAGCTTGTGAATATAGCAAGAACCACAGGGTTGAGTTGGATTGGGGCAGGAGGGGAAACACAAGTTGTAATTCTGCTCTGCAGACCCACTGGTTTTGATTTCTACTCCTGCCGTTCAGCAACTCTTAGCTTACTGCCCTCTCCATCATGAAGATATCAATACCATGCCTAAACCCAGACTCCTGCAATACCCTTCTGAGGTCATCATCCAACTCACCAGTTGCATCTCTTTTTCAGTATCCTTTTCTTCAGTCCCCCAGACAGTTTTCAGTCCTTTTCACAGTGCTTATATTCATGGTACTTCTAAGTTACTATTTCTAGTTTGTTTGTTTGTTTTTTTTTTTTTTGGAAGTGGGACAATACACTGTGTTGGAGACAGAGCAGAAACCTAGATCTGTTGATAAACATCATTATCTGGTTTGCTGATTCCTGTAATTATTTCACAGAGAATGTTCAAAGAATTGTTTTAGATTCACACTAATCGTTGCTTACTTGTGTCTCATTGAGTTTTTTTCCCCCAAGGTGCATTTTTTGATCATCATTTTCATGATGGAGTTAGTATTTGGACAGTAATTACCAGAAGTACTGTTTTTTGAAGTTTCATCCTATATTTTGGATTTTGGTAGTGGGGTTTTTGCTTTTTTTTTTTTTTTGGGGGGGGCATCATTTGTAGTTTACTGTCTCAGTGAATTATCTTGACTCACTTGTTATAATTTTGTTGCTCTTGGTAACATACTCTCTGCACAGGGTAATGTATATATCTGTGAGTTTATATACATCCTGTAACTTACCTGTAATGGTCTGTGTACTTGTAAGGATTTTACAATATCCTAATTGTTTGTATGTCTTTGTTCTGCTAACTGCAATTTGTAATGATCAAGTCTTATAACAACCAGGTTGTACTTTAGAAACTTCAGTTTCTTCACCTTCTTGCTCATTAACTAATTTATTCTTACCAATTTAATTTATTTTTATCTATTTAAAGTCAGAATAATCTTTATTTTCATGGTCTGCTAGGCTGACCCTGCTCAACTCATATTACATTTTTTCTGTCTTTCCCAAAGCTTTAATGTAATGTACATATTTTTAAATTGAGATCCAGCACTTTCAGTCTTTATAATACAGATTTTTGCCCGCTCTTTACATTTGCACTGTTGTGTGAAATTCTGAATGATACTGGGGTGGTTCAGGAATAACAGAAACGTTTCTGTGTCCTGCATGGGTTTTCATATAGCATAAGGAAAGAAATAATTATTGAAAACTAAACCTCCCTTCCTCTCTAGGTGAATTTCCTCTTAAAACTCTTAGCACTGCTAACATACTCTTCTGTATGAAAATTCACCTTTTTTTTGTTGTTGTGTTAGAATTTACTTAGACATTCTGGCTTGTTTCCGGGAAATGATACAGTTTTCTGTCATGAGGTGCTAAATAGTTCAGTGGATATCTCAAGTCCTGAAAAAATAGACACAAACAATTTTTTTTATTCATAGCTCCAACATCTGTCTTTTTATTGTTCTTTTTGCTCTGTGAGTAGTTATGCTGTTGTTGCTTTGTGATCAGAGCTATCATTGTAATCTGAAAAACTCAAGAGACTTGTATTTCATTTTCAGTTTTTCCATATATAGCTGGTATTCTGAGGATGGAAGAACTCCGTTGCATTTGATGCATTTCCATTAACTTGCTTTTAAGGGCTCTGTCTAGCTGTATCTTCTGTGGATTAGAAAGTAAAAGGGAAGATGCATATGTGGGTTTAGGTGTCTTCCCCTTCTTTCTTCTTCTCTCCACCATCCACAGATGGAGCTTTTGGTCATCTTGAGGGCAACTGATTTCTAATAGTGATTTTTGTGCCCTCCTGCTTAGCCAGGCTGTGCTTTGATGGTACTCCAAGAAGGATGAAAAACTACCAGGTGTTGGCAGGTATGGACCAAGAGGTATATATCCTCCTTGATATCCAGGCAGGTTGTTAGTTATGCCTGTGATGTCCTCGCTTTTCTCCTGCCCCAGACTGACCTCTGTGGTTCTCTTACTTGCTGCTTGTCTCAGTATTGCTAGTGTTATTTGTATTACCCTTTATGAAGCAAACCTCTTTGCTTTCAGTCTTGGCTACACAGGTAATCTGTTCAGGAGGGAACTTCTTTTTTCTGTTCACTACATCAAAGTGGGTTTTTTCCTATTCTTTTAGTTTCTGTCTTTTTTAAAAAAACAAGCAGATAGGCATAGTGACATGTAAATCCTTTTTGAAATTCCTAATTCTCTGACTTGACAGTACTCAGAGATGACAAGAACAGCAATATTCATGATGAACCCGCAGAGCTGGTTTGTGCCCTATGTAATGTTTGGAACTTCTGCTTAGAGATACAGAAGGAATTGCATTTCCTAACCTATCTCTGCCTCCTCTGTCTCCAGAGGATTCACTGCTTACGCAGAAACCAAAATGTTTGCTGGAGGAGGATTCTGAGTGTTTTATCCTGCAGGCTGAATGATGAAGAAAGTTTATGAATCCAGGGGAGAGCCAGTTGAACAAATTCTGTCTTCCTATTGTGTCCATACATATTTGATATTGCTTTGTAATTAAAATTAGATCTGCTTCTACAGAATATTGTTTTTCTCATTTTGAACTATGCATTCCTTTCCTATGCATTCCTGAAACAGAACAGCTAAATGTATGCTTAAAAAAAGAGGGAAACAAAACGGAAAGTACTGTCCTCCCGAAGGTGCACTGGGATTCCTGTTGCAGTATTTCTTTGCAGAAATATCATGAGTTGAGTTTTCTTGCTGAGAGAGAGGTTTCTGCTTTATGAACAAGGTAATTGTATATTTCTGTTCAAACATCATTCTGACACGTTTCATGACCGCAAGGTATTTTATGCGCTCACTGGAATAAACAACACACAGTGCTGTCTCAGTCACTTAGTCAATGGATAATGTTGTGCCTGCTTTTACACATCTTTCAGCTAAATCAGAGATCAAAACTAAAACTCCAGCACTTGAGGGCATGTGGGAAGGATTTTTGACACTCTGGAGGAAAGTCAGTCTGTAAAGCCTTAATGATTGCTCCTTCATCTATGCAGATTTTGCTTTAACGGGTGCCAGATCTGCTGTAATATTGATGACATCCTTCACCTCTTTAATGGCTCAAATGTAACAGAGCATATGCTGGTAGTCTAATTTTGTTCTTTATGTAGGGAGACCACAAATAATGAAGATTTTATATAAGGATGTGAACTATGACTACAAATTTGTCATGTAACATGCTTTCTGTTAAGTGAATGAAAAATATATAAAACTGATTTTTGTGCACTGGACGCATCCCATGGCTTAGCTGGCATGAGAAATTTTATTAAGCAAATTCTGGAACAGTTCCCTGACAGTGAGGCAATTAATAACGTGCTGCAAGATATAATGGTAAAGTCACATGTTGAGCAACTGCCCTTACCCCCAGGAGAGTATGAGAGTGTGTGGATGTACAAATTGCCTGTTGCTTTCCAACCATTTTGGTCTGTGTGGTCTGGAGTTTTGGTGAAGCGTTTGGCAGTTAGAGCACAGCAGTAGTTGGTGAAAAATTAAACAGGGGTAATACGAATGTTTAGCCAGACTGAGCAGTAGTGGAGTTCAGATTTACTGGTTTACAGTCTGGGATTGAAAATGCCTGAAGTGGGGCTGCAATGACCCATGGTCATACTTAGGGCTGTGGTCCAGTCCCTGAGAGAGGTGCTCTCCATGCACCTCTTATGACTTTTTGTGGTTGTAGTGGGACTGTTTATCCCCAAATGTCTATTTATGGTGTTTGTATGAGGCATGCTGAGAGGTGTGTTTCTGGATTTTAAGGATAAAAGCCGCTGTTGGGAGAGAGGCTGTAATGGAAGGCATTTGCTTTTGAGCACTTTATGAGTTCTGCAGGAATGACTACAAATTACTCAAATCTGGGATAGAAACACTAATGTACACATAGATATATTCCCATGGGAACATCTTCCCTGAGATTCCTAAGAAGCATTTAGTTCCTCAGGTGACTGTGTGGGATGAAGTGTCTTGCAGTGAACTGGAACTTCTCTGCTGCAGAGCTCATGAATGAGAATGTGCTTTGCTATGTGTAGTGTGGAAAAACAAATTATCATTCATACTTACTGTCTTCCTCCTGAGCCTCTCCTGCTTTGCGGAGGGAGGAGATGGAGCTTGCATTGATCACGGAGTAGCTGTAACACTCTTCCCAGGTTTGCAGGGTCAGTGTATCCTCCAAAGAAGAGAAGTAGCCATCCAGGCTGTCTCTACATTGTTGCTACTCCAGATCTGGAGGGGATTAATTGATAGATGTCCTCTTCTGCTGGGTGGGATAGATACTGTGTCTCAGAGTAATGTTAAACATTAAGTTTTTCTGTGTCTTGTGATTCTCACAAGAAGAGCTATGACCTTGTGCATGACAGTGTTACTGCCAGACTTCAGGTACTCCAGATGATCTGAGCATTATGTTTTTCCTATATTGTCTACAAGATAACCATTCAGGAGTACAAATAGAGCACAGCACAGGAAGCCCTCAATTTCCAAAAATTACGCCACATGCCTTTCAGAGGCTTTTAATTTGGCAAAGGCAGAATCATGTTTCTTTTCAGAGCCCATTGTTCCTTAATGCTAGCATTGTCACAGATTTTCAGTGTACCCTTTTCTGCTTTTGTATTAAATTTTAATAAATTGTAATAAGTTGTAGCGGCCAAAATAATTCACATGTCACAGTGCTCTCTTTCTGCAGGGCAGGGGCTGTTTATTTTCTTTAGGTCTCTCTTTTTCTTCTTACATTAATACATACTCATACAATAATACATACTTATACTCTCATTCAAGCTCTTACTTTATAATAAGCGAATCAGCAACTAGGCAGTCATCAACCCTCTCTCCCACAGACAGTTCCATACCACACAGGCAGTCTTGGTGCTGCCATTTTCTTCACCACACTAGCACAGCCTGGCAGTCTCTTATCTCTCTTCCAAGGCCTGTTTCTCCTTAAAGCCTTGCTGCTTCTCCAGGCCTGTGCAGAGCAGAGCTGGTGCTTCTCCAAGCCAGCGCAGGGCTGACCAATGCTTCTCCAAGCCCACACAAAACAGAGCTCCTGAGCAGACCTCTCCACCTTTGCCAAGCTCCCCAAAGAGAGCTCTCTGACCCATGTTGATTTGGCTCTTAAGTATTGAATCTCCCATAGCTGTGCAGGGCTGACAGCCCAGTGCCGACTTGCCTCTTTAACATTTACCAGTAACACATGATTTGACTCTTAACATACTGAATCTCCCACAGCTGTGCAGAGCTGACGCTCCCACATGCTTTCTTGCAAAGGGAACTGATAATAATTTTCCTCCATGCTAGTAACTTGTTTTTCTCTACCGTATTACTATTTTGTTTTTGCAGGATTTGCCATTTTTAAATGATAAATGTGTGTCTTAAAAGTTTGGGTGACTTTCATTAAGAATGTCTCCTATTTCATCTCTGCAATTTAAAAGCACCACACCAAACAACCAAAACTCAGATGCTTCAGTTGTCTCAGTCTATCTAATGAATGTAAGGAGCTTAGAGGCAACATGCAAACAGCAGCTTGACACAGAGAATGAAACATGTGGAGTGCATTTCCATGGGTGGTGATAGCAGTGTTTACTGTGTTATCACAATAGCACATCAGAGCCTAAGGCATGGATAAGGACCCCTTTTTACTATGCAAACACAAAGTAAGATACACTTCCTAGTCTCTCTGAGGATGTGGACACCTGGTGGAATAGTATGTTATATAAATAAAACAGTTTGCTGCCATGTAGATGAGAAGTCTTGCTTGAATCTGCATGTGCTCTTGGTTCATGGCAACCAGGAGTGAAAACACAATAGTCTGAAGCCTTTTTGCCAATCCATCTTAATATGTTGCAGTTGGACAGTGTTCACCAAGGCAGGCAATAATATATTAAATCCTCAAATGCAGCTGAGTTATATTCTGTGCCCACATTCTTAAAATAAGACTGTTGCAGACAAAGAAATAACACTGGGCAGTGTAGTGTAGTGGTCTCTGCACATTGTCATCTTTGCCAAGAACAGAGAGGTTTAGAAGATTATAATGGAGTGTATTTTGTGGTCCCTCCCTCTTGACAGAAGGGTTGACCTGGAAGGAAATGTGTTGTTGCTTGCTTTGAAAGTTTAAGAAGTGGACTGTGGGAACTGAGAAGGGTGATTGCTGTCCTCTGCCACTCAGCAGGAAGGCAACAAGGAGGCATAAAGTGAGAGGGTCCTGATAGGCAGGGGTGAATTACAACTGGGAACAGATGGATGAATAGCTGGTGGAAATGACAAAATCAATGGAAGGGGTGCACAAACGGATACGCTGAAGCAGTAGACCAGAGAAAAGATCTTTGCATCGTTATTTGGAAAGATCTAAGTGGAGCAAAACGGGATTTGGCAGGCCAGAGGATATGATATTGGCATAATCTAGTCACAAAATGATGGTAACAAAATAATGTCTTATAATGTTTTATTATACCCTTGTTTACTTAGGGGTTAGGAGGAGTAATAATTATTTGTAATAAGAATATGATTTAAGGAAACAAAGTAGGTGTGTGTTAGGAGAACAGCAGCTCTGTCACACTTCAAAATTAACTGAGCAAGTAAGACCTTTTTAAAAGCCTTCTTTGACAGGCCACGGATGCATGGGCTGTGAAGCTGATTGTATTATGTACTAGGTGTGCTTCCAAGAAGTAATAAATCTCTGGACGCTTGGCAGTAGAACCCCATTTTCAATTAATAAATGACATTTTAATACTTCTTTGTTTTCAATTTGGCAAGGAGAATCCTGAATGACATACTACTGCCCAGCTGTGTGCTCACAGGGTCAGAGTCTTCTGGATTAAATCATCTAGATTTAGATTTGCCCTGTTTTGGGATTGTCCGTAATGTTATCTACAGACTTGAAAGGTGAGTCTTGACTCTGTTGAGCTCTTCAACTTCTACAAAATTGCCGTACTTTTATCTAACAAATTACATGTGCTCTGACCTTGAGTGGTATGATTTTCAATATGACAAGCAGCTTTTAATGCTTAAAAAAATACTACACTCTTCAACAATAAAAAACAGCTGACATCTTGAACAGGAAAGTTTGAATGTGAAAAACTCAGAGATTTTAACAAGGTGTTAGGGAACATGGCAGTATGGTAGAAGAGCTGGTGAGCTTTTTGTTGGCTTCCAGTGTAGCTTGCCGCTTTGGAGAAAAAAGTTGAGGCTCTAGGGAAAATGAAAATCCATTTAGAAAAAATAATGTAAATGTTTCTGTTGATTTGTATCAGGTATTTGACTAGATTAAGTTGAATTAGACTAGATTAGTTTCCTAAACTAGAATAGTTAAAATTAAACTTAGATAACAGGCTTTTGGCATGAGGCAACCAGCTGAAAAGTGCTGAAAGACTGCAATACAGGGAATGCCTGTTAGAAAATAAATAAGTTAAAGAATTTAAATACTTTTTAATGAACATTTCATGGTTGGATTTTAAAGGATTATATCAAGTGATTAAGCATTATGTGGTGAAGAATGCCAACAGGCTGTGACTGTTCTTAATTCCTGACCAAAAATGTGAGGGAAAACTGTTTGCATGCTTATTGCATTATTCATGGAGTACTCAGAGATATTATGTGTAAAGTTGAATATGACACACCTGAATTAAGAAAGTGGTTTTTTTATTTGCAAAAGATTTCTTCTTAATTTTATAGGATAATCAGAAGTGAATGCAGGTGTACATAGTGCTCTCCTTACTGCTGACACCAGAGATGTAGGAGTGGGATATGCAAATACACATACCTTTCATTGCATCTAAATTTTAGAGTACTTAAAATGTTGTTTTCATTAGTTAATACTAGGCTATATGACAGATTACATGTTTTTTAAGTGCAAAAAATACATTGAACCAATGCCTTTGAATATGAAGGGGCAGAAGTTTATGTATTTCAGAACGCATTGATGCCAGTTATGTTAGCATGCAACAAACTGGATGGATCTGAGTTGGTCAACTCCTGGCAGGGTGGATTTAGAGGCAAGTTAGAAGTTCTATACACTGCTTTACAGCCAATCTGTGTTACTGTGGGAACAGGGGTTATAATTTACATCAGCTTCAGGCAAGACTGTACCATGAATAATACACAAAGCTTACACAGTTTTTTAAAATTTAGATTAAGGTGTGTACAACTTTGGTTTGTTTAACCAGTTAGTGACATCAGTTAGAAACAAATCTTTAATGCAAAACATTATGCAGAAAATGGATCCATTTTCAGGTGTAAAGCACTTGAAAAGCTCAGGGTGGGAAACAAGTTTGTATACAGAAATTTTAATTTGGAGAAATGGTTAGCTCTCTTTCAAAAAATCCTCCAAAGTGCTTTTAAGGTGAGTGGAACCAACTGAGTAGTCCCAATGCAGTCAGTGGAATCAATGCCGTTGAGGATATATGGAAGGTACACAGTTTATACATGAGTCACCTTTATTTCCTGAATCTTGCTTGGAATCTAGAACTGCACACGCGCAGTACATAAAAGAAGTTGCTCTGAAATACGTGTGCTTTCTTATAATTTTGCTATGTTTACACTAACCAGGGTCATTTTCTCACAGGCATGACTTCATCTTGTTTTTTAAAGATACTCTAAGTGGTTTCCCAGCTTGCTCTATTGAAGTCAACAGAGAAGACGTATGGAATGTTGTATCTGGCTCTGCTGGTGTAGATGTACTGACAGTCTTGGATTTGGGGCAAGAACAGTAGACGCTGGTTTAAATGTTACAGCTGTTACCTTCAGCCCTGTTTTTCTGAGACTGAGGATGCACTACCAAAATCATAGGAGCATCACAGCCAGCTTTGAAAGTTAATTTTATGTAATAATTCTGAGGTCTTGTCAGACCAAATTAATAATTTTGTATGAGGCTACGTAGTTACAACAAAGACAGTCTTTGCAAGCACTCAGAATGCTGAGGTTGTTTGCTTTATGTACTATAATAAAGCTGATTTTATGCCTGATGCAAACAGATAATGAACTGGAGTTTCCTGTAGTGATGTTGTTAGGTCTATCTGTGATTTTTTGAGTTGCAGCCAAGAAAAAAGGGAATGTTACAAACCATCCTATTGTCACAAGAAGCCACTAATCCAAGTTTTGCTTTACTTCCTCTGCACAGTATGTTAAGGATTAGATAATGTACTACCTGGTGGAATCTAAAATTTGACATGTTTAATGGTATCAAGTTAAAAAAAACTTTCCAAAATGACAAACCTTATAAAAGTTGACTACTTTGTGGTAGTATTTCTTTATCTATTATTTACAAGAGCTTTTACTTGAACAGTCGTAGAGATTGTTCACCTCAATGACTTGTACAAACTTCAGAAACTGATGAGAACTGAAGAAAGAAGGCTTTTTTCCTCTTTGGCACTGTGAATGAAATGTTAACAAGAAGACACAAACAAGTTCAGAAACATACATTAGAAGTAGTACCATATACAGACCATATCGCCAACTGTACATATTGCTTTCCTTTTCTTAGTAAGTTGCTTTTACCTCTAAAACATTTAAGTCACTTGCTGGATTCCCATCCAATCCATAGTTTAGTTTTAATTAGTAGACATATATGTCATTTGCTTCTCAGCTGAATTCTATCCCATTAGAACACAACACAAATGGAAATAGAATATAGAAATCACGCTTGGTGATAACTGCTTAAATAATTATGTTTGTATATTCAATACAATGGCGTAGTTATTTTGGCTAACATTTTCAAGGATTATCAACTAAAGACAATTAATTTAAAGAAAAAAAATGCAAATATTAAAATGGAGTTGTTTATTTTGCCTGTTGGTAATTTCCTGGTCGCTATTGTAAACCCAGCATACATGTGTGGCAGTTTTCAATGTGCATAATGGCTGCAGTGCCAGTTTGGCCTCGGGTTTTACTGGCAAAAATAAGCAAGCAAAAATCCTGACTGGTTTGGAGCTGAAGATCCTTCCCTGCTACTGTCAAGTGTGACTGATGAGGGATTTTTGTAAACGTTTCAACCTTTGCAGTTTATCTTGCGGGCTAAATTCTGCCTCTAAATGTGACCGTCTACTTGCCACTGATTTCACGGCGTGGAGTAAGTCAGGGCTGTGAACTGCTGGGCTCTGTACTGTCTGTGCTGCTGTATTGCTTGCTGTTCCTGGGCAGTCCCGCTGCTGGTCTGTAAAACTGAGTGAATTATCAATTTAAAGGGAATTTACAAGGCTGTGTGTTGTTTTCTAAAATTATTGTGCTTAGGAGGAGGCAAATATAAAGGTCTCAAGTATTCACATTTACAGAAATAGATTTTTTTCAGTGTAGGTAATTTCTCTTTGCAGAAGGGTCACAAAAGTGTGTCAGTCCTAACTTTGTCTTATTTTCTTTTTATCACAACAAAGTGATGTTTGAAAGCAATTTGAGGGAAAGAGACAGCGTTAGGTTGGAAATTCCTTTTTGACAATAAATAATAAATAAATAAATAAATCAGTGTTTCTAGAGATACAAGTCTTACTCTGCTTATGAACTAGATGGGAGGAATCAAGCCCATTAAGGGTATGAATTTTTATAATTGTTTTAAGAGTGGATATCTAGCTTCAGCCATTTTCAGTCACATAAGCCTGATTTACCCTGTATGAAACAGCTAAGTGAAGTATATTATTTAAGTGTGAGACTGTAAACACACATATTTCATTTGAAGGGAGGGAAATTTGGGGGCATGCAATCTATCATAAAATATAATATATAGAAGGGATTATTATGAAGGTTTTTCCGATTCCTGCTGAGTGCTTCACAAAATACTACATAATAACACTAAAGATTGAATTAGTGGTCACAGAGGATGTCCTGTGTCAGGAAAGGTTTTTAGGTAAATGGGAATGAGTGCATTTTGTTACTCAGCTGTAAAAACATTTATTTATTTATATGTGCATTTATTTATTTTAAAATTTAATTCATTTATTTAGGTATTTATTAATTTAAAAGAAGACTTATGTGCTTGAGGGGAGAAAAGCAGAAGCAGCATCTCCATCACTCATGGAGAATTCTTTATTTTTAATGGAACTCGGCTTACTTTGGGGAAGAAATCCTTTATTAGTGTTACACAGTATGTTAGCATTTACTCACATGTTAGGTGTATGGCAGTTCTACACTGCAGTCTGCCTTGGCCCTGTATGGGAAGGACCTGTATTTTACTGTATTTTGGTTTTTAATCTTCAAGCTTTTTTTTTTTTAAGACTGTCCTTTCAGTTTTTTTAATTTAGGGGTAGTATATTCAGATTGTCCTGAAAATCCCTGCAGGTGAGAAGCTGCGATGACCATCATTAGAAATTTTCAGCTCAATTATTTGACTTCAGAACCAGTTGGTAATTTAAAAAGGAAACCTTCCCTGACCATTACTTTTGATGTGTGACTGAAGTCTCAAACATTTGACATCTCTGGTCTTGAATCAGTTCTATCCATCTGTGGTATTATTGGGCAGTGTTTCAGAGAGTATTTTCATCTCTTTATACACACCCACACACCCACTCTTTAGGTGGGTGTCTTGCCTACTGGGATGGGAGGCAGGACCCAGCTTCTGCACTGGCTGAAGTTTTTAGTGGTGTAGTGTTAAGAACAGGAGCCTTGGCATTGCCACAAATGCTTCACATCCCTTTGTGCCCCAGAGCAAAGGTGTCTCAAAGCTGCTCTTTGGGAGATGCTGCTGTTTAGACAGGCAGTAAGTAGGCAACTAGTAGGGACTCCTCTGTTTGCACAGCCCTCTGCTGATGTAAGTGAAAAGGGGATGAGGAGTAGCATCTTCTGCTGGAGGGGTGATAGTGGTGGTCTGTGACTGTGCCACCAGGAGTATGGGTCTCCCTCGATGGCCTCTGCCATGGCTGCTTCCTCTCCTTCAGGCGGGGGAGGGTGCTTCGTCTGTAGCTTGGCGAAGGATGGGGTTGATTAGGAATGATGCTGAGGGGTTACATGGGATAGGGATAATTTGCTCCACACCTGTAGTAAGCATTGAAAGCGTCCATGGGGAGAGGTTTGTGAGTGGTTGGGGCTCCCATATGTTGCTGGATATAGGTCTAGGGGGTGAGCAGCTGGGACCCTAAGGACTTGCTTTGTTGCTGCTGCACACGCGGGGGACAAGGACAAGATGACATTTTTTTGTGTAGAAACCTTTGAGCTGTCTCTGACTCCTTCTTCATGCGTTTCCTTATCAGCTTCATTGTATGGGTATTCATTTGTTGGGACTATAAAATGCTGTGGATAAATGTTTTAGTCCTATTTATGCCATTTCTAACATTTCAGGCTTGCAGCAGTCCAGTTACAAAGTACAAACTTGATGTATTTCCATTTCAGTCACAATAGCATGTCTCAAGGTATAGTTGTAGCGTGAGTATTAAGAGCTGTTTACATTTTTACTGTAAAGTCGTGAGCAAGTTCTGCCAAAAAAATTATCAATGGAACATTTTTTCAGTGTGAGATTTGTATTATTCTTCTCATTTCAGTTAAACAGTATATCTTGGAAGTTTTTCCTCTCCAATATCAGTACTGTGTCTAGGGGTTATATTTAGAGTATAAAGGGGTCTTTAGGAATGGGACAGGCCCATTTGTTTAAGCCATACTGAATGCTTGAAAATTGTGTAATGTGGTACAGGTGAAATTTGGCAAACTTGAATTAGGCCATTACCTCTTTGCTTTATTGGTAATTCTTGGGACAGATCTTATGGATTCTTGTTACTTTAATCTCAGTTCTCTAATTCATTCCTAGCTTGTATCATTTAGCAATGAGGAGGCCTCTGCTTCTAGGCTTTTCCAGTTTTTGTATACTTTCAATTGTTGGTCTTTTTTTTTAATTGCATGCTGAATATATCTTCAAAAAAGGCATAATGCTCCCATTCATATGTAATATTGCAAGATCTGTATTTTCCATTATGGTCAATCTGTGATTCTGTGAATCAAATCTTCCAGAATGCTTCCTGAGATGCTTTGGTTTGTGGTTGTTCAGGGTTTGATTTCTTTGTTGGTTTTGTTTTTTTTTTCTTTTGCCTGTGATTTAGTTTGAGTGCCATGGAGACTTCGCATACCTTTGTAGCTTTAAACATGATTGAGCTTAATAGTCTAGCTTCTATATTTCTGGAAATCAGCAAATGAATAGGTAAATAGTATTCCATAGTATAACTAAAAGGACACAGAAAATCTGTTGTGGTCTCTTTCCTTCACAGATTTTTACTGTTTGCCATCAGAAATTGAAGGGATCTTCAGTATCCATGATTATAGTGTATTGAGAGACCAGAAGGAAGCTACAGCAGCTTTTTCCTGTCAGCCCAGCTGTGGGTGAATGATATATTTAACTGCTTCTCTAGAACCAAGCTCAAAAGCTTGTTTCATTCTTCTGTGAAAGCCCTTTATTTGTAGCATGTAGTATTTGTTAATTAAGATGGAATTTGAATAAATGATCAAAATGTTGATTTCTTTGTGCATGAAGCTGTGCTATTTTTGAAGGTCAGGAGTAATAATATGTTATGACTAATGTTTCTGATTTTTTAAAAAAATCTTATTTAAATATTTATATATTTGCTTTTATTTAAAATTTAACCAAAGCCCCCCTCTTTTCTGTGAGCTGTATCAGAGAGAAATGATCAGGACTCCAGATATACATTTATTATGAGGAGAAAGTATGTCTGAATGCAAGGCTGAGTGGTGGTTTGTATGTAACCATCTCTGATACTAATTTTGGTGGAGTTAGTTTACTCTGCAACATTTTTTTCCTTGGTAGCCGACATTCTTCAGTCCTTGCAATTTATGGGATTTATATAGGTGTTTACAGAAGCTGTTCGGTCTCTGGGTTTTTGACGTGTAAAAACTGTCTTTTGAATATATTTTCTTCTATGATACAGCTATGTCAAAATATTAAGTTGCAACTGCTGCATGATAACAATGGCCTTTCTATATTGGATAATATGATATTAGTTTATCGCTATATAAGTGTGCATATGTGTGTGTGTGTGTGAATAGTATTGGTTTATTATTATGATTATTGATGTATGTATACTAGGACAGGTTCCAGGTACATGGACCAGGTTAACTAGAAATGTGGAGCTATTGGGTGCTAAGTTTCACGTGTGCTAGGCATTTCACACAGCTTGTGCAGCTGTGCAAATGTCTAATGGTAATATTATTTCTTTCTTCTTTCTTGTTTATCTAATTTAAATAATGTGGTCCATGCTTACATAATCCAGGTTCTAAATGAAATGTAAATATATTATTACCTAGTCTACTGTGAATCCCCTACAGACAGTTCTGTAACCTCTGCTACTTTATTCCTCCCTTACCATGTCTGCTAAATGGTGCCTGTGGCGAGTATTTTCACTTAAATTTGTGTTTCTTGTATTCTGTATTGCCCTTCAGTGCACCTGTCTCCACAGCACCTGCTTTTCAAAGGAGTTGGACGAAGTGACATAATACCTGATTCACTTGCAGAAACTAATGACATGTCTGGCTCAGTTTCAGAGCCTGGTCTGATCCTGACCTTGCTATTTGAAGTTGCAAATATGTCTTCTTTCAGTTGCTGTTGCCTCATTCAGAATGTTATTGTGGCTTTTCAAGTTGGAGCCACTGACTGTACAATCTGTCATTAGTTGAGCTTCTTTAATCTGTCCCACTCTTGCTCTTCCTCCAATCTCTCTCTCTTCCTCCTTGTTTTACAAACTCATTTGTAAAGCTTAGATGTACTTCCCTAAAAAACTGAAGACATTGTTTATTTTGATGCAAGTTCTCGCAACAGGTGATTTGTAGAGAGATTCTTTCATGAGGACTGGATGCAGCACCTGAATTGCTTACAAGAACCAACTTCTCAAGTAAGCTCCATCCACAGCCTTTTGGAGAAAATTTTGTGTCCTTTTGATGATCCGTAATTATTTTATGAATTACACTCACTTGGTCATTGAGATGTTTACTCCGTGAATATCATAGTTAACAAAGGATTACATAATTAATTTGAGTCTGCTGAGAGTAAACCTTTATTAATTCCCTGTCTACGAGGTCAGGCATCAGGGACTAGTTGCCGTGTGCTGACTCTAGCTCTGTAACACCAAAGGGCACTGCATGTTTTCTAAGCAAAGTGAGAACTGGAGCAGCATATTGCAGCAGCTACTTCCTAAAGCCCTGGGAGAGCTGGGGAAGGATTTCCTGCTAGAACGTAAGAGGCATTGCGTATCTGGGCCATTGATGGAGGCTTGACAAAGTACAGAGCTGGCTGTGGACCAGAATCTGCCATTTAAAATAATTTTATGCCTGGTTTAACATATTAGACACCCATAAGCAGTAGCAACTAGTAAGCAGATAGAAGAATGTTCAACATCAGCTGCTGCTTTCAAAACACTGAAGAACTAATTTGAAAAAAACTCAAAGTCTATGTACGATCTTGTGCATGTAGCAGGTTTAGATTTGTGCCTGCATTGTTTGGTAGACACTGCTATCATTTTGCAGCATTATAGTTAAAAAATAAAGTACAGTCTACTCTTACTGCCAGTCATCTTCACTTCTCTTTTCTTTCCTCCTGTATCTTTTCTGCTTCATTTGTAATGCTCCCTTTTAGTAATTTGTAGTGATGTTTACTGATAAATGTTTTCCTGATGCATTGACCCAGGACTGGATTTGGGGTTAGGCTGAATTTCCCACTCTCCCAAACTCTTCCCATTTCCTAACTGTTTGTCATAAATTTGGATATATTGACATATATGGATATATTAGTACTATTGCTTTTGTTATCTTTCATTTCTGTCACTTGCACACTTTGCATACACACAACATGCATGTCCACGTATGTACGAATTTGTTTAAAAAACTAGGTACAACTTCAGCAGAGGCAAGATAAATCTCATCTTCATGTTTGCTTCAAGTGAGCAAATAAAGAGAGAATTAGGGTCTTCCTTTCTTGGGAAACAGTTTGATTCAGGTAAATGTGGACTTACCCTAGGTCTTGTGTATTCTCAGTGAATGTCCTGATGTGATGTCAGGATTTTCTGTGTTTTTGACAGAGAGCTGGTATTGTTAACACTTTCCTCAAAGCTTCATATTTGATGAATTGACATTTTTTATGAAAACTTTGTACAACTTACTTTGTGTTGCAATTAAGAAAGAAATGGATCAACTTCTTTTACTAGAGAACTTTAACCAATTTCCTAAGTTTATGTGGCATGTTCATAGAAGTGCAGATAGATACTATAAAAATTATCTTGGTGAGTTTGGATTTTTTAAATTTTTTTTTTTTTAAATAGCTGGACTCTTGAGGTTTCCCTGTTGCGTAGTAGGTGCTTTGTACACTATGAGTTTTATTGTATGAACACTTATGAGAGGACAGCATTCATGGTATTTTCTGCATTTAATCATAGAACCACAGTCATTTAGGTTGGAAAACACCTTTAAGATCATCAAGTTCAACCGTTAACCTAGCACTACTAAGTTCACCACTAAACCATGTCTATAAGCAGCACATCTACACGTCCTTTAAATAACTCCATGAACTGTGAGTTATGACTTCCCAAGGCAGCCTGTTCCAATGCTTGACAACCCTTTCAGTGAAGAAATTGTTCTTAAAATCCCATCTAAACTAATTTTTTAGTGTTGGTTAGATGACTTGTAAGAAAGTTTCTTGTTTCCTGTTTCAGTAAGAAAAAGTCTATCCTTCTGCCATCATCTCCTACTGCTCCTTTTAATTAGTTGTCTGTTGGCAATGTTTCTCGCTGTGGCACCTCAGGCCATCAAGTGTGGGATTTGAAAGGGACACATTGCTGCTCATTTGCTAATTTGCAAGAGATGCATTCTCCTTAGGATGAATTTTTCTTGCTTCTCTGTTTGGTTTCAATTAGCTGTTAGTCTAGGTGTCAAAATGTCCTACAGACAGCATGGCCAGTTAGCTCTGAAGCATTTTGTTGATGATACACAGTTGGGAAAATGCTATTACCTCGCTGCTTCACAGGCAGAGTTAGAAAGTCTTATAATTGTTGTTAATTTTTTGATTGGACTGCAGCCTTATAGACAAGTCATCCTTCTGAACAAGGAGGGGCTGGAAACTGAGACTACCAGCTGACCTTGACATGCTTGGTGCATGCAACTTCCACCATCTTTTAGGATGAGTTTTTACAAAATGGTGTGTTATCACTTGTTTTCTGTAAGTGGTTTCACGGAAGGGTGGGACGCAATTGCTGCAACTTATTGCACTGTTTTCTTGTCTGGTCTCTTCAGTTGAAATGTATGGTATGAGCATGGGAGGGAGGCCGATGGTTTTGTGGTACTTTAGTCCTCAGCTTTTTTTTGAAGAGGCAATTCACTTAGCTTTGTGTGTATCTGTTGCTCTCTGTGGGATCCAATCTACTACAGTAGTACATGAGTAAAAGTTGCACCTGCAAGTGGGTCAAACTGTGAAAATACCTGGCTGTAATTTAGCTGCTACCTTCACAGGGCAATTTTCAGAAGCCCATTTTGCCAAAGTCAATTTTACTCATCTCTCTTTGTCACACTGAGGAGCAAGGGATGATGAAAGAGCCATTGGAGGGGTCAGATCCACTGTCATGCAGGTCAAGTGTCTATATTAGTCAGCCTCTCACTTTAACAAAAACATAAAATAAAATAGAATATATGGGGAACCATAGACATAACCAGCTGAACTGTGGCCAAGTTGTGTGTTAGCAAAAGACAGCATCTGCTGTTGTAATTCTTGTCAAAGGAGAACACTAATTTCATTGAATGATTATTTCTCATAAGTTTCGCCTTTTGCTTAGCTCAATATGTGTGGTTAATACTGTTTGCTAGGCAAGATATGTACTGCTAGGATTGACTGAAAGGCCTTGGTGTGGTGACCAGCTAAATCTGTGTAGGTGGTACAGGTTAACTGTGTAGTTGTAACACAGTGATGTGTCACTATTCAGGGCATTTTAAATGAAGTAGTGTAGCCCCAAAGAAAACTGAATCAATTGAGTGATATATTGTAAAATGTGGTAAGGGGAAGAAAATGATTGGAGTATTGAATGTCAGTTAAGCCAGTGTTATAAAGATACAGAAATTTGATAAAAACTAAAATGATGACATGAAGTGTGTTTAGTTTTTCCAGTTGCAAACTCCACCTCATGCTTGAAGTTTGTATACTGCAAAAATGGCACCCTGTTTATTTCAGTATTTATTGGTACTTGAATCTTCTTAGACAGATAAGCGGTATAGGTAATTTTAAGCCAGTGGTAGAAACCTGGATTTGATCCAAGCAGTCCTTTGACTTCTGCCAGAAGAGCCCTGTTCAGATTTGCTGGGGTATCTTTACCTGGCACTGCATTGTGCTACTTCAGTGTGTGCCAAATATTGAGTCCCTTGCTGCTACTTCTAATGTAGCATGTGCTTTCTCTTCTCCAAATCTAAGAGAAGGAGAAGCTGCAGCTGATAACAGGTGTTAGCAAAAACCAAATTTCATTATCTTCCTTCTTAGCTCCAGTAACTTCCCTTTGTACCTCCTTTTGATTTGAGAAGCAGGAAATGTTTCTGATAAAGTATCATGGTCTGAAATGGCTATTGCATACTTTCTGAGAAATGGCATTGCATGTGTGACTTCCAGTGTTCCTAAAAGCAGCTGAGAAGATCTGTGAGAAGAATTCAATAATCAAAACATCAAAAAATCACTTACAAACACACTGGAAAATGATCTTATTTCAAAATTGGTCAGTATGACTGCTACCTCATGTTTTTGCCATTGTAATTTCGACATGCTTCTAGCTGATATTATCATCTGCATCTAGAGTGAGCGGAGATTAACACTGCATGTCACTTGAAAGCTGTGATTATAAGCTTCCAGCTGGAATGCATGTTTGCTTTAGTTCCATCAATTCTTCAAGAACAGCCTCATGAAATAATGTGAGGGTAGGAGGAAAAGAAAATAGAACTGAAAATAAGAAATCTTCTGTTGTAAAGTCCATTGGCTAGCAGATATTGCTAAGATTGTCAGCCTAGAACTGCAGGAAACTATTAAAATTTTTAGGAATTACGGTGGTTCCAGATTGGTTTCTGTACGTGGAATCCTCAAGTCCATGCTGACATGAAACAGTCCAGCACTTTTAAAAACAGTCCTGGGCAGGAAGCCTTACATTCTTAATTTGGATTTTGTTTAGTTAGTTTACAGGCCACACTCTTAGTAACTTCAGTTAGACCTTTACCTCTAATCCTTTCCTTAGTTTGTGAATATTGTCTTGTGTAATGAATGTGGTTTTAATGACAGTTCTTAATTTGCAGAGGTGATGCGTGGAATGTGCTGGGTTTGTGTGTGTGGTGGGGTTTTTGGTAGTGGGGGAAGTGGCTACAGTGGTGGCCCCTGAGAGAAGCTTCTCAAAGTTCCCTGGCTCCAAGTCAGACCTGCCTCTGGCCAAAGCCAAGACAATTAGTGACAGTGGCTGAGCCTCTATAATAACGTATTTAAGAAGGGGAATCTAAAAGGGGGTTGGGACTTGTGAGGAGGAGTTATGAGAAGGACACGTTTGGGAACACCAAGGTCAGTGGAAGGAAGGAGGATGGAGGGGAGGTGTGCTGCAGCAGAGAGGCCCATGTATCCCGTGATGAGATGGTAGGGCCACCCCCAAAAGCCCATGGAGGTCCACAGTGAAGCAGATGCCGATGAGAAGCCTGTGGAGGACTCCACGCTGGAGCAGGTGGCTGCATCTGAAGAAGGCTGTGAACTACAACAGTGGGAAGAAGCCCCCACTGGGGGCTCCCAGGACTGCAACACAAGGTAGGGGACCCATGCTGGAGCCGGGGAAGAATGTGAGGACTCCTCCACACCCCGAGGAGGAAAGAGCAGTGGGACTGACTGTAACCCCATCCCCTGCTCCCTATGCCGCTTTGGGGGAGGAGGTAGAGAAATCAGGAGCAAAACTGAGCCCAGGAAGAAGGGAGGGGTAGAGCAAGGTGTTTTTAAGATATGATAATGCTTCTTGCTGTCTTACTATGTCTGTTAAGTGTCATTGTTTTTAGTGTCTGAATTATATTGATGTTCTTTTTCTTCCCGTAAGGAATCTCTTTTACCTGTGACTATAATGTGTGAGTCATCCTTCCCTGTCCTTATATCAATTCCTGAGCCTTTTGCTTTATTTCTCCTCCCCATTCCTGAGGGGGGAAGAGGTGAGTGAATGGCTGCATGGTGCAGTTGCTCTCTTGGCTCAAACCACACCAGAGGGCTCAAGATCAATGGGAGAAAGAGCAAGTGTGTGGGGGAAGCAGATACAATGTTAAAGCTAGAAACAATTTCCAGACAGAGGCATCTCTGTTGACATCAAAGCTACTAACTATGTTATCGATACTAACAAGTGAGCCTTGGGAGCAGGCTTATTCTCTACTAAAAATTTATACCATAGCTGCTACATTGAGCTCCTGCTCTGTCTGATTTCCTTGAGATTCTGATGGTTCAGCCTTGGAGGAGAAGCTGTCCTAAAGCAAGTGGATGTCAGACCATCTCCTCTGAAACTGGTCAAGGCGTCCTGTTCAAGAGCATTCAGTGTGTGCACTAGCAGTACCAGTGCAGCGAAGGCATGCCTCCTGAGGAGCTGCTTCTGCAGGCAGGCACAATCTCCATTTCTGGGAGCAGTTAAGATCCCTGCACAGCCAGATGACAAGCTGACATGCAGATCATGTGCAAACAGAAAATTCTGCATTAGCGTGCAATGTTCTTATAGCTGCAGTAGGCCATCACAGCTTGAGGGGTCCCATGAAGATTGTCTACTGTGGGGTCTAACAGGGAACAAGACTTTTGTCTATTCTTGGCCCACTAAGAAAAACATTCTCTAGCAAGAAGTAGGCTCTCATTAAAAAAAAAAAAAAAAACACCTTGCAAAAGTATTTTTTGTAGTGCATAGTGGATAGGATGGGGTAAAAAAGGAAAGAAGGTCTAATGACAGTCTGGACCAAATGATAATGTGTCATGATATCAGTGTGTTCCTTGACCTAATTATATCTAAAGTGACTCTAAATGTGGACTTCTAATCCAAGTCTATCCAGGATAATAAATTTCAAATAATAAACATTAGCTGTTAGGATCGGATTTGTAAAATTCAGAAGCTGATAATATGAAAATATGTCTGCATTTGTTGCCCTTGTCCTGCCTGAATGCATGTGGACTGTTGAGCTTCTAAGTACCAGCTTCTATACATAATAATCATAGAGAAATATCTGTAACATTGATTTGTGGAGACCTGAATGCATGCCTACATGCCCCTTTTGTGGGTGTCTGTCAGACCTGCCTTGTGAAGCTGTGGTCTCTACATTGCTTTTAATCCTGAAAGGTCAGATGAGTGAGATGCACAGAGCTATCCAACCTCTTGGCTTTGATCTGGTTGCAGGTTCAGCAAGTATGGAGCTGAGGTCCTGTTCTGAAAAATAGCTTAACAAGGTACTTTCGTAAGGTGTATTGTGATTTTTTTTCTACAAATGTCAACTCTGCGGTGGAGTCACCTGATAATGATGGTTTAATGAAGTGGGTAGGCTTGCCTTAGTGCAATTTCTGTCTGTAGCATGTATTGTATCCCTTCAAATCATCCTCAGAGGAGATCATTGCGTTCCTGTGGTAGATGGCTTTGCAAGTAATTGGAGTGTTAGAGTAAACAAGAGTCCTGGATTGCTAAACAGGACCTCTTTAGTGATGGTAAGGTCATTTATGGGTTCGTGTAACTTCACAAATTAAAAGGAAATATGTTTGTGTTTGTATGTTCAGACATTGTCATTACTATTTCATAATTAATTTTAGCCTTTTCCACTTGTTACTTGGCTGTCTCTAACTATTCTAAGCAGTTTGTTGAGAACAATATCCTGCATAGTAATCTTTGCAGAAGCAGTGTAGTGGGTTTCTTCGCTATTAGTAAAGAGAAAATAAACCCTCTTTTGAGCTTTTCTGGTTGTACTACGTGCTAAACAAATAAAATGTTGCCTGAATAAAGCTCTGCAAGCAAAGACCCCACTACTTTAAGATGTTAGGAGGCTCAAATAGCATTAAGAGCAAAACTTTCTCTGTGGTATTATTTTATTAAAGCAAGAATCTTTAGCTGAACTGGAGATACTTATTTTTCTCAGGTAAATGGTTTTGAGAGCTAAGTAGAGAAAGTTTCCAGAGGCTTTAAATGTAGAAATATGAATATAACAAAGAGGTGGAAGTTGAACTCCAAGCAGTTGTATTTCTACTGTTTTAAGTATGTACTCAGCTGTTTGATCTTGGATGATTCTGACTCCATATATCTTACCCTAAGGTTCTCAACTTCCAAAGATGATATCCCTTTGTTTAATGATTTGAGGACGCCATGATGTCTGTTAATACTGATAACATGGCAATAATCAGTGGAGCTAGTGAGATTTTTCTGTTAACTTTGTTATGTATCTTGTAACTGCTGTTCTTAGGAAAGTAAGTAAAATATTTAACTTCTAGTTTTTCCATTAGAAAGGAAAAGGCAGAGGGGGAAGAGGAAAAACAAACATAATTGAAGTTGATTGTGAAAACGCGTGTAGTATATATTGCTTGTCCTCAGAAATGCAGTACAAAAGGAATATTTAGCGTACCGCATATTCTGTTTTTCTATAATCATATTAGTGGTGATATTTAACCATAGTTGCTGGAGATGCTGCATACAAAATTCTTTTAATATGGTAGATACCATTCATTGTGTAATCAAAATCAGCACCTGTTTTGGATGTATCTTGTGTTAACCAGTAACAGTGTCTCAGAATTTAAGAAGCTGTTCTGCTTCATGCTATTTTTTTTTTTTCCCAGAAATCACCATTGACAGAAGCAAAGTTCTTCTGACTTTAAATAGATACTCATTTTTCTCTTTTCTGGCTAGACCTCATCTAGTTTTTGAAAACTATTTTTAGCGTTTGTAGGAGGAGTGTGCTACACTCATTCATCCTCCTGCCTCTGCCAGTTGTTAAATGTGCAACTCAGAGGAACTCTAATGCGACCATGCTTCTCAGAGGCTTTGTTTATGCCTTAGGGTTTGTATACATGTGGGCTTCATCACATGTTTGCAAGGGATAAATATTTCCTGCATCCATTCTTACAAAGAGGTTTTTTGCATATAGTCATTTGTGACAGCTCCTGAGAATATAAGTGGGAGGGTGGGGGGAGAAGATGTGCCTTTTTGGCCTAATTATATTTTGAGTTTCTGTTTTGATGTATTTTTAATCTTGTTATTGGTAGATGTAGATTAGTGGTTTTGATGCAGTGTATGTCTTCAAAGATATTTCACAGGTAGACTCAGAAGTTGAACAGCTGTTTGTAGTGAGTTGCTGCTGGTGCACAGGAATCAGTTCAGTCATGTTAAACTTCTCAGTGAGAATGAGATGTACTGATCTCATCAGTACAAAGTAAGCAACTAAACATAAAAGTGTCTTATAAAACACAATTGTGCCTTAAAGTGTAACTCGGGATTTAGTAGCTTGAATTCTTCTTTACTAAATATAGTTGTTTGAAAATGAGCTCTAAGCTTGTTGCTGTAGAGTCTGGAGTAGTTTTTAAGCCAAAAAACTGCTGAAGGAATACAGTAGAAACTGGAAATTAAATGTAGGGCAACATCCGGGGTCTTACTGGCTTAGTGGTAGTCAGCTTCAGACTAGTTAACAGGGATGTATTTAATGTGGAGGATTTTCTGGCAGAAAAATTGTAATTGCATTCTGCAAAGGATGAAACTTTTTTATAAACAGTTCAGTTAATTTTTAATGAAATAAGTAAAATTTTGATTAAAATGTTATTTTTTACAGTTGAACTGTAGGCTCACTGTCAGTCTTATTCCCTCATTTCATAAGTATGATTGTACTGAGGTGATGAATTACCACATCCAAGACTTTCCAATTAAAGGCTGTCCAGCTTGTGCAGTTTTGACCTGGACTGATGGATTACACAGCAAAGGAGCAGATTTGCAGCTGTACTCATTTTCATTTAAAGGAGTTATTTGAGGACAGTAAGCAGTATACCATCTTGAACTAAATACATAAAATACATAAGAAATTGAAGGAAGAAATATTTAAGCTAATACGTTGAGACATTTTTTATGTGGTTTTTACCTTGGTGATAAAGGTAAGTTTGATAGATACTTGTGTTGCTGCAGGAGGTGCATATTTAATAATTTTTTGATTTACAGCACTTAACAGTAGCAACTCTTCTGTGCAAGGGTTCATTCTGTTTCCCATGCTTACTTTTTAACTGAGTGAATCTGAAACTGCCTGCTGCTATGTATGGTGTTAATTATACACCTGTAATTTATTAACCAATTGTATGATTGGATTAACTGCCCACCATTTCACCATTATTCCCTGTTTTTTTCTTCTGCTTTTCTGTAGATGTTGTTACCTAGATAACATCAGAAATGTGAAATGTGCTAGAGTTAGTGCATATCATGCTCTCAGCCTCTGAGGCTGTGGTGGGGTCTGCCTTCGTTGCAGATTTAAAGCAACATCTGTAGTAAACCTTTTGCATAGAGGTTCCTAAAAACCATCAATAATTTACTTCAGACTCTTCTTTGGATAATGTTCTGGACAAACTTTTGTTCTTGAAGTTGTTCTTTTTAGCCTGCATTCTGATTTAAGTCTTTTCTTGTCAAGGTCACAGAAATTGGGAGACTGCAATGAGCAAAGAGGGAAGATGGTGCAGCTATAGCAGAGGCCTGGAAGAGCTGAGGAGTATCTGCCTCTGATGATGATTGCTTATTTGTGTTTCCATGAATCTTGCACCCTTTTTCTTCCTTGGAAAAACCCAAACAACCGTCAGTAGGAAGTTATCAGATTACAAGGAACTGAGAAAATGTAAAGCTGGTACTTCACAGCTTCTTTGTTCCTTATGCCCTTATTTGGAATGGGCTGCCCAGGGCAGTGGTGGAGTCCCCATCCCTGGAGGTGTTTAAGAGTAAAGTTGATTTAGCGTTTAGGGATATGGTGGAGTTGGGAACTGTCAGTGTTAGGTCAATGGTTGGACTGGATGATCTTCAAGGTCTTTTCCAACCTAGACGATTCTGTGATTCTGTGTTATATGTAGTTTACCTGGCATACCAAGTTGTGTTTTCAGGGAAGGGAAGAGGAAGCCAAATAATTCCTTTATAGAAGCATTCACTGTAGTGAGCTTTTGTTTTCATAGTAGCTATTTACTATGCATTTTTGAACTTGCACTTTACTTCGTGTAGAGGTCTTCATCTAACCAATTGGCTTCTCTAGAGCATATAGACCCTGGTTTAGGAGGAGCAAGAAGTAGTATATCTTTTTAGTAGATAGTTACTGATGCAATCCATCACAGTACTGCTGACTGAGAGAGATTAGTGTTAATCCTGTATATTTTACTCCCATGTGTATTTCTCTCTTTTCTTGCTTGTGTGTGTTACAAAAAGATGTACTTTCAACTGTATTCAGAATTTGGTGTTGAAGGCTGAGAAATAAATGTGGAGAGGTTGACAGCAATGGGTCTACAGCTAAAGAAACTACCTGAGAGACACTTGTAATAAGCCTTTAAGCAGTTGCTTGATTTTAAAGCATGCCCTGCTTAGAACTTAGGAAACTATAGGTGAATATCTTTGACCCTCCAGTTTTGCACAAAAGCATAAAGGGTGTGCATTTTCTCCAGCAGCTGACTAAAAGGAAAACATGCAAATAGCAAAAGCCAAAGTTGTGGCGGTGCCACCTTGTCTTTGTTTCCGTTTTACACTTGTTTCTACCCACTTCTCACAAGAATTGATGTAGCTGCTCTTTTGTAGTAATCATCTTGCGGATTTGAAAGGGCTAAACTTCTTCAGAAATTTTGATGGCTATTTACGTACCCTAGTGGATATGAATTTTTCTGAGAGAAAGACAGGTAGTTTAGACCCATTTTACGGGAGAGTAAGTACTTAGATGTTCAGAGATTTGTCCAGGTTCACACAGGCAGGGTAAATGTAGGACTACAGAAGCTTTCTTTGGTAGTGGGAAGCTCAGACCCCTGTATTCCCATATGTCGAGAGAGACCTATATGGTTTGAAGGCTTGAACAGACATTAACCGTTCTGGTGCAGCTTTTGGTAAGGTTTTACACAAGTCTACTTGTAAGTGAAGTGAAAATAGATATATGACTTCAGCAGCACTATCTGTGTATATGCACCTTTTTCTTAAATTGCTAACATGAGTATGTAGATCCTATCCACAGTGACAAAAATTTGTAAGTGGTGTCCTAAATCTGCAGTAGTGTCTGCTTACAAAATAATTTGAGTATCAGGGAAGTCTTCCATTTTTTGGAGTTTATGAAGCCTCTGAAATTGTTACATTAAAGTTTCAATGAGATTATTCTGGTAAACTTTAGATCTGTAAAATAAAATTACAACATGCAAAGTAGCATGTCTGGGTTTTTGATATTTTGAGAAATTTTTACTTCTCAAAATGAAGCTTCTAGCTGCTCCCAGGTGAAAGGAAGATGGATTCCTTGCACACCCCTTGTACTCTTTCTCATGTGGGGCTGCACACCCCAGTTCTACCCCATGCTTCACATTGACTCCCACTGGAGTACTGTTAAAAGTGTGCGCTTTTGCAAAATGTACAGTAATCCTACTTTTGAAAGTAGCTTTTAAATTCCATGCTCATATTCTTTGAAAAAAAGACCATTTGTGTGGAGTGAAAGAAACTATATATTTTAAAATCTGTAGAGGATTATCTGGGTTTTGATATACTGATGTCATAATGATATCACTGAACTTACCCTCATTATACACCAATATTTGTTTACCATGGGTTTATTTAAGGTATATTTTAGGAATGCAGCTAGTTTGCCTTTTTATATCAACATTTATACAAGTTTTCTTTGTGCTAAATCCTATGTTAAAGTATGTATAATATTTAGTTATAGTAAGTCACTTTTCATTTTAAAAGAACCTGTAAAACTTGCAGCAGCTGTGAAATTTGCCTTTATCTGGAACAAAGTTGTTTATCTCCATGAATTGAATGGCAATCACTGTAGCACAGGGTCGCAAGGGTTAGCTTCTTGTGCTTAGACATGAAAATTGGTATGCAAGTGGGAAGTTGAATGAGTGGTGGGAGGCTTTTATTCCTTCTCCCCAAAACAGTTTGGCAGAGCTTGTATGAGAGCAACAGATACATGCCTCTATCATCCTGTTAAAGAACAGTAGGCTTCTGTTGTACTCCTGTTAAATGCAAACTCTGTGGGATTTCTAACAGGGAGTAGATTCCTTGTTCGTACATGTTTCTGAAGAAAAATGACACGCAGATGAATAAAAGTTGTAGGCTGGTGCAATACCACATATCTGCTAGCCAGCCTGGTGGGGAAACGGGCAGGATTGTCAGCTGGGGACACGAACTGGCACTTCTGCAAAATGCTACCCTGTTGGGGCTTGTTTTAAATAGTCTGAACAGCCTTGGTGCACCGATCCGGTAGGGTCCAAAACTGGTATGGAGAAGGATGAGATTGAGGAAGTGAGCAGCAAATATAAACCTACATTGCCAAGCAGCGATGTCTATGATGGCATGCTATTGGAAATGTTTGAGTAGTTCACTGGGAACTGGTTTGTAGTGGAGGTGGAAGAGAAGGAAGGATTTATGAGTAAAGAGAGGATCTCTGATGATTCACTTACATTAAGTTTAGGAAAGTGCCTCAGAGGGGAAAAATCCAAAATCTCCTAGGGAGTCCCACGTTTTCAGAGTATAAATGCACAGGGGTGAGTTGCAGGCAAAGTACTGAACTTGCCTTCACCAGGAGCAAGTGAAATTCTCAATCTCAGCTTCTCAAAGTGTCTTGGTTTCCTGGCTGAAATAGGAAGCATGGTGCTAATTTCCATCATGAAGATACCAAAAGAGAGATGAATCTATTAATATTTACTGGAAGTGTTAAGTGACAATGATGGGGGCTTGTATTATGCTCTAAAATGAAGGATTGCAGAACTTTCTGCATACGCTTTTGCAATATTGTGATATATGGCCAATTTGTTAATGGAGACCTTGGTTAACCTGGCTTCTGCAGCTCTGACCTGCAAAGGGATGCTGTCATACAGATTGTTTTTACCTAGGAAGTTCATGGTTCTCAGTCTGCTGAAACTGAAGGCACATGCTGAACTCAGCATCTCTGAGGAAACCTCTTTTATGTTTAAGAGGTGAATTTTCAATGTTCTATATAAGGACTGTTTCAACCGATTACTCTTCCTACATGCAATTTTTTAATACCTGTCCATTCATTTTGTATCTCCATGTATTAAGTAGTAATTAAAAAAAAGGCAAACCTGTTTTCTGCAATGTTTTATTTCTAGTTATGGTTTTACTAGAGACGTAGTCCATCAGCAGCAAATGACTTCACTGCCTTACTTGTAAATCTGTGAGCTGTAGAACAGAGCGATGGGAATCTAGTGCATGACTTGTAAGTAGGAAGATTACAGAACCTTTTATTTTCATTTTTTGTTGCATAAAATGCTAACAATCTCTCTGACAGAAAAGCTTAGTATGATGAATATACAAGTAGAAAGGAGGAGGGAACTTAGGGAGGGAGGAATACTCCTGCCCAGACAACCTTTGAGTTTCTCTGATGAACCAGAAGGGTGTTTAATTCAGGTTCTTTTTTTTTTTTCCCTCTCTTGTTCATCTTAGTTCCTTAAGGGAGCAGGCACAAAGAACTTTTTCCTCTTACATTTTCTCTTGCTTTAGGCTTTCACTCCATTCTCATGGTGACTGCAATTTTTTGAGAACGGGCCCAGAGCACAGTAAGCCATGATGGTATTTTCATCATATTCTGTACTGCAATATTGCACTGGTACAGTGCTTATCATAGGTCTAAAAAGCCAGATGTAGAGACAAATTGGCTGGAGAAGAATTATGTGTGTATCCAAGAGATAGTTCTTTTATGTCTAGGTGAGGCAAACAAGTCAACTTGGTAATATGTAGTTCCCCCCTCTTGTGTGAAGTATTTGCTTACATGCCCATAATGTTGCACAAGTCTGAGTTTCTGGAAGTCTGTAGCCTTTTTCTAGACAGTAAAAGAAACTTACTTCAGAAGAAGTAGTGAAGATTTAAGTTGCAATTCAAGTCTTCCAGATTGTTTAGATGTGTAATGGTCTGAATATTTTAAACTGCTGGCTGTTTGTGAGCCTAATTTTTGTAGGTATTTTCAGAAGACTATATTTTAGTTTACAAAAAGATGGGAAATAAATTGAGGATATCAGCTAATGTATAGATTTGTTGAAGCCCTTGTGTCTTAACCAGAAATAAAAGGAAGAGAGTGGTAAGAGACTTGGTAGTATATATAGTTGTAGCACTACAAGTAAATCAAAACTAACCAGTGTATGAGCATGTGTATGTGCATCTGTGCAAGTAATAGATTATGGCCAGTGATACATGTGTATTGCTTTCAGATAGAGGTAGCTTTGCTAGCTCTTGAGGCAGAAGCCTGTATTTTTGTCACAGGAGACCCCAGGTGACCATGATCCATGCTGTGCCTGCCATGCTGAATGGTCATGGAGTGCCGAATAGGTGACTGCTTGAAGTCCTGGGCAAAGGTGACTGCTTATTTATTTTATCCATTTATTTTGCACCTGTTGTGGTTTAACCCCAGCCAGCAACTAAGCCCCACACAGCTGCTTGCTCACTCCCCCCTGGTGGGATAGGGGAGTGAATTGGAAGAGTAAAAGTGAGAAAACTCATGGGTTGAGATAAAGACAGTTTAAGAGGTAGAGCAAAAGCGCTCCTGCAAGCAAAGCAAAGCAAGGGATTCATTCACCACTTCCCACTGGCAGGCAGGTGTTCAGCCATCTCCAGGAAAGCAGGGCTCCATCACAGCTAACGGTTACTTGGGAAGACAAACACCATCACTCTGAATGTCTCCCCACTTCCTCCTTCTTCCCCCGGCTTTGTATGCTGAGCATGACGTCATATGGTCTGGGATATCCCTTGGGTCAGCTGGGGTCAGCTGTCCTGGCTGTGTCCCCTCCCAAGTCTGAGGAGCAGAACAGGCCTTGACTGTGTAAGCACTGCTCAGCAGTAACTAAAACATCCCTGTGTTGTCAACACTGTTTTCAGCACAAAATCCAAAACATAGCCCCATACTAGCTACTATGTAGAAAATTAACTCTATCCCAGCCAAACCCAGCAGAGCACTGCAGAAGCATGTTTTAGATGTTCATTCTAGTTAGCTGCCCCTGCCCAGATCTCAGTGTGGGGCTTTTATGTTGCTAACCCACCAGTGTGGTGCAGGGACAGAGGCTGTGGAGTAGCTCTTGGCTTGCTGTAGGGAGCTGTGCCTTGTTTCACACCTGCACTAGGCTCCACTGGTCCCTGAGAAGAGAGCCTGAAGCAGAGTAGCATGTTGTCATAGGCTCCTTTAGGCCAAGCTTTATCACTTCTGCCCACTAAAGGAGAAATATGGGGTAAGAGGAGAATGTTTAATCTTTCTCTGGCCATCCCTCAGATTTCTCCATCTTGCTGCTTTCCTAGGTGTCAGAGCCCATCTTTTATTCAGCTTTAGGCACGTGCTGACCGAGAGGAAGCATTTGGATCTAGGCATCACCATGTGAGACACAAAAGCAGCCAGGCTTAAAAGCTAGGAGGGGATTTGTCTAGGTAAATATAAAATCCAAATATAGAGAATAGCATGGGGCATGAAGTGTGATCGCACATGTTGTCAGCACTTTTCAGAGCTAATAATAATTTTTTTGGCTCTAATCCATTTCTTACTGAAATAATTTCCAACTGACTTCAAATGAAGTTGAACGCTTTAAGAAATCATTCTAAACCTCCCATATACTTCTAGCATATTTTGTAGAAAAGATCAGATTTTTGATTTGAAACTGATGGTCACTGAAGAGGTTAATGCCTGTGGGATACCCAAGCAGATTCTTCAGGAATGGATATTTATATTTTGCAGAGTTCTTCTGAAGCCGGTAGCATCTCCTGTTTGCTAGAG
The DNA here is from genome assembly GCA_010365825.1 of Otus sunia. Lineage (NCBI taxonomy): Eukaryota > Metazoa > Chordata > Aves > Strigiformes > Strigidae > Otus > Otus sunia. The sequence continues at coordinate 171,277 of ML998411.1, read as the reverse complement.
CGTTTATTCCTCAAGCTAGCTTCGGAAATTCAGGACCTAGTGGTGTGCACTGGATTGAATGCTAGGTTTAATTTAACCCTTCTCCGGATGGGGGAGGAAAAGAAGAGATAAGTGTTTAATCAGGACGGAAGAAAATTGCTCCTTTCTCTGAGAAAGAAAATTACCCTTTCTTTGAGAAGGTGAGTAAAAGCCCAGCACTGAAAAAGTTGATCACTGTGACAACTGAATGATTTAAGGGATGAGTCTCAATGAACTTGCTTTCTAGTACCCTCAATAATGCATTTTGCTTTTTTCTGTTCACTTTCAATATGTATTCAATATGAGGTTTTTAAAATTGCAAAAATACCTATGATTAATTTTGCTTGTATAGTTTAGCATCATAATCTTTAGACTTTATTTACAAAATTTTCATTGATATCTTCCTGTCCGTACCATTGCGATCGATAAAAACTGTCAGAACTGTAAGTATATTTGAAAAGTACAAGAATTTCCAGTCTGCTCTTGTAAATATGTATTGTAATTATATTTCCCTGTGTTTTTGTATATGTAAGTGCTGTCAAGTCATCAATGTTCAGTGCCAGTATTCAGTAACAATAGACCGTGAAAGTGTGGAAAGGGGCCACGCTGGCAGGGCTGCTGTCCATTACAAGTTTTACCTAGAACAGCAGAGGAGAAAATGTTAGTTACAGTTCAGCGAACATGGGAAAAATGAGCTTGATGTTAGTAGCAGGCTCAGTTCTCTTGCCTGTCCATAATGGTCACTTCTGCTATAAAAAATGATCTTTTAAAGTAGATCATGATCCAAGTAAAATTCTAGTATCCACTGTATACTTGTGTGCATTTTTTATTAGATTGGTGTTTTGTTTTAGTTTTAATTTTTCTGGCACCTTCTTCATACCAAGATCCAATTTTTGTTGGGTTTTGTTGGGGTTTTTTTGTGGCTTGTTTTTTAAAGTTATTTGCAAGTGCCAAGTCTACAGGGAAAGAAATGGGGATCTGCTCTTGAGGTCAGAGCAAGGTCTGCAATTGCCATGAGCCATGGAGCATATGTTTCAACGTTAGCTCTCTGTGCAATGACATGCAGAGGAGAACTGAGGAAGAAGGGGTGGTAAGTCGATGACTGAACTGCATGAACCCACAGGGCAATTCCTGTTAAGAGGCAGTCCACTGGAGGCATGGCTGCAGTAGTGGCTAGAATGTTACTTTGAACTGGGAAAGCATTTCACTTCCTCCTTTACTGAATAAATCATACACACAAACCCCATTTGCTTCATCTTTGTGTACCAGAGGAAACGAGTCTAAATCCTGGATTTTCCATTAGATTATTCTAAATGCTGGATTTTCCGTTTCCGTTAAATTATTTTTTGGCTTTAAGCAACAATTGTTCAGTAAATACTTGGTGATATATTAATTAAATTTATTAAAGTGCTAACTACAAAGAGCTTTTTTCCCCCTTTTAATTTTTTTAAAAGAAAATCAATAGCCAGTTTCTGTAGGTTGAGTTTTTTAGAATGTGTCCTTTCTCATTTGAAGTGTCTTTGGTAGCATTAGGTGTGGTAAAACGTAAAGGGGAAAGACTGGCATTTCCTGGAAAGAAAGATCAAAGAGCATAAGGATTGTGCAAAATAGAGATCAGTTTTGTTGCTCAGTTTCCTAGGGAATTTCAAAGAAAATTTCAGGCCCTGCTACTTTTAAAATATTTAGGATTTATGCAACTTATTGGTCAGCTTACTTTTGAACTAATGAACATGAAAGCAGCACTAATTAATTAGCTTTTTCATCTCTGAAAACTTTAAATATAATTAATGAAATTAATACACAGATGTCTGGTTTACATGAAAGGAGGGTAAAGAACTGAGGCTACAACTTTTTGTTTCATTGCATAATTTACCCAATCCATTTGCCTTGAAGATGCCATTCCTCTTGTTCAGCTGGTTCAAGTTCATACCTTCTCTGAACAAACGCTCTGATGTGATTTCCCATGACTACACCAGTTGATACTGGGATCAAACCTACTTCTCTGGCTTCCCTTTGGGAATACAGTAAACTTTTCAAAGGCTTCTGCTGCAAGTACAGAAGGGATCCAGCAACCTGGAGCCAGTAGCTGTTTCATCCTTGGTAGTTCCCATGCATATCTTGGGGTGCTGTGAGTGCCACACCCTCACACTCTGCATTGTAACACTCTTCTTAGCCGCTGGTTAGCTGCTGGTAACAAGCCACAGCATTTGGTCCCTCTCGTTCAAGTGGATGCCTCTAGGCTATTGCTGAGTCTTGTGACTGATGACAGTTTTTCTGATTTTCCCTGCCCTGCACAGAGGACATGCAGGTGGACAGGATAATCTAGACCCACATCTTGCCCTCTGCAAATCGGTGGCTGGCCCTCCTTATACTTTTTCCTGGTAACACATGATGTATGTGTGTGATATTACCATGATAAATGGACGTACTTCAGACCTTCAGAAGTCTGCATGATGTGCAGTGCTGCATTGAAACCAGAAAAAATTTAAGTCAAGGGTAAAGAAAATAGGTAAACATGTTAATGCAAAGGGAAACACAAGAAAGGGTGACCCTGGCTTGCTCATGCTACATATACCTTGAGTTTTATTGAGACCAATACAAGACAACTTAAGCACTGAATTCTTTATTGCACTTCAGGAGTTGTGTACAAGTTTGAGCTGCATAGATTAGCATGAAGAGGTTCTTCTGTGATGTGTGAATAGCAGCTTGCATTGTAGGCTGAGATGCTAGCCTGAGACTGCAAAATGCTGTGTGGTGCATGCTCCTCTTTATTTTTCCCTCCTCCTAGCTGTTAATTTATTCAGCCTGCATCAGATGTGTAGTGGGGCACTTGACCCTTGCAGAATTAAGCTCTGAATTTTTAAAAATAAAACCAGTAAGATTTGTGGAGTGAGGTTCAGGATGTGTAATAAATAACTTAAACATACAGCCTTTTGTAGGAGGGATCCCCTAAAGTCAGCCTTTGAGCTAGTATTTTAAAAATGCAATTTGAAATTATATTGAACTATATTATTTACTCAGAAGGGTTTAATAAACTTCTCAAAATTTTTCTCACATGTGTTTTTGAAAGCAATGAAAAATTTGTGATGGTAGCCTGGAAGTCTGTGTTGCTATCCCAGAAGCTGGCGTTGCTGAGGTGCTAGCAGTATGTTGTTTTATGCTGATTCTGCTGCCACTCTCACTGCTATGTGCTTTAGGCATGGAACACCCTGAAGTGGGTTAGTACTGGATATTTGAAGGTTATTCTTGCTTTCCACCATCTCACTGGTAAAGCTGGTGTAGAGCCAGCCTCAATAAACTCTGTCAAGACAAAGCTGAGTCCATTACTGTATGCAGCCCATAGTGCCCTTGTAAGCTTTCCCTCCTCCATTATCTGGGATGGTTCTGCTTCCCTCTGCCCTGTATACTAGTGTCCTGGCAGTGGAGTCATCTGCCTGTCCTGGGCTGGAACTCAAATGACTGGCTGGGGTATACAAATGTTATCCATATTTCTTTCATAGATATGTTGGGCTGTGACTAATGGTCAGAATAAGACCTGGAATTTTCTGTGGTCTTCTCTGAGAAGCCAGTATAGGCAAGAAAGTTTGCAGTTTGCCTATTTTTATTTGCTCTGTAGTGCTTTGGGTGGGGTTGGGGTTAGGGTTTTTCTTAGTTTAGGATTCATGTAGAAAAGAACTGGTGTACTTTCATGGTTACATTTCTGAGTGGAGATGTGATCTGGCATTCAGTGCTGCTGCTCTTGGCTGTTTTATTCTCTTTATGAGTAAATAAATTTGCTCTTGAAAAGAAAACAAGTACGTAACTATATTACTTAGATATTTTCCATGAATGTTCTAGGCAACTATGAGACGTTCTTGTAAGTGGACAGATTTACCTAATGCAGCTTCTTTCTGGAGGAGTTTGGTTATATAATACACATGGGGTTTTTGCATTGCCGGAAGCCAATCATAACAACCCTTAATGAGATGAAAAATCGGTAAGAATCTACCTTCTGCAGAGGGGCTGATTCATTGTTCGGGCTAGTGTGGAGCAAGACTGTCTTCTTGACTGAAATACTGGCATTAAGTGGATGGAATGGATGGATGATTAGATTACCAAGCTGCGTAATACAACTAAGGCCCCAGATGTACTTGTTGCTGTATTTTAGGGTGTTCAGTGCTAGAATAACATAATAGAAAAGGGTTTGGAAGTCCATAGTTCCTCACTATACCAAGATGGGCATCAAAATGTGAGGAAGTGGAGTACAGCTTTTTTTGCACATGAAAAAGAAATTAATAGGAAAGCAAGCAGTAAGGCAGAAAACTGACAAAACTTAATTCATTAAATCTAGGCAATTTGTCACTAAAATTTTTTATTAAATGCACTAAAATTTATTAAATGGAAAAGATTATCAAATGTTTGTCATAGATTACCAGAATAAAGGCTATTTATACACTTGGTGTAGCATTCAGACAGTAGATATTTTTCTGTAATGTCTTGCTGCTGCAGTTGAAAGCAATGTGTACAAATTCACAGCAAAACAGTTTTTTGGGAGTTTTTATTTTATTGTTTGAACCCATTAAGCCATCTCAGTAAAATGTGGTGTGCTCATTTCTAGATCAGATATAGTGCTGTAATAAATGTATCATCTTTTCATTTAAAATTTGAAATCTGCAGTGCAAATGACCTTTACGTTTGCTTTTTCAGTCTAGGCAGAAGAGTATTGCATTAGGAAAGCTGAAACTTTGTCCTTGGCATAGATTAATATCTCTGTTCAGGAGAAAAGCTGAGTTGGGTCTAATTTTTGTAGTCCTGTCAGGATGCTGTTGAAGGCTAATTGTTTATTGATACTCTTTTGGTTTCACTAGTTCATTTGCTATGTGTCATACAGCATGTTTGCTAAACTTTTCCAATACCGCCAATAGCAAGCATATGAAAATCACCTCCAAAACTGCGAGATTGGCTTATAGGAAAAGTTTTATGTCAGCTGAAGCTTTCAGGAGTAGATTAAGTATCACAACAATTTTAATGCAATAATGGGAGCTGTTGTCATCAGTCCTCTAGTAATCACACCTAACACCCAGGTGATGTGCAACAGGAGATAGATGATGTCGTAGAGAAGGGTGGGATGGCGGCTACCTGTTTTGAGAGGTTGAAAGCTGCTCCTGTTGTGTCATTTGTTTTGGAGTATCATGGTTTTTCTTTTGGTGATCAGAGAAAGAAACTGAAAAAAGTATGTGAATTTTTCAGTTACTCGTCAGAGTCTTTTTTCATGTACACAATGTAGTTATCTATTTTTGCAAGTAGAAGAATTTATGTGTTTTACCTTTCCAGTGATTTCAAAGCTCTCTGGCAGAGTTCATAGTTCAGATGAGGGAGGGTGAAGTAAACTGGGCAATGTTCTAATTAAGACAGATTCTGAAACGGTCACACTGAGTCTAAAGTGGATGGGAATTGCCACCTGCTGTAGGCAGGATCTGTTTTCTGTGTCTGTTTCCTTCTTAGCTGAGCTTTTTTTAGGGAATTTAACAAATACAAAATTAATCTCAAGCATTCAGTGCATGGTTCTGAGGATTTCCCTTGTTTCTGCCAGGAGGGAGGAGCCACGCAGATTTTTTCCCCTGATGTAGGGTAAAATTAGAAAGTTGTGCCGCAGTAAGATGGGAACCACAACTGTCATATACCCGGGGCTGACATATGGTTCCCTGTGATTTCAGGGGTGGGAGTGTGCAATTTCATCTGAGAGCAAGCTGCCTGCCTGCCTTCTGTTTCACTATTCTGTCATAAAGTTATTGGAAATGGGTTTCCAGTGCCAGTACAAAAGGGATATCCATACCCCTTATTCTTGGTGCTAGCTCTGCATCAGCTATTGAAGGGCAGGGCAGTAGGCACCAGAGCAGGAAAAGTGCTGTGTTTTGGGAGCTTGAGTGCGACTGTGTCTGTTATCCTTGAGGTCGGTGGAGTGTGTGCAGTCTGTACAAGTCAGTTCAGAGGTGCTTTGGGGGATGGGGATAGTACCCAAAATGCATGGGGACAAGATCTGAGTTTGAGCAAGGGGTTGAAAACTCACTGGACTAGGGAGAGCTATTCTTGCATCAAATAATGGCTTTGTCCCACAATTATAAGAAACTGTAAGCCTGTAACTCTCTCCTAAAAGGACATATACAGCAAGTTAACTGCTTTCAGCACAAATTAGGCAGCTGAACTGACTATCGTACGGGATTTTTCTAATGTTTGAATGCTTTGTTGTTCCTTTCATAATTTTTGGAGAAAGGATATCTAAACGTTACAACTATTCAGAATACCAGAAGCTGTTGGGATGGTGAAATTTTACATAATTTTAAAGGATAATGCTGAAAAACAAGGTAGATGTTTGAAATAGATTCTTGTGTATGTATATTGTAAAAGTGTAGTTTGGTAGGTCTGTAAAAAGTTTCACCCAGTGTGATGCTTCAAATTGGCCGCTCATAGCCGTTTTAGGGACTCAATAGAATGAGGATGAGACTATGTTAAAACTTTCTGGGAAAATCTGTGCTTAAAACTTTGGAATGTGTTCTGATTTGTGAGAAAGTGGGTATTATTAAATATGACAGCATATATATATTTTAAAATAACAGGTTTTGAATGCTGTCAAATAGATCGTGGTCCTTCATTACATCCATTTGATCAAAGGAGATTGTTCTAGATAGATAGCTCTTTTTTAAGTATTTTTATTTTAGTAACAATGTTCATGGGGAACTATGGTGATCCATGGTGCTATGCTGACAATGTAAGTGAACCATGATTTTTTTCAGGTTTGTTTTGTAAAGCTTGTAATGGAGTAGAATAACCAGCAACAGAATCTGCAGATTTTCAGCCTTTTTTTTAAAGCTTTAAATCAAGATTGGCTGCCTTGGCTGAAGACACGCTGTAGAAAAAATGCAATTATTGATCTTGACAAAAGATAAAGCTAGCTAATATGAGACATAAATCATATAAAATTGTATATCCCAAATTATACGTACAGACAAATGATCTAATGATCTTCTCTAATTTTAGAATCCTTTAGTCCTTTTCCTTATATCTTTGTTATACCTTTCTTATATATTTATATTTAAAGTGTGTATGCATGTGTATAGACACATAACCATAAAAGTATGGTGTGTGAATGTGTGAGAGGTATCAAAGATGCATTATAAGCTAGAAAAGGAAGTGCCTTTTATTATCTAAAGACATGATGATGGTCAGCATTTTTTATCTATCAGCCATTGCTATTATAGGATCTTAATTTAATATTCCAGGTCTAATATCTGATGATCTCCAAGATGGCTGTGTATGGGTATGTACTGCAGAGACTCAGTGGGGTCACTGTTTAAACAGGTAGTCATATGTAGAAATAAATATTGGCATTTAATTACTGAAATGCCTTTCAAACCCACTGTGAAACCGTGTCCTTCAGGAGTTCATTGCTTTCTGACAGCTATGCACTGCTAACCATGTAAGCCTGCTTTCATGCCGTGCTTATAACTCAGTGAACCTTACAGTCAAATGCTCAGAGCTTGCAAGCTGATGTTCATTTACTTTTGGGTTTCTGTTTTCTGTTGAGAGAAGGTGGCCAAGCTTCAGAGCATATTGGTTGTTGGGTGTCTCGATGTGCTCTTCCCACATGTGGCAAAGAGAAAGATGGGCAGGACTGGGAAGGGTTAGAGAAGACCAGGTGGTGAGATGGGGCAGCACAGGAGCGGCGTGTCACTCCTGCACTAAGGTTTAAATGCCTTGGAAAAAAGGGGATCTTCTACCTTATCTAGAAGAATACATCCTGGTTTACTGGGTCTCATGTGTCTTTGCTATGGTTATGCTTAACTCTGGTACTTTCTCAGCTGATTTGGGAGTCCAGTCCTTTCCCTAGGGCTCTTTGGAGAACTCACGAAGATGCGTGGGTTTGGGTTACTGAACAGAAGTGCACTCAGTGGAGAAGTCTTCCCTTGCTTCTCTGCCATCCTTCTGCTTCCTGCTCATGCTTGTACTTAGGGCACATGACTAGAGATGGTTTCCTCGTCCCACAAGAAGGGTGCAAGGGCACTGAAGTGTCTGCTTCATATCTTGCCAACTCCCATGCTGCCTTGTTTCTTGCTTTATTTCCCAAAATTTTTGCTTTGCTGTGTCAGGAGAAGAAGAAATCCAAAAAGTTGCCTTGTGGTGTAAGACAAAGGTACCTTTTCTTCTTTGGTGTCATCTGCTCATATATTTTACTTCTCCAGTTTTGAAAAAGAGGATCATTATAAAATAATTGTGTACTAAGTTTTTGCAGTCAGTTTTGGTGCAGCAGATGTGAAGCTGTCAGAGCTTTGCTTGTTATAATCTGCATGTCAGCCTTGTGCTGGCTCTAGCACTTTCTTAAGAGACTTTTTAAGATTTTTTTTTTTTTTTTTGCATATAAGTCTGTAGCAGCCATAGATGATCTGGGTGAAGAGAAGGGAAAATGTAGCCTCAGTCTGCTTCCAAATGACAAGAGGTTCAGCACAGATCTTTCAACACTCAGAGGGGAGAAAAAGAAACCTTACTTAACTTTTTATCTTGAGATAATATTCAAAGCTGTTCACAACTTTGTCAAGTTTCCCAGTTTTTGTCATGACATTTGCTGTGGTTCTGCTTTTACTCTAAATGTGACGGGAATGTAAACAGAGTCCTTTCTGATGCAACTGGTAACCTAGGAACCAGCTGTACAATACATTTATGAATTTTACTGAATGTTATAATTTTTGACAGGTCTCCACCCCACCTTAAACACCTGTGTGAGTACTATGAGCAGAGGACTTTATTTCCAAAAATTTGTTTTGGTGCTTAAATATGTGTAAAAAAGACATTTTTTAATTTTTTAAAAAAAATTTTCATGTTAGAATTTGACTTCTCTGAAGAGACTTGCTTGGGAGAACTATGCACTGCTTAATTGTGTACAGAATGTTGTTTTTACTGTATAGCTTTCTTATCTGCCACTACACATAGTGAAATGAATACATGAGATCGTGTTCAGTATCTTCCTCTGGTCTTTCCTTGTTTTAATGAGTTTTGTGTTCAGTTGCAATAGGCAATGTGGGTAGCTGAGGGAAACTGGCCTGTGTGCTTAAATATCCTCTGCATCATATGCAATAAACTGAGTGACTTTACAATGCTTTTCTTAAATGCCAGCTACTGTGGAACATGTCAGACAATTCCCAGTGTTTAAACATACATTCTGAAGTCTTTTTCTTTTTTTCTTCAGTTTCAGCAGAGAGCTAAAATGTCATAAAGACAGCAAACTGTGCCCTGAATAGACATATATAGTGTTTCTGTGAGGTCAGGGTTTGCACTGGGAAAAGTGAGGTGTCATTTGGTGTGTAGTTCAGGGCTTTGCTTTCCAGCTACTAGGTGTAAGAAATGCTTGCAGTGTCCTAGGATTTATTTTGGCGGTGTGGATCTTAAAAGAGATACAAGTGCTCTTTTACTACTGCTGAGAAGAATCAAGTGTGATGAGTTCCCAACTTAGTCAAAAAGTATGTATTTTAATAGTGTGTCGATATGTACTCTGGCTCAAAGATGTAGAAAACAGACCAATTACTCAAACTGTAAAAAGCTAGGTCAGTTTGTCTTTGCCCTCTGCTGAGTGCGTGGGAACAGGCAGTCTGGGCACAGGACAGAAAGATAAAGATTAATCTGACAGAGTAAGGGAGAAAAGTAAGGGGGAAACAATTCACTGGTTATGGGATATGTAAAATGCATTGCTTTATTATATTCTTTTTTGCAGCTGTGGCTAATGGAACAAGCCTGTAGAACCCTCTGTTGGGATTTTTGCTGGCCATTATTTAAAATGTGTCTTTTGTGGTGATACTTAAAAGAAATTCGGAAGAATTTTTGTTTCAAATCTGGATTATATTTAATTGTTCTTAAAATAGTTTAAAAAAATACTTACCATACATGTAATTTTGTGAGGTGAGGATTACAAATGCAAGGGGAGTTCTGACTGTGCTATCAAATGGAAATCTTATTTTAGGTAGTGCTAATGAGGCAGTTCGTGTGGCTTTCAAGGACTGAATGACCTCCAGAAAGAAAGAGAGGAAAAAAATCAATCCAGCCTCCCCCACTACTAAAAATTTGAGAACTAGGAACTTTTTTTGTCATAGAGACAGAAGCTTGTATGACACAGAGAATGAGTTTCTCCTCTGATGCCAATAACTGGCTTTTATTAAATACCATTGGGGTGCATTGTTGTAGGCACTATGTCTAAGGAATGCTTCTGGGGGACTTCTTTCTCCAGTGTTTTCAGTCTACCATAAATTTGCTTTTCTGAAGATTGGCTAACTGGGGAGGTCCCAGTTGACTGGAGTTTAGCAAATATGATGCCCATCTATAAGAAGGGCCAGAAGGAGGATCCAGGGAACTACAAGCCTTTCAATTTGACCTCAGTGCTGGAGAAGGTCATGGAGCAGATTGTCTTGAGTGCCATCATATGGCATGTACAAGACAACCCGGTGATCAGGCCCAGTCAGTATGGGTTTATGAAAGGCAGGTCCTGCTTGACTAACATCAATTCCTTTTTTGACAAGGTAACCCATTTAGTAGATGAGGGAAAGGCTGTGGATCTTGTTTACCTGGACTTTAGTAAAGTCTTTGACATAATTTCCCACAGCATTCTCCTGGCAAAACTGGCTGCTCGTGGCTTGGACAGATGTACTCTTCACTGGGCAAAAAACTGTCTGGATGGCCAGGCCCAAAGAGTTGTGGTGAACAGAGTTAAATCCAGTTGGCGGCCGGTCACAAGTGGTGTCCCCTAGGGACACTTTGGGGCCACTCCTGTTTAGCATCTTTACTATGATCTGGTTGAGGGGATCGAGTGCACCCTCAGTAAGTTTGCAGATGACACCAAGTTGGGTGGGAGTGTTGATCTGCTTGAGGGAAGGAAGGCGCTACAGAGGGATCTGGACAGGCTGGAGCGATGGGCCGAGGCTGAGTGCTGGGTCCTGCACTTGGGTCACAACAACCCCTTGCAAGACTACAGGCTTGGGGAAGAGTGGCTGGAAAACTGCCCAGCAGGAAAGGACCTGGGGTGTTGATCCAGCTGAATATGGGCCAGCAGGTGACCAAGAAGGCCAATGGCATCCTGGCTTGTATCAGAAATAGTGTGGCCAGCAAGGACACGGAAGGGATCTTACCCCTGTACTCGGCACTGGGGAGGCTGCACCTTAAATACTGTGTTAAGGTTTGGGCCCCTCACTACAAGAAAGACATTGAGGTGCTGGAGTGTGTCCAGAGAATGGCGATGGAGCTGGAAAAGGTCTAGAGCACAGGTCTTAGGAGGAGCGTCTGAGGGAACTGGGGTTGTTTAGTCTGGAGAAGAGGAGGCTGAGGGGGGATACCTTATCGCTCTCTACAACTACCTGAAAGGAGGTTGTAGCAAGATGGGTGTTGGTCTCCCAAGTAACAAGTGATAAGACAAGAGGAAATCGCCTCAAGTTGCACCGGGGAAGGTTTGGATTGGATAGTAGAGAAAATTTCTTCACTGAAAAGGTTACCAAGCACTGGAACAGGCTGGCCAGGGAAGTGGTTGAGTCACCAGCCCTGTAGATATGCTTAGGGACATGGCTTAGTGGTGGACTTGTCAGTGTTAGGTTAATGGTTGTACTTGATGATCTTAAAGGTCTTTCCCAACCTAAATAATTCTGTGATGTCTAATCTTAAAAATTTAATCTTGTTTGTTTTCCTTCACAATAAGGATCTAACAGCTAGGAGTAATACAAAGAGGGAAAATACTGATGAGAGGTTTTTTGCTGTGTGATTATTTCTGACAGGAAGATATATTTATGCATGTGTATCTAGTTGAGCATTTTGGAAATAGATTTTCATGGTAAAATTATTCTTTTAGTTTGCCCAAAGAGAGTAAAGGAATAAAACACTTTGGTGACTGGGGAATGATCCAACACGATCTTCAGGTTAGAAAATTTCTGCAGTCAAAACACAAGGGAAAAGTGAGAAAGCATAATGCAATATTAATAAAGACTAAAAAGTCTTTTCAGAAAGGAGTTACTTAATTTGGGCAGGTGAGCAAGATAAGTATTTGAAAGAAAATGTGTGTTTATGGATTCTAAATTAGTAAAAGGTGGGAGAGCTTTTTGTGCATCCTCACCCTCTTGCAATCCATACAAACCTTTCTGGATACCCTCAGAAGGTGTTATGACAAGTGTCCTCTGAGGCACTAATGATACGATTATATAGTATGACTATTGGACAGTTCAAGGGCATGGCATGTTGAGGATTCCTCAGTTAGGCAAAAGTTTTTATCTAGGCACTTATCACATCAGATTAGCAAATGAGTGAACTGTTGACTTCATCAGGGTGGTTGGGGGTCTTGTCTGTGAGGAGACATTATCTGTGATTTAAAGCACTTGTGGAGATTCAGTGTGCTTCAGAGTTGATACTGTCAGACTACACAGCTGGGTTTGTGATACTGGAGTAGTCCACATAATGATGGGTCAAATTACCACATCTAGTCATATATTCTGTTCTTTATGTAAGCTCTTAGCCTCACACATCGCTCTAATAGCCTCTCAAATGGGCCTTAATTCAGCAGTTAGGAAATCTCTCCCTTTAGGGATTATGTTCCATGAGCTTCCTTTACTTTCTTCCTCCCTCCCACCCAGTGCATGCACACCCCATGTCATGCTTGCAAGCATTCATGCTGTATTTCCCTATGTGAGAAGAACATGTGGGGTAACCCCAAACTGGTAGGGTGAGGGAGAACAGCTGAGGTGCCATTATCAGTGCTTACAGGGGCACCAACTGCCCTATTGTAACAGCAGCTCCCATGCTCTGGTCATCGCTTCTTCCAACTTGTCATAGAATCACAGAATCATTCAGGTTGGAAAAGACCCTTGGGATCATCGAGTCCAACCATCAGCCCAACTCTACAAAGTTCTCCCCTACACCATATCCCCCAGCATCTCATTTAAACCACCCTTAAACACATCCAGGGATGGTGACTCCACCACCTCCCTGGGCAGCCTAGTCCACTGTCTGACCACTCTTTCTGTGAAAAACTTTTTCCTAATGTCCAGTCTGAACCTCCCCTGTTGCAGTTTAAAGCCATTCCCTCTTGTTCTATCACTAATTACCTGTGAGAAGAGACCAGCACCAACCTCTCTACAATGTCCTTTCAGGTAGCTGTAGAGAGTGATGAGGTCTCCCCTCAGCCTTCTCTTCCTTAAACTGAACAGTTCCAGCTCCTTCAATCGCTCCTCATAGGATTTATTCTCCAGGCCCTTCACCAGCTTCGTTGCCCTCCTCTGCACTCGCTCCAGCACCTCGATATCTCTCTCGTATTGAGGTGCCCAAAACTGGACACAATACTCCAGGTGTGGCCTCACCAGTGCAGAGTACAGGGGGACTGTCACCTCCCTACTTCTGCTGCTCACACTATTTCTGATACAAGCCAGGATGCCGTTGGCTTTCTTGGCCACCTGGGCACACTGCTGGCTCATCTTCAGCTGCTTGTCAGTTAGAACCCCCAGATCCTTCTCTTCCAGACAGCTCCAGCCACACCTCCCCAAGCCTGTAGCCATGCAGGGGGTTGTTGTGGCCCAAGGGCAGGACCTGGCACTTGGCCTTGTTGAAGCTCATCTTGTTGACATTGGCCCACCGATCCAATCTATCCAAGTCTCTCTGTAGAGCCTCCCTATCCTCATGCAGATCGACACTCCCGCTTTACTTGGTGTCATCTTGGTTTTTTTCTTTAACTAAGCTGTGTCACACCATGCTGATTCTCTCTTCTGCCTGTCCTCAGGGAAGCATCTTGTTTGACTAGAAGTATTTTTTGGTTGTTTTTGTTTTTTAAAATACTTCTTTTTGTATAAAAAGGGCATGCTGCTGTGTATCTGTTACAAAAGGTATAGTTAAAGAACTGTACTTGGAGCAGAATATGGGGGATGCCTCATTTTCAATATTGCACAGGGCCAAGGAAGGGTTGCTGACCATCACCTGTACTGGGGGACATTAGGTAGTTTTGTCAAAATCCTGATTTTGCTTTTTAGGTTGCTTTGTAGGTGGGGGCTGAGAACTCATTCTTGAAATCTCTCATCTGCTTTGCTAAATGTGGTATGATGGTGTGTCCTAGCTGTATCTTCCAAGTTAGTTTTGATGTTGAGGATGCAAGAGAAAATCAGAGTTAGCTTTGCTCAACAATGCTGGATATTGAATAGAATGACAGATTTATTGACAGAAGCACTCAGTTCCTTTTAAGAAATCAATAGTGCCTCAGATAGCATCGCGAATGCTGTGCTAATGGAAGCTATTACCAGAAGTGAGTAGTTAATGCTGCAAGACTTCTGTGAGGCTGTCACTGCAGCAATGTAAAACCTAAATGGCCAAGTGTTGCCCATGTGAAGAGGGACAAAAAAGGATGATGAGCCCTGTAAATGAATATTACATTTGTGGTTTCTTCAGTGCCTGCCAGCCTGTCCGGTGGTGACTTTTGAGACCTGCAGTATGTGAACTATAAATATTTCTTTTTGTCATTTATAATTTACTCATGAGTCAGAGGAATTTACTTGCAGAATAACACTGAGGTCGAGAGCTGATTGTGTGAAAGCTGTTATCTGTGTTCACTCCTGCTGTCCAGGTTCTACTGTGTAGTAGAATACAATTTTCATTTTCCATATGATTTTGTATTTATGATAGTTTCCATTGCATGGGACTGGCATTGTGTATTTTTTCTATGGTGTAATTGTTTCTTTTTCCCCTTCATTTATTATTTGACCACTATCATCCTACAATAACCTCTAAATAAAGAGAAGGGAAAAATATGCTATTGTATGGACAAAACATCTGTTGCAAATGAGTATTTGTTGGCCCAAATGAAACAGTAGGAAGAGGTTGGATTGTGCATTTGTTTTTTGTTTGTTTGTTGTTTGCGTTTTTTTGGGTTTTTTGTTTTTTTCCAATGTAGTTCTATTAATTAATACATAGCACTCGGGGCTCAGCTTACAATTAAGGGCTCAGATATTTGAGTTTAAAGATTGATATCTTTGTAAAAATTATGTTCTTCAAGACCCATTCCAGGTTAGCAAACAAATTGTAAAACCAGAGGAGTACGGGTAGTTAGTGTCTCAGGCATGAAGTGTTCTTGTGAGCAAAGGTTATCACTACTGATAGCTAAATTCCCTATGAAATAAACCAGGCATTATTTCTCTAATGCTTTCAGTCATGTATTCAGATATTTTACTTTTTTTCCCCTGAAAGTCTTTTCCTGCTTCAGATGAGGGTAAAATATGATGGTAATGCAAATCTGAAATTTTACTTCTGTTAGTTTTGAGTGAGTTGGTGTTGGTGCATCACTGTGCATTTCTACAGTATACACATTTGGGAAGCTTTGTGCGGAAATTATGTTGTGAAAGCACTGCAACTGAGAGAAACATGTATTCTGGTTGCTTGGTGTATTACAGGGCTTATTAGGAAGCAATGCATCTTCCATGAGTTTTAATCAGGAAGTGAGTAGATAAAAAAGAGCAAGAATAATTCTTCCCTCAGTATATTCTTGTATCATAAGGTGTATTTCTGATTTGTGCATTACTGTGTTGGGTTGTCACTCTCCTCCCTAGAGGAGGATTTTCCTGTACATCCCTCCATTCTTCCCATTTTTTGAGCCTGTGTCTAGTCAGTCAGCTCCACCTGGGTGGTGTTCGTTAAGTGGATTATGTTGGGACTGGATTTCCAATAGTGTAGCAGAGTGCCGCTTTTTCCCTTCAATTAAACAAAGATAATGAAAACTTTGCTACTGAGAGCACATTCTTTGATTTATTTTTGCTGGATTGGGTGAGTGATGGAGTTGCTTAGAAACATCTGGACACATGTAGCTAAAACCTTTTTACTAAAACTAATTTCATAACATTGTGTAGTGAACTAAGTGAATTTATACATAACAAAATGTATTAAGAGACACAGATTAAAAAATCCATCCTCCCTTGCATTCTAGAGTTAGAAAATGTTGATACAAACTATGGTTAGGTAATTGACTGTATAGAATGAAGTATATGATTTGCAAGACGTAATTGATACAAAATAATGTATGGAATAGACTCTTGTAGTTAAGTTAGTGCCAACTGCTTTACTGCAATGTCATTTTTTGTGTTTTTCACTAAAAATTATTAGCCCTGATTTTTTCCCCTTTGTTTCATGTTTGCAGATATACAATGAATTCCTCACTGTAAAGAAAATAAAATTCTGTCATAAATTCTTTGCTTCTAAAATTAAATCTGCCAGTTGCAAGTTGGGATTTTAGCAGCAAAAGTTTGTTACCTGTTTTTATTTTGAAAATTTTAACAACAACAAAAAAGTAAATAAGATCTGGCCCTTCTTACAATTGAGAAAATTTTCCAGGTAAATGCTGTATAATAGACTTCCAGTGAATTTTAAAGTAGTTTAAAATACCAGAGGGTGCTGATTATGAGCAGGAAGGAAATCGTTTTGATGTGTTATAGCATTTTAGCTGAGGAATGAAAGAGGCCTGTTTTTAATTGTTCTTTGTATTTTGAAGGCATTATGCAATGTCCAGTTCTTGTGAAATATCTACAGAAGGATATTCCAATTGCTGTTTCCAAAGATGAAGCAAAAAAGACAAAGAGGTTGTCTCTGTATCTGTGAGTAGTTACTGTCATTTGTAATCTCAGTGAATCCATAAATCCAAAGAGCTGTAAGAAACTTGCCCAGGGTGGTGGAGGTTGTCAGGGTTAGGGCTGGCCCAATGTTGTCAGCTTGGAGCTAAGCCCGTTACACCTCACTGCCTTTGACTGCTGCAGAATGAGGATTCTGTTCTTGATGTTGCTATTTGGGCATGGCTTAAAAATTAATGTAGAAGATACTGTGAAATTCAGGCATGCCAGGTTGCCTTCTTTCTCTGTGCCTTCAGCCCTTGTCCCTGTTCAACTCTATCGGGTTGATATTAAATCAGTCCCATTCCCATAGCACATGCCCCAGTCCAGGGGTGATACATAGTGAACTATTCTGCTGTGCCACTAGAATCAAATGCAAATGTGATGACAGCTGTCCCAAAACTGACATGAACAGAGAATTGCTCCCAGACGTCCTTTTACAGCCACACTTCAGTGTATGAGAGCAGACTCTGATACTGAACTATAAAATAATTGTCAATGAAATGGAAGATATGTGCTTGTTCGGATTCAAGATACTTCTTTCATGAAAAGCCTAGGAGAAGTATGATCTCATCACTGGAGGAGGATGTCTGAAGAGAAGTCAGAAATGTGAGAGGTGGCAGTCGAGGAGGCAGTTTAGCTCTGTAAATCTTTGTTGCTTTTAATAGTCTTTGTAAAGTATGTCAACAGAACTATACTATTTCAGTTTTCAATGGTTAAGGCTGCTTTTTGAATTACATTTTTGCCTTGGAGGAATTTCTTAGTTTTGTCTGTTTTTCTGACCTGGTTAGATTTCATTCAATGGTGATATTATGATTATTCTTGAATTCAGGTATTTAATTTCTTTACATTCATAGAACTTCAGCATGCATTACACACTAAAGAAAACAAGCATACAAAATCAGACATTATTCTTGCCCTGTCTGAGAGCCTGGACTTTCCATTTATTTAAACAGAAATACTGGTTTAATTTTGGTTTTAATTTACCTTTTTTTTTTTTTTGAGTGGATTTACACTTAAGTAAGGACTTAAGTAGTGAGGAGCTTTACACAGAGGGTCACTGTGGGGAACCGTTTGTGGGAGTAAAGACACTTGTGGGATGAGGATTGAACTCCCTGGCACAAATAAACACTGCGTATAATTATGACCCTGCACTGCTTCTTAGTAATATCAGTGGCTTCCTGACAGAGATAAGCACAGCTGGCAGGACTTCAGTGGTTAGATAACAGAGCAGAAGCATTGTGTTTAATCTGCTTTTGACTCTTGCTCTTCCTTGTGACGACATTCAGATAAATAGACACAGGACTCCACAGTGAAGCAGATGCAAATAGAGAAGACGTTTTACTGAATGCAGGATTTTAAACTGCTGTAAATGGTTTTCCTCTCAGTTTCAGAATTGTGAAACAGTCACAAATGTTTTGTGGTCTCATTTTATGTCATCAGAGAAGGGTTAAATTGGCAGAACAAGATACACTCTCCCTTGCTTTTTAACTTGCACAGAGAAACGAGGAATAAAAAAAGAAAAGAAATCCCCAAAGCAAATGTGAGGTTGGGATTAGACTGAAACTGCTCAAGACCCATAGAAATCTTTGTCTGGATTAGTTTCTGTGTAACAGAGGAGTTACCAAGAGATTGTTTTACTCATTTGTAAATTTGCAGAGTTGTAGAAATGGAAGCCTTAATAGTAGTGTCTGGAACATCTCTGACGTGTTTTACTCGGTTCCTAGAGCTAAGGAAGAAACTCAGGTTGTCCTGTGAGTCCATTAATGGAGGACTCTGCATGATCATGTTTTCATGTTTTATTGGTGTGGAGAATGTCCCTTGTTTTACTTGATACTTTTGCAACAGCTGCTAGTTTAATTTGGTACATACTTGTTTCAGTAGAAAAGCAAACTTTTGATCCAGCTTAAAAAGCAGAGTTTAACAGTTATTTTTGCAAGCTCACCTTCTGTGTTCAGGGATTTTGTCATTTACATGGCATAATATCCCTTGCATATTTGTTGGGGTTTGCTGAGGGGTTTTAGTGGTATTAAGGTCAGATACTCAAATGTAGCCTTAGGAAAAACATACCCATCTTGTCTGTGCCAATTTATCTAAGCAAATCAGAGAGGTGGTCTTCAAATTATTTATAAGAATCTCCAAAAGCTTATTCTTGTGTGAGTGTGTCAAATGGCTACATTATAGGACTTGAAGGCCATTTTAAAAAACACTCTTCATAGAATATGGGTTACAAAAATCTGAAAGAAAATATATCTCAGTTGAGATAGCCAGATGTTGTATTTGAGTTAATGGACTTAGAAAAAAGTGGCTTGTTTAACTTGGTATTCTCTCATTGAAAACAGTGTATTGATTGCAGTCTAAGGCCTTTGGTTCGCTTACTTACACACTTTTGTGACTCTTGTTTCTGCCTGCGTTGGTTTTCTCTACTTGAGAATAGTTGATGACTTCTGGGTGAATTGTGGTATAATTATCAAAGATTTCAGCTGTGAAGCTTTTAAAAATCTGATTTGATTTTTGCTCTCAGATTCCTGTGGTCTGTTGTTGACATTTTTCAGTAGTGTTTTAAATAATGGCCTTTTTTATGATGTCATTTTTTCATGTTCTGTCAACATGCTGAAATGTAGTATAAAAATATTTTTCTGAATTGCTGCCAAGTACTTATTGGTGTAGCAGGGTTTGTGGTTTGGTTTTGGTTGGGTTTTTTTGTTTGGTTGTGGTTTTTTTAAAGGATCAGTTAATTGGAAAGCTGTATGACAACTATCTGAAATTTCAGACAATGTTTTATATTCATTATTCTGTGACCCAAATCCATTCCTGTGCTCTGTTGTGGATGACTGGCAGTTCCTAATTTAATTTATCCATATTCTGTCAGAAATGAGGATAAACTTTGGATTTAATATATTCTTTTGTACTATAATATGTAATAAGTGTATCAAAGAACACAGGAGACAAGAAAGATCGTCGGATTTTAAGGATCAGGAGAATTCAGAGCATTGTTAGAGACATGTAGATGTTTATGGATGCTGTTTGCAGGAAAAAAAAAAAAACAAAAAAACAACCATTGCCTACCCTTCCTTGCAACACTATCTATTATGAATTCAGACTTGAGGTGCTCTGTGCCACATCAAGTATTTTCCTCTGTGTATCAGTTATGATCTGAATTTTTTCAAATTTCAGGTATTTAATAAGTGTAATAACAGAACATTTACAACACTATTTCTTATGAGAACACTCATTGCATTATGTATGTGCTTATTTAGCCATTTTTATACGTCTTGAATGATTTTTCATATCTGGTAATGAATCATGTGGAACTTGAAGCCTGACTGAGTAGCACTATTAACTGAAGTGTGTACTAACCAAGGGTGAGGTTATTAACTAGTTCCTTTTATTGATCTGTGGAGGGCTTAAGGATTCCTAGAGCATGAATTTAGCTTGGAGGCTTTTGTTCCTTTGCTCTTTTTTGTTTGGTTCATTTCCATTGTCTATCTTTCAAGCAGCAAAACTAGGGCATCAGTTCATTTTAGAAAGGGAGCATTGTTACTGGGTTGAGAAACACTGTATGTGCCCTAGCCCTTTATCAGATTCCTCAATAACTCAAAAAACTTTTGTGATTATTTAAGTGGGTGAAGCAAAGTGCTTTTTAAATGAATAGATTAGAATGTGAACCTACGGAGATTTAGTAGTAAATTAGTAGATTTGCTGGCTGTTCTTCCAGTAACAGGCTCTAATGTTGTCAGATGAAAATATGACTAGTTTGGTTTCCTCATCTCCACTGTTTTAAAAATTGAATCTCTTTTGTACACTGTTGTCAGTAAAATGTATTTTAAGGTTTGACTGTACCTGAGTCACCTAATAGCTGTTATTCCTCAGTTCATTGTAGATTAATCTTAAAACTGTGTGCAACTTGAATTTCACATCTGTATTCAAATTTTTTCCTACTGCCTTTATATTGAAATGTCACTGTGCAATTTTGTCTTAATATTTTGATGGTCTTGCTTATAACATAGTTACCAAAGTTTGCAGACGCTTCTAGATTGTAAGCTGGAAAATACTTCACTGAGATATGACTGTGTAAGTGTAGACCTTTTTTTTGTCAGTCACAGGGAGAATGGCAGTTTTCATACTTTTCAATCATTGATACCAGCTTTGCCTTTTGAGTAAAGTTTTCTCTATGCTGTCACTAGCATGCCCCTACTTGTAGCTAGGTACAGTATAAAAAAAGTCAGTGTATGTGTTAACCACTCTTAACAGCAAACAAGTCTGGTTTTATATGTCCTGAGGCTGGAAAGAAACAATTACAGAAGGAAAACTGTTGCAGCTATGTTACAGGGAAAAAGGTAGAAGTGCAGGGTGCAAAGCATGAGGATGAGTGAGCATGTACAGGAAACGGAGAAATTAGGTTAACATCCTTTGACACTGGCAGTTTAAAAATAGGAAAACAAAGTACAGAAATACCACAGCGCAGACAAGGCAGTGATGTCCTCCAGGCAAGTAGCAGCATGTGGAAGAGTGAAGGACACGTGATGAGGGATAAATACAATACAAGGTGGAAGAAGAAAGTTGTGGAAGTAGATAGCTTACACAGTAGGAAGAGAAGCAGGCCCACCAGTCTAGGAAAAAGAAATCTGTAGAGAAACTGGCAATTCCATTGTGGCTGGAAGTGAATTTTTGAGGAGAGTAGGTCCATGGGGCAGCGAAGGGGATGACTGCAAGAGCCCTGTCACACTGGAAGGGCTGTGCAGCTCTCTGCTGGTGCCTAATGGAGGCTGCTTTTTATTCAGTTGATCTGTTTGTTCAGTGATGGGAGTGAAAGGAGAAGCAACTGTATCGATGTCAGAATTCCTTATTAATTGTGAAGATAAGACAATAGAGCATTAGTTCACAGATTTTTTAACACTCCAGTCTTGAAGCATGTCTCTTTTTTTGTGGGAAGCAGTAGGTCTCACTGGACAGTGGTGGTCCCGAGGCCATTGCTGTCTCTGCCCTTTAGAGTATGACCTTGGACAGGTCAAGGCACTGTTTTTGCCTCAGCTGCTCCTGTGTGAAATGCAGGTGATAACAATGTCCAGTTTTGTAAAGTACCTTGAGAAATGCAGGATCTGTATGTTCTTTTTTTTTGCCTAGCTATGGTGTTTATTGTTTAAATTGCCTGTTAGCTTCTTAAAGAAAGGTTGAATAAGGCACAGCTTTAAAGTTTTCGGGGAGTCATTTGGAGGAACAATTAATTTTTTTATATAATGTGACTGCACGTGCTGTGTAGTTTCATTTTGTAGACAAAGAGTTAAGTTCAAGTTGTTCATGTCAACTAAAAGTGGAGTCTTGCAAAGTCACTACCTGGTCCACTGCAGAGGCAGGACAAGGGTGGACAGAGAGAAGGAAAGATATGTGCTCACCTGACACTGTGACATAGTAAATAAAACACCTTTGTCTGCTTAGAGTGGACTGTTTTAGGAGAACAGCTTTAGCCCAGTGTTAATACTCACACACATCACAACTCAGAAAAAACAATCACATTAGCTGGATCGGAAGAAATGTGAAAATTCATATAGATTCTCCATATCTGGCAGTAGATTAAGGACAAATGAAACAGTATTGGGATTGAAAAAACCCTAAATAAAGAATGAGATTTTTAACTAAGCATCATGTATACAGTAAGTTACCCGGTGACAATTCGAAGATGAAAATATCTCTTTCAGTCATTTGGGCATTTCTTCATTGTACTATAGTGCTGTCTGGGAATTAAGGATCAGGTCTCTCTTGCTGTGGGCATTGCGTAAAGATCCAGTAAGGTACTCACTGCTAAAAACTGCTTTCAAACACGGGGGATACTAAAAACCACACACTGTTTTGAAATTCCATAAGTAAATGGGTACCTCTTATGCCATTATAGCATCGAGTTATGGTTACTAGTAATATATTAAATGTTATAAATGTGCAGCTATTAGAGTAGCATGAGTTTTCTTGAGGCAGGAGTAGTGATGATATTTTCTTAACGAATCTATCATGAATGTACAGGGAGTATAATGATCACTGATCTCCTGCATGCTTTAGAGGAGATGAATGCTCAAATCCTTGTCCTCATCTGAATAACAACAAATTTCATGTGCCATTTTCCTTAACACTTCAGTTAGATTTTTTTTAATATTTATAGACATCAAGTTCAGAATACTCAGAATAATGTATCAATTCTTTCTCTTTTTACAGAGGGAAACCAAAGGTCAGTTTCTCATAGATCACATCTGCAACTATTACAGCTTGCTGGAAAAAGACTATTTTGGCGTTCGATACGTTGACCCTGAGAAGCAGAGGGTATGTATATGAACTCTGACTACATTTGCTTTTAAGTAAGGCTAAATTGAATTTTTATTTTTTCCAATAAGCAGGCAAATTATAATGCAAAGTTAGGTATTGCTGTGGGTTTATACTCTGGCTATAATCCATGGAGGTTCTAAAGTGACATAAAATTAATTTTCCTCTCATTTCATGTATTTAGTTGCAGGTAAGTTGATATAGTCTGATTTGTGTAGTTTTTCTGGGCACTGAAGCTAGAAAAGATCTGTGGCCATGGCTCAGAGGTAGCACAAGGTAGGTCTAGGCTCTAGCAGTGTGCTGGAATTTGGGATTTCTATTTTTCTGTAGTATATGCTTCTTGGAAGATGTAGGCAGGAATCCTATTGAGTTTAACAGCTAAAAGCAGTCATTCTATTCCACTTTTCACAGGGCGCATGGATTTAGGTATCTGTAATACACAAAAAACATATAATTTGTCAGGTTGTGGGGGGTTCTTAAGGTTAGTTCTCCCTATGAGCATCTCTACAATTGTGCAATCAGATTTACAGGCTTGTGCTCTAGGCTTTTGTGTGGACAGTGATTAGTTTTCTCTCCTAGGTGGAAGGTGGTCCTGTGGGTTGTATTCTGTAGGTGATTTGCTGCTTCTACTCCCCATCTGGTTTCAGACAATTGTTGCTGTTTGAGAGTAGGAAATGATGGCCCACAGAGGAAGCAGAAGTCCTCAGACAGTGAAATTCAGAGCTGCTTCTTCACTGTGTGGTCCTGCTGGTCTCAAGATTAAGACTTAGATATGACTTTAAATATCATGGGGTCATATACTGGCATTTAATCTCTGGAAATGATCACCAGTTTGAAACTGCTATGATTCAGGAGAAGAAAAACATTTTGCTGGGTATCTCTTTCTACACTGTAATTAGTTCTGTCAAAAATTACTGGCGTTAGAGAATCACCCTCTACTCAACCTTATAGAATTACAATAGAATTACAGTAGCTTTGCAAAGCTACAGTAGGTTATTTGCATTGCATCCTCCTTTTATTCTGTTATTCAGACCAGTGTACTTAATTCTTCCCAGTCATTAAAACTGTAGAGGTGTTCACCTGGTTGGAATTGATAGGAGAAGTAGGTGGAGTGCTGGATTAGACTATAATTAGGTAGGACTTAATAAATACTTAGTTTTGTTGGGCCTTTCTCTGACAGTTACTCAAAATTGCTACAGAAAAGTTATTTTACTTACCAACAATCAAGAGGGTTTTTTTTAGTAAGAACTTTATCTTTTTTATGGCAGAATACTTTAAAAAAATGATGCTTCAGAAAAAACTTTAAAAACCCACTCCTACTGGGATGCCTATTAATCATACCTTATGTGGTTCCCATACTTCAAAAAGCAGTTGACTATATTGACAAATTCACTGCAGTATCTTATTCTCATTGGCTATACAATTGTTTTTACATCTTGTAGCATAGCTAATGCTGTATTAAGTTTAGGGAAGATTGTTGTTTATTCTGAAGCTTAATTTTTTTCTTGGTTAGTAGTAAAAGACAATCTGAGAAAATATTTAAGTTTTTACCTGAAAAATCTTAGCTCTCCATTTTCCTTTATATCCAACAACTAAGAATACTGTGGCCATCCTGCGTAGTAAGATGGCTTATGTCAACCAGCCCACTCTTCAGCTGGATTTTGTTAAGCAAACTTCCCAAGCTTCCATTTTCCGTACATACATTTTTAAATGCTGATTTGTAATTACTCTCACGTTTCTAAGCATATGGATCATTTATCTAGTTGGGTATTAGTTCTTGATTTTAAAGTCTTTCATGAATTAAGACATGAATTATAAGGCACATTTCTTATACAGACTTAAATGCTCTGGATGATGAGTTGAAAGCAACATACATTTTTCTCTTAGGTTTATTACAATTCATCAACATAAGCTATTTTTACATGTAGTATCTTCTATTGTCCCTTTGTCCTGTTCCGTTGGGTTTTTTCTTTTTTTTTTATTTTTTTTAAGATTGCACTTCTAAGTATATATGCACTTTATACATAGAATGCTTTTCCTGTAGAGTGGGTATTTCCTCTGCGACAAACCCTATCCTAAGGACTAAATTGCAGATAAATGTTATCATAAAGGAATAATGTTTTTATGTCATCTGGCTCTTTAGAATCTCTGATGTTGTTGAGGTTCACTCACCCGAGTTTTACCTCTGTATCAGATACAGATGCATGAATACCTCCCAGTCAGGTGCAGGAAGACTGTGAAACTATCTGATCTTAAAGAAGCATACTAACCAACAATCTTCTAGTAGTATAACAAGCATGGGACTTCATGAATAGAATAGTTATGCTAGGGCCCAGGCATTATAGCTAGATAAACTTCATCAGTAGATGGCTTGGTAGAAAAGTAGAGGAAATCATGATTTTGAAATAATGAGGTAGGTGATGGCTCTTCCCACAGTTTTGTATTTTAACAGTTGTGAGTTTAGCTGCCTGAAATTCATGTTAACAAAACCCCCTGAGATTACAGAGGAGTAGTTGTTTACGTATGTGGTTAGAGAGATAAGCCGTAGCAAGTATAAGATGTAGTGGAGTCACAGGAGGACTCTCCCATCATCATAGCCACCTTCCAGGAAAGAGTATTTAGAGCTCTCTAGAAGAGGTTTACAAAGCTCTGTGGAACTCTTGCAGGTTCCACCAAGGAAAAAGGGAGAGACATTTCATAGAGTTCTTATGGGTTGGGTAGATGTATTACAAAACAGAAACAGTAGCTCAGTAAAGATCTGTAGGTGGAATTCACCAACAGCTTCTTTCTAAAGTTAAATCTGATGGTTTGACTTTGAAAGGAAGTGATTGCTTTGAAGGGAAGTGATAATTCATCCTAAACCAGTTCAACAACGTGTATGACAATGTACTTCACTGCCCCATAGGCAAATAAAGAGATGTGGGACAGAGAATGAAACAAATATTACCTGGTCTGGTTTTGGCAATAAGCCACCGGCATGATGTGGCTGTGATAAAAGACAACATTTTGTTAGTCCCTTCTTAGGACTGTATTTTCAGGAAAGTATTAATGTCATTATACCTTAATGAGACATCAGCTATTGTGATCTAGATGTCTGCATTTAAGAAAGATCAATTTAACTGAAACAGGAGAGGGAGCATTAGAAGGATAAAGAGAATGGGGAACTTGGTTTTGAGATGATATTAAAAAGGGCATAATCCATGTAGTGCAGCAAAACAAAGGATAAGAGGATATGGTTATGCATGCATCAGAGCATAAAGTAGAAAGAAAAAGAAACTTGAAGCTAGAGAGTTGGTTTCTTAATTAAGCCAATGAGAGCTGCAGCATCTGGAATGGCCATAATGGAGGCAATGGGGCAACATTTTAAACTACATTTGTAAAGAATTTAAAGTGATATCTCTATAATTTTATGGAAGGGTTTTATATTAAACATTGACAGAGATAGAGACTAGGCACCATCTTCTGAAGTTTCCTTCAAAGATTATGTAATAAAAGCTGAAACAAGAAAGCATAAAATTTTTTTAGGAGAGTTATTACTGATTTTGCAGGTAGCGTACAATTCATGTTGCTTTGCCCATTTTCTTGGAAGTGATGAATGTCTCTGTTATAATTTATATTCCACTGCATAGTCTCTGTCTTTACACAGAAAGGGCTGTATCTGTGGTTCCAAATGAAACTGCCAAAATCGTGTGTTTAATTCTGGCTTTCAGTGAATTATTCTTGGCTCTTTGAATAGTTAAACTATATGATGTAATAATATATTATTATATAGTGTACATACACATACATGTATATATATAAATATTATGCAGAATTACTCCTGCTGGCATTTAGTCTACCAGTGGTGCTTGCTTTCCTTTTATTTGTATGTAATTTTTTGTGTGAAGGTTGTGGAGTTGCTCCAAAAGCTAATTTGCAGTCCTTTGTTTTGTAATCTATTGAGGGAGCTCAAGCAGGCAAAAATACCAGCTTTAATTCATCCTAAATGTCTTCTTTCAGAGTATGCTACCAAAATGTAGCATTTTGACTTAGGAGTGTTGAAACACTTGCCTGAGTTTGAGAATTTAAAAAAATGAACTGATTCAGTATTTCAGATGTTTCAAATGAAATGTTTTGATATTTGTGTTTAGAACATACAGAACTTCTGACTGTGCAAAATGTAGATAATTGAACTAATTATATTAGGTTGTAACTAAGTTTTGAAATGTGGAAAAACTATGGTGGGAAACAGATGTTGTTTTTACAGGATATTTTTCAAGTAAGTTATAATGTATACTCCTTCCTCCCCACAGCCACCCTTTTATAATAATCCTTCTGCATAAGTGAACGTGTGTGGATATTTCAGGCACACTTAAACTTTGCAAAATTTTCTATAGTTTTTCATTTTCTATTCTAGACTGAAAAAGAAACTCTGGAAGACACTCTTAGCAGCAGACAGCACGGTAGCTTTTTTAATATCTTTGGGTATACAGGAGAGTAAGAGTGCCAATGACCTCAAATTCAACTAGCAGTTAAAGACTCTAGGTTCTATACCATATCTGTTTTATCTTCTAGCATCACATCTGGATGTTCCTTTGAGGAAACTGTGCCTTAGGGTAGCTTCAGAAAAGCTAGGATTGTATTAAAGGTATGCAGAAAATTGCAGTATGCCATTTTATGTCTAATAGTACTAGAGTGGTAACAAATGAATTCCTAGTGTTTATATACTAACTGTTGAGTTTTTTGCCTGGATTTCTGAGAAAACCGGATATATGGGATCACATTGCATTTCTCCTTGACTCTCAACTGTAGTAATGTTTGAAGCCAGTTTTGGTCAACTTTGGCTGGGAGTATAGGTGTGAAACATTAAGTTCCTGTAAGATTTTACAAAGATAAGCTGACACATTGTTGGGTAAAACTGTTTTTAATGGGACATGTACATAGAATGTGCAGCAGTTCCTCATCAGAGAGACCTTTTGAAAGGGTCAGCAAGTCTTGGGAGCAGCTGATCTCTGCTTTACCAACAACAGCTATTTAATACATGGTCTTAAAAATGTGCACTTAGTCCCACGTGAGGGCGGTGAAGGTTGGCAGAAAGAGACAACAGGTAATTTGCAACCTCAGTTTAACAAAGCTATGTGTTTATGTAATGACTCATAAGGCTCAATACAGCTATGTAAAGAGCTAGCTGGGAGCTATGCGGTCTCTTTGAAGGGGTAGAGCAGAAATAGTGTAAGCTGAACACCAGAGTGACTGAGCCATAGGTTAATTAAAACTTTAATGCTTCTCCATGCATATGAATCTCTTCTCCTGGACAGAGTTATTGCAAAAATTATGTGCTTTTGCACATAGTCTTGCTGTGACCCTGCTTGGTGTGTGCGGTTCAGGTCATGCTGTTTCAAAAAAATATAGTAGAACTAGAAAAGGAACAAAGGCCATGAGAATGATACCAAGTAGGAATGAATTTCATATGAAGAGAGATGGATTAGACTAGAATAATTCAGCTAGGAAAAGAGGTGAGCAAGAGAGAGAAAGAGAATGAGCAAGAGACAATGAGAGAGAAGGGTATGATGTAAAACAGCTTGGAGAAGGTGATCAGGGAAAGATTGCCCTGTAATTCTTATAACAGAACTAAAATGCACTTAAGAAAATTATAAAGCAGTTGGTATCAAGAAATAGTTTTTAAAATACCATACCTAGTTGTAAAATTCATTGTAGCTGCCAAAAAAAATTTTAAAAGTGTTAAGAAAATAAGTGTTTAGACAAATGGGTGAAAGTCTACAAAGACTTGCAAACAAATTGTAATGGAGGGTGGTGGAAAGAGCCCAGTGAACACAATGGGAGCTACTGCTCTTGTTCTTTTTGTAACTGTTTGCTTCAGGCCATTTTCAGGGACAAAGTGCTGAGTTAAATGAGTACTTGCTTTTACCAGTAGAGGTGCATTTATGTACTAGACAGAATCTTGTCACAAATACACTTAATTCAGCAGTAACACTACTACATGAAATATCTTGTGTGAAGATTAGTAACCTTGTAAACCAAATCATTCTGCAGGCTAGTTTAATAAAAATAAACATGTTTTTTCCATCAATTGTGAACTTGTTGTCTGTGAGCACATGGTGGCTCATGCATACATCAATATATGTGGATTTTATGGCCAGATGTTCAGCTGATGTAGAGGTTATGAGCTACTTCAACTTACTACATTGGAGTTTCTCTGAATGTTTTAGTGTAATAGGAATAGCAGAATAAGAATTTGGAAATTTGTTTAATAAATTCCAGTTCAGAATTATACAAATGGTGTTTCTGTTCCAGTGTATGGTACGATTTCTGGACCAGGTTAATTTTTGTGATAATGATGTACGTTGTTTTTTCCTGCTTAGCATACCACTAAGCAGAGCTCATGTCCTGATTTTGGGAACAGTACAGGGGAACAGCTCCTTTGCTGCAATAGCGCAGTGCTGATATTCTTGGTATAGAGGTTCTTGAAGACATGAAAAAATGGTGTCAGCCTCGGAGCATGAAGAGGAGGCACACAGGGTTCCCTGGATCGTGTGGCATGTGTTGTGCTGGTACAGAGTGGGCACCCAATTAATCCCCTGTCAGAGCTTCCATTAGCTTTGGATAGAGTTCCTGGGGTTTTTTTGAGTCTGACTTTTGGCAGGTGGTGACCTGGTGCAAGTCACTGCCCTGATGCTAAAGAAAATTGATTGTAACTTTCCTTTTCATTCAAGGAAAAGGTTAGGTATTAATTTTCAAGATTAATAGAGGGTTGAGATTCAAATAAAGTTAATTTTATTACTTTTATAGCAGTGTTTCACTGCAGATCTCCCTTCTCCTGCTCTCTTCTGTCCTTTAAACAAAGTCTTCAAATCCAGTCTTGTCTGTCTAGAATATTCTTGTGGCATCTGCAGGTTCTTCTGATTCTGTTTTGCTGTATGTGCATCTGAGCACTTGACTGAGTATTGTTTGCTGAGGGGGATTTAGATATTCACAGCATTTGGCCACTTTTGGTTGCCCCTTAATTACTGCTCCTCTTGCAAACACAGGGACTAAATCAAAAGCCTCTTGTGTTGGAGGAGGGGAGAGATTTTTCACTGAATTCATTAGACTTCCAGTTGGTCAGGTCCGAAGCACCTGCTTTTGGCTTGCAGTTTTTTAGGAGATGGGCTTTGGTTTATGCTGGTCTTATGTAGAAGTCCATATGACTGGAGTATATATCTTTGCCCTGTAGAGTGGCTGTTGCAATGTATAGGAAGAACAGTGTGGGGATTTTAATGACACCTGGCCCCTTACAAGGGCTGTAAGAATAGATATGGGACATTATGTCCTCTTTCCTCACTGCTTCTTATTCTAAAACCCTTAACCCTGTGCTATACTGAGACCAAGCTCAGTCCTGTCTGAGTTTCTCAGTGAATGACTTTGTTCGAAACATGTTGTTGGCTGAAGTATCTTTACTAAAGGCTCATCAGTGTTTGTGGAGTTAAATTGACTTTCTAGAATGGTGCTTTTGCCCTTGTGTCATGTCCTCGCTCATCCTGGGCTTTTGCTGTGCAAGCTGGTAGCACATCAGCTGCTCAGCATTTGTGGGTGAGGAAGAACACACCTGGCATTGCTAATGACTAGTCAATGCCACTTAAGGGCTCATCAGGGGCGAGTGCTGTATTTACAAAGTAAAAATTGTACTAGTCTAAAACACAGCATGCAGTCACAATGAAACCTTAGTCAGAAGGGAAATCTCAGCATATTTTAGGATCCCAGAATCAAGTGATATCCATAATAGTTTGCTTACTCAGCACCGGCACTTGAAGCACCAAGACTTGTTATCTATCCCATGACTGACCTTCTGGACCTCTAAGTATCTTTCTTTCTGCCTTCTGCTTCTGTGAGGACATCTGTCTGACCATCTAGGTACCCAGCTCTTTCGGCAGAAGAGATTAGAAACTGGCAATGCTGAACATGAATCTCCTCACAGGAACCTCAGTAACAGATGTTAGCTGGATTAGGATCAGATTCTTTTCTTCTCCATTGAGCAACAGCCATGTTGCAAACATGTCATCAAGGAAGTGGGAGGCTCAGTCTCTGCAGGAATGATTTCTGATGATTATTAAGTACAACCACATATAAAGCCAACCTGGTTTGAAGGTGTAGGCCGCCATCTTATTAAGGCAACCTTTATGGACAACAGTGTGGAATACATGAGGCAAAAATGAAACCATGTAAGGCTGTTGGGTTTTTTTCCTTCCCCCTAGTTTGCACATTTTATGGCAAGTAGAGAAATTAAAGCTTCATGTCTCTGGTACCAAGTTTATGTCTGGCTTCATTTTTTTGTCTGTTTTATTTGTTTTATGAGGCGTTAGCCTTACAAGAAAGAATTGAAAACACCTGTGATCTGTTCCTGCAAGGCAGTGGCATACAGTAGTAATGAAAATTTTTTACAGTTGAAGATTTAACATGCTTTTAAAATTTGACCTGACAAGCTAACTTGAAATTTTATATTTTCCTTTCATGTGAGGATTTTTTTTTCTTTTTTGAAAAGCTAGATGCTTTTCAGTTGAATATTCCTGCAGAAACCCATAGATAAATTTATAGGAACTTAATCTGGCCCTAGCTATAACAGCTAACTAATCTTGGAATAAATATAGCATGAATACTCTGTAACAGAGATGAGGCACAGTTATTGATTATTAATAGTCAATGCCATAAGGCTGGAAGATAAATACACCAGGAGAAAATATTTTCTAAAATTCATATTGAAATATGCAAGCAAATATAGAGATGGCTATTTTCAGAAGTACTAGCAATGACTAGGTGTTTATTTTTCCCTGATACTTAGAGACCAGTAAGCACCTAATTCCTATGCTTTTGAAAATCTTCACAAATTATAAAGTAACTGCTCAGTTTTCTGGAAGATTCACTTGTATTGCCTACACGTTTGCAATCTTCCACCAGCAGAAGGTCACTACAGAAATCTGGGCTTCTAAAAACTGCCTGTCAGTTCCTTGACCTCCAAGTGAAAGTCTAGACTGCTTAATTGCTCAGTGTCTTTTCAATCCATTTTTAACCCATGAAAGTCAGGTCTTAGTAAAACATGTTTGGTTTTGGACATGTTAGTTAGATCTGCATTCCTGGGGGTTTGGTGCACTGCATGAGGAATTTAATCCGTGTTTCCCCTTTTTCATTATTCATATGGTGAATTATGAGGATTTCATATTTGCAAATTGGCTTTTTTTTACCTCTGACTAGTATAGGTAGTATAGGTAGTATAGGTAGTTGAATTTTCCAAACAGCTGTAAATGCTGACCTGGTCTGTGCTAATATTTCAGCCTGGCCATTCAAAATCAAACAAATTGTGTTGTGCTCCTGCTAGATGAAAATAAAGAGATGCCTCTTAACTCTTAGTTCCCTGGGAACTGTACAGCACAGCTCAGTGCCCAAGTTCTTCTTTGCTGTCTGAATCTTCAGGTAGGATTGCCTTGATCCTGGTGGAGGTGGTGATGTGGGCATGTGAAGAGGTTAAGGAAAGTAAAATTGCATATCTTTGTGTCTTGACTGGTTTCCTATTTGTGAATTCATTCTGGATTATGTATCTATAAAGTACTCCAGACTCTATCCAATTTCTTAATTTGCCTTACCTTTTTATGAACAACCCTCAGCCCCCATTATTCAGAGCAAAATGTATAAATAATATTTCTGTGTGATTTAAAAAAGAATGAAATGAGCTAGATATTTCTGGTAAGTTGGTGAAACAGTCATTGCTTTCTCAATTCTGTTACTTCATGTCCTCAAAAAAGAGAGGTACTGGGTAGAGGGAAGAGGTGAAGAAATGGTGTGGGATGGTTTGTTGTTGTTGTTGTTTGAAGTTTGGGGTTGTTGTTCTTTTGGGGTTTTTTGTCTTTTGAGTATGAGGGTTCCATATCAGTCTTTCAGTGATAACTGAGCTTCAAACAGAAATACATAGTAGTGCTTATCGCCATTATTGCTGTAAACTATAATGCAGGAGTTTCTGAGAAGCCACAGCATATAAACTGCAGATATTTGAAAATGTTCTTTCCAAGGTATTTCTTTTGTCAGAAGTTCTGTTCCAGAAAACTAATTTAGTTACATCTGATTTTAACTGAATTCTTGAGATTTCATGACTTTTAGAATAATAACTTTCTGTCACCTATTAATAATTCCTAGAAAATGTCTTCCCCTGGCCTTTTTCTGTAGTAGAATTACTACAAGTTTTGAGAAAAAGTAATAGCTGATGTAGGATATTTTAAGTATTATATATGGTTTAAAAAATGTAAGGTATTCTGTTTGCAGCAGACCATAGGGTTTTAGAGCTAGAATGAAAAGTGTTAAAAATGAAACCCTCAGTGTAAGGCCTTCCAGTGTTGATTATGCTTGTTAAAGCTGAATACTATGCTTTTTGACCAGCTGATTCTGCAGCACAAATCTCATTTTAGTGTGGAGATTTTTTGCTTACAGGAAAAATCCTAGTACAACTGCTGTTGGCTGTGGTCAGAAGTGGCACTTGAATATCATTGTGTTTTTTGTCAATCAAAACATCCTCCTGAACAGTTCAGTGTTAGCAGGGAATGTGCTAAGGCTCTTAAATAAAATGTGAGCCTAGCCTTTTGTCACAGAAGCACCTGAGCGTATTTTCCAGGAGAATAAAGAAATGAAAGTTTTCCTACCATTGCAGTCTTTCCCTGGAAAGTTTTACCCCAGTTGGTAGGCTTCCATTACTCTCTGCTGTGCATTGACTGTCTAACATAAACATTTCATGGAAAAGGACACTCTTTTTCCCTTCAGGTTTTAGTTCTTGCTAGAAGAGAACAATAGCTTTTGTTCTGAGGGTGCTGACTGAGAATACAGTATTTACACCTGCTTTAGTTATAAGAACTGTAGAAGACAGCATTAATGAACAGATGATGTTACTGTTTCTGGATAGACTGTCCTACTGTCCGGTATGATAATTTTTCTGGAAAAAAATGGCTGAAAGCATAAGACTGAAATGTTTTATAAAAATTAATCCTGAGATCCTGTCTTCTTTAAATTTCTCTTTGAAATATTTATTTTTGTCTCAACTACGTCTTGCAAGCAGTAGTAACATCAAGTGCTTATACAGTGCAGTTCCAGTATTATAACAGTATGCTTTTTCCAGTTTATGTATGTCTCAGTGAAACAAAAATTCTACTTCCTATTTTTGGTACCACATGCATTTACAAGATGTTGTTGTCTGCTGTGATCTGTATTAACCTCTGCTCTCTACTTTGCCTTTCCAGCACTGGCTTGAGCCCAACAAGTCCATCTTCAAGCAAATGAAATGTAAGTGTTGAGAGCTCATGTTTTTGAACTGCTTTTGAAATGCCCAAAGGTTTTCCTGTGTTTCCATGCAGTAATTTAGGACATGCTTCATTTGGTTCTTGGTGCAAATAGGCCCTTCATGTCCTGTCTGGACTCCTAAAAATTCCATGCAACTGTCATTTCACTGTCTCACAATGCTCTGCATGTCAACAACTTCCCCTTACTTCTCAAGGCTAGAGCTAGAGGCCAGCTGACGTATGTGGGATGGCATATCTGGTGGGAAGACCTGTGTGTTCTGGCTCTCGTTTACAGTCAGATGCAATCAGCTACTGAGAGATGGCAATAAAATAGACAATATGACAATCTGCTTCTGGGTCTTTCTGGTTTGCTTTCTTTCCACTGCCCACTGCTTCCTGACAATGCAGATCATTGGTTTGAGATCATTCTTACAGTCCAGCAAACTCAAGTGCTTTGGGTTAAATGGTAAGCTCCTGCCACAGGCAAGTGGAAAATTACAAACGCTGTCTAAAAAAGACTCCTCAAAATAGGAATTATTATTTTAATTATCTTTTTGAAATGTTACATTCTGTCTCATCCTTTTCATTAAATCGGCCAACTGTGAAGACTTCTTCAAGAAACAGAGCTACTATGGTACTCAGAAGTTTATATCCAGCAGCAGAAGAGAGTTTATTTGGTAGTTCTGGAGACTTGATTTAGGTCATTGGGAGTCATGTCTTGTTTAATAAAAGCTGTTGTCTATTTATCTACTTAGTTTATGAAATTAAGGAGAATTTTACTCACAGACCCCGTATATGCAGTTGTCTTCTGTTTTAAGCATAAATATAAGTTGTCTTTTGTGTGGGAGATAATATATTTGTTTTAAAATGTGATGAGGCTTAAGAGATTGTCTAATATGTAAAACCAGTTAATCTTGGGTGTTTGCTGGACTACATGAAATACTTCAAGAAATTCTTCCATTAATGCAGCAGTGGTGTATATTGCAATATGTGTGTACATGTGTGTATAAGCATGAACACATGCACCTAGCAAATTCAGTGTGAACTGTTTATATCTAGTGTTCAGGTAGCTGGAGCGTTATCTGGTAAAAAATAATTTCAAGAATGTCAAGCTAAAACTAAGCTGGGCTCCTCTGCAGTGCTAGTGAAGGAAGAAATGAGGGACTGCAATAATTACAAATTATCTTTATCTCTTTCTTCCTTCTGATGTGTTATCAAAAGTAGAACAGAATTTCCTCCAGGTATCCTCTAATCTGCATTTGCATCGTTGCTTTCACCCAACAAAGTGTAAGGGCTCATGCTTCTTGCTGCACTTTGCATAGCAACATATTCAGGATCTCTCCCAACAGATGCAATGAGAGTGTTTTGATTTATTCAAAACAACTCTACCTGCATATAGTTGTTGTCTAGATGTGATTGATGATAAACTCCATAGATGTAGCGATGCGATGGTCTCATCAGAGGACTTGTGTGGTTTTTGGGGTAGAATCCTAATCAAAACTCTGAAGACTGAAAAATGAATGGATAGAAAAAAACCAAAATATAATGCAGCTAGTATAAGGTTATTTATCACGGTGAAGAGGTCTCAAAAACAACAGCAAAAGAGAATGAGATACTAATAAAGTGTTTTGTTATCAGCCTTAAATTCTACACAGAAGTAGAATTAACTATGTGATTGGCTTTTCATGAGCAATTTCACTTTAATACTAGTGTAATTTAGGATTTATTTGCTACAATAACCCTTTAAGGAAACAAGCCAAGGAGATATATATATATATATTTTTATATACATGTGTAGAATCCATGTAGACTATGCATAAATATATCTTTTGCTTCCACAGGTTTCAAGGATGTTTTTGTAAGCATTTCACATCAGGAACATCTTATTTTTCTAAAAATATGCTATGTTAATGTAGAACACTAAATGGGTTCTAAAGGCACACAAGGTTAATTTCATCCTTCTCCCTCTTGGTTCACACTTCTAAAACTTAAGTCAAGTTTTTCACCAGCTTTTAAAAATAGTTTTTCTCTTACATAAATATTTTTTTCTTATTGTTTCAGAATGTGTAGTTTTACTTAGGCTTATCATTCCCTATAAACTCTTAATCTACACAGAAGATTAATGATTCAGTGGGCTTTGCTTAAAAATGAATGCACACGAGACTTGGTCCCTTATACACTGCTAGTTGTGCCAAGGGGTGCAGCTTCCATATCCCTCTTTGTTCTGGTCAGGGTGTTACAGTTCAGGTGTTTAGCTAGGATACTGTTTCATGTATATTGGGTAGCTTGTCTTAGTTAAATGCAACTGAAATAAAACTTAAAAACATACGATCAATTACCTGGAAGCCTTCCATGTTATGTGTGTAGTTCCTTCATGAGGGCCTAATCATGACTGGTTTCAGCATATGATAATGATTTTATTAACCATTTAAATGGTTTTATTTGTTCTTTTGCCTTCATCTCTTATGTGCTGTTAGCACATAAGCTGGCAAATTAATAGCCCTTTTTTAGTGAGAAAGCAAAGCCTGTGATGGTAGAAAATTTTGACAAAGCCTTGGGCATTTCACTAGAGCAGCTGCTCCTTATCTGACAGATAGAGGACCACTCTGAAAGAAGACGCTCAAAGCTACTCTAAAACTTATTCTATTCAGCGTAGTTTTGTGTTGAAGAAATGTTCTGCAAATTGAGTTCTGTTTTGGGAAGGTTTATTGTTAATGTTTCCACTTTAATGTGTGAGTAAGTGGTAGAAAGTAATTTTACTTTCAAGGTATTGAGGAGTTGTCTGGTTTGACAATCTCTTTAACTGATACAATTCACTGTCCATCTTACTTTCCACTACAAGAATTTCTCCAGTGCTGTAAAATCTGTAAGACAAAAGCCTTACTAAATATTTACGTATGATCAAATGCATTTTTTGAGAAACATTAGGCTTATGATTTATTTTAAAATTAGGATGGAGAGGAAAGTGGACAGCTGTGCAGGTTCCCTCCTTTCCCTTTCAAGTGTTCATTGTTTGTGTGGCTGGTTTTCTAACTGGGAAAGACGAACAGAAAAAGGATCCTGTTCCCTTCTATAATTGCAGGGTACCTTCTTATCTCATCTCGAGAGATGAATTGGGTGGAGGGGATCATATTCTTTTTAACATTTCAAATTGCAGGTCTTGATTGTTCCGTTCTTGAAGGTGTTGCTGAGAAAGGACCTCTGTTCAACAGGCTGCAAAAGCCTTGTTTTGTATTGCTTGCTGCACTGTTGAGAAGGAATATTGTTACAGAAGCTTGAGTGTAGGGAATGGTTTGTAAAGCAGGCTTCAAACTGCCTTGCCAAATCTCCTGTGTATTCTGTGCATTGGTGTATACTTCTGTCATCTACTGTCTGTCCTTCTGCTACAATGAAAACATTTGCTAGTAGAACCTTTTCTATTAACTGAATGTGGGCTATTTTTTAGTGCAGTCTGAGTGTTTTTCTTCCCTTCAGAGGGCTTGTCAAGATTTGATTAGTTTGAATGTTCCAACCATCCCTAGAGAACACTTAAGGCTTTTTTTCTTTCTCCATTTTCTCTTACTTGTTACTATTTGTTATTGTTTTCTTGCTTTCTTTTTTTCTGTATTCGTCATCTCTCCTTCCCCATCTTTTCTGACATTCCTCTTTGTGTCTTAAATGACTTGTTATCTAAACAAGTAAAAAAAAAGTGAAATCAGCGGGTTTTGTTGAGGCTGACTATACTTAAAAGAAGTGCAACATGAAGTCTTGAAAGGGGAAAATATTCCTTCATCTTCAAAAGCAGTTGAACCTTCCAAAAGATACCAATCATAACAAAATTGTAATGCATTTTTAGTTTCTGTTGTTTGTACATCACATGGAGCTATGTGATATCCAGATGTGTTTCAGAAAACTGCAGCATACAAGTAAATACTGCAGTCAAAGTAGCTTGAAGAGTATCATGATTGTTGAACTAATTTCCACATGCAGTTTATACAAACCGGTGATCTAGAATGGTTGAGGAGATGGTACAGTAAAATGTTCTGGTAGCTTAGTGATTACTGTTAGAGATTATAATAACTAAAATGTAATTTCTTATTTCACCTGTACTCTTGCTTCATTTTCTCTGTAATTTTCTTTGCCCTTTTCTTCTACCTTCCCTTCTTTTTCTCCTGTAAAAGCACCATCTCTTCAAGATTTAGGAAAGTTAGATTGACTGTGTGCATTCAGTATGCATTAAGACTAGGGGACTTAAAACTAGAATATTCTAGATCTGCACTTTACTATGAATTAAACTTGCATGGATGCTTTCTTTTGAAAGAGCAAAACAAAACAAAACCTCCAATCCCCAACTTGTTAAAATTAAGGTCTATAAATATCGGGTACTAGTGTAAATATGCAGAAAATGAATTTCATAGTTAAATATTTTAATAAAAGGATTATAATTCTGCACTCGGGTCTGTAGGACACTTCCGAATGAGCACAGTAATCACATGTTCCCATTTTGTTTGAAGCCCCAGCTTTTCCTGTTTCTGTCTGTGTAAAAATGGCTATGCTGGTAAACATTTTGGTAAAGAGTACCCTTGCACGGCTTACTATGCTGACACCCTTGTTGCTTGGACAGCAGTTCTGCCTTGGCTGGAATCTCTCTCAATGTGACCAGCAGGCCTGTCAGTCAATGGCCTATGTAATATAGGTGGATTTTTTCTGGCACACTTTTTGAAGATGCAGTATTTTCCTTCTCACTTCAAAGTGGAATTTAAAACATGAACATTACGTGGCTACAGATAGCTCTGAAGGCTCTGCCTACCTGCATATTGTGCCTGGTGTGATATTTTTAAGCCTTCTAATTGTTTTTCACATGTCTTTTATCCTAACATGATTATCACAAGACTCCTCTTTGATTAGAATAATAGTCTTCGAATTGCTTTCTGTCTATCTGATAATCAACTGGCCTAGGATTAGATATCTTGAATGCTATCAAATGTACAACAGTGGGATAAAACGGAGAGAACACTGATTGCAGAATTGAAATAATTACTGTTACTGTGACTTTCTTTCTTTCTTTCTTTCTTTCTTTCTTTCTTTCTTTCTTTCTTTCTTTCTTTCTTTCTTTCTTTCTTTCT